>JAJHSJ010000013.1:35214835-35458271 GCA_021015155.1 Magnolia officinalis
TCCCACCATCAGAAACGGATGGACGGCGGGATATAAAACATACAACATGGTGCGGCCACACCATCTGGACAGATGGCAGAGTGGATATACAATTCATACACCAAGGTGGGTCCCATTCCACACGTACATCACGTGTGGGATGGCCCCACATGAGTTGAAAATAGATGGACGGTGTGTGTGAAACACATACATCATGGAGTGGGTCCCACCGTCCAGCCATCTGGACGGTGTGGATAAGACTCATACATTACCATGTGGCATCCACCGTTCAGACAGCTGGACGATGTGGATGTAAGGTGAATACATCACGGTGGGCTTCATCTAAACGGACGGATGGCGTGGATGGAATCCATGCATCAGGTGGGTCCCATAGGATTAGGTGACGTCCTCAGCAGCTATATAGCTAGTGTGTGACGCACCAGCTAATCCGAGTTCAATTTAAGTCTGTCGCACGTGGGGCCCACCACAATATAATATTAAATTATTATATATATATATATACACAGAAAAGGGGCTCCAGTCCAGCGTCCAACATCCAAGCCTGGACGAACGGCCTGGATACAAAACACATGCATCATGTGTGCGTCCCGCGTGGGTGGGCCACACGTGCTAGACTAAGATGATATTTGTTTTTCCCTCGTCCAGGCCTCACCATCTAGACGGTCTGGATGAGGCATGTCCGTCAGGTGGGGTCTAAATAGGTGGACGGAGTAGATAAAATTCATAGATCATCATCTCCTGGCCCGGGTATCGCATCTACGCGCGAGACGCGGTGTCAGAACCGGGGTGACGACACGGTCACAAGGGTACGAGTCTCGGGTCTATCTGACTCCGATATGCAGGACTCTGCTTAGGATTGCGCGCAAACGTCGAATACTAGTCAAGGGTTCTCAGAATTCGACCAGGAGGACCGTGGAAGCCTACGGAATGATACGATCTAGGAACGGGCCTTACAGGCAAGGTATATGCCGTAGTGGTGAAGGGCGAGGAATCGGAACCGTCAAATATTCCTCCAAGTTTATGACTATTGCTAAACGAATTCAAAGAAGTCTGGCCTAAAGATTTACCTGATGGATTGTCCCCCGTGAGGGACATCCAACATCACATAGGCCTCGTCCTTGGGGCTAGCCTGCCTAACCACCATCATTATCGGATGAGTCCGAAGGAGTGTGAGATACTTTAGGGGCAAGTGGAGGAATTGATCCGTAAGGGTCTCTTGAGAGAGAGTAAGAGCCCATGTGTCGTACCAGCATTATTAACACAAAAAAAAAAAGATGAAAGTTGACGCATGTGTGTCGACAGTTAGACAATCAACAAAATTACCATTAAATATCGGTTCCCAATACTATGGTTGGACGGCATGCTCAATATGCTAGAAGAGGTCAAGGTGTTCTCTAAACTAGACCTAAGGAGTGGGTACCATTAAATTCATATCCGACCCAGTGATGAGTGAAAAACGGCATTCAAGACGAAGGAAGGGTTGTATGAGTGGTTGGTCATGCCCTTCGGCCTATCGAACGCACCAAGTACTTTAATGCATTTGATGAATCAAGTTCTAAAACCGTTCACCGACCGATTTGTGGTAGTATATTTTGATGACATACTGATATATAGCCGGGATGAGACGGAGCATAGGAAACATCTCAGGCAGGTGTCATAGGTCCTACAAATTAACAAGTTGTACCTCAACTTGAAGAAGTGTAGTTTTTTAACGGACAGCCTGTTGTTCCTAAGATTTGTTATAACGTCCACGGGCATCCGTGTGGACGATGAAAATATGCGAGCCATTAGGGAATGGCCGATCCCGACAAACATTCATGAGGTGAGGAATTTCCATGGGTTGATGACCTTCTATCTTCAATTCGTACGAAATTTTAGCACAATAGTCGTGCCTATTAAAGATTGCATAAAAAAAAAGGGACCGTTTCAAAAGTTGACAAGAGCTTTTATGAGATCAAGCATCGTTTGTTCACAACATCAGTCTTGGTGCTTCCTAATTTCGACAAGTTTTTTGAGGTTGAGTGTGACGCTTCATATGTTAGAATTATGTGAGTATTATCACAGGAAAGCAGGCCGGTAGTCTTCTACAGTAAGAAGCTCAGCGAAGCCCGAAAGAAGTTGTCGACGTATGGGCTTGAGTTGTACGCAGTTGTTTAGGCGCTGCGACATTGGTGACATTATCTGATTTAAAGAGAGTTTGTTCTGTACACTAACCATCAAGCATTAAAGTTTATTAATAGTCAGATTAACGTAAATCATGTGCATATTAGATGAGTTATGTTTTTACAGGAATTCACTTTCGTTCTGAAGCACAAGTCAGGGTACTTGTTACGATGAGCAACGAGGTGCTCGGCTTCGATGTCTCAAGGAGCTGTATGCCGAGGACGAGGACTTCGAAGATTCTTGGGTGAAGTGCTAAGGTCTCCCCAGTGACCTTCATATAAAGGACGATTTTCTCTTCAAAGGGAATCGATTGTACATCTCCTAAAGTTCTTTGAGAGAGCGGATTATTCATAAGTTACATGGAGGAGGCCTCAGTGGACACCTTGGGTAAGACAAGACGCGAGCTCTTGTGGAAGAGCGGTATTACTGGTCGTAATTGGTACGTAATGTAAAAAAAGTCATACAAGGTTGTCATGTTTGTCAGATTTCCAAGGGGCAATCTCAGAATACAGACCTGTACACCTCGTTACCTGTACCTGATGGTCCTTGGGAGAGGATTTATTTATGGACTTTGTGCTTGGTCTCCCACGAACACAATGAGGCATGGATTCGGTGTTTGTGGCGGTAGATCATTTCTCTAAGATTGCGCACTTTATCCCATGCAAGAAGACCATCGATGTAACACACATGGCGAGTCTATTCTTCAGGGAGGTCGTATGGCTACACAGGGTCCCCAAGACCATTACTTCTAATCATGACATGAAGTTCATTAACCATTTTTAAAAGTCTTTGTGGACTCGATTCGATACGCGACTTCAATTCAGCAGTGCCTACCACCCATAGACTGATAGGCAGACCGAAGTTGTGAATTGCAAGTTGGGAAACCTTTTTCACTGTATTTCAGAAGACAAATCTAAGTAATGAGATTTGACATTGTTTCAAGCAGAGTTTGCATTCAACAACATAGTGAACTGCTCGACAGGAAAATCACCGTTCCAGATTATCTATGGGCGAGTGCCTCGCCACACACTTGACTTGGTCCTTCTGCCCAAGCTTCCAGGCACCAGCATTACAGTAACATATATGACAGATAGGATCATGAAAATCCATGTGGAAGTGCAAACCAAGCTACATGCCTCGAGCGAGAAATTCAAGGAACAAGCAGACAACTATTGACGACAAAAATTGTTCGAGGTAGGTGACTGTGTTATGGTCTATCTGTGCAAAGAGAGATTTCCGACTGGGACATGCAACAAGTTGAGGAATAAGAAAATTGGACACATCCCAATCATCCAAAAGATCAATGAGAATGCTTATGTTATTGATCTTTCAGATGACATGACGATCTAATGGACTTTCAATGTTGCGGACCTGACCGAGTATCATGAACAAGAGCATGACGAGAACTCGAGGATGAGTTCTTTTGAAGTGGAGGGGACTGATGTAAAGCGGGTCGCATACAGTTTCATGGCCAAGATGGATCAGAAAAGGCCCAGTCGACGACAAAAGTGATCCGGACCGTCGGTCGGGCCATCGGACCTTAGATTCGGCGTATCTCACAATCCGAAATGAGTTATTAGGCGTAAAATATATGATTTTGGGTTAGAATGAGCTACTTTAGCCACCCAACCCCACTACGCCAGGTTGCGCAAGATGGATTTGTGAAATATCCCTGGATCGACGGTCGTTTCCCTATTTTAATTCCATTTTTACCATAAATAGTAAGTTTTAGTTTGATTATAACTCTTCATCCGTTGGGCTTTACGAGTTGCGCCCAACGTGAAAAGAGCTTATAATAATTAGGAGAACAGCTTGGTGAAGCCAAATAGGACACTATTTTTGGCCGAAAACCTTGCGCACTAGTGGACATCACAACCATGTATAAATAGTAAGTTTACTATTTATAGTAAGTTGTGAATTCTAGGAGTTTTAGTTATAGTTTGCTTCTGCTTTCTCTCTCATTGCTTGGTATCCCTATTTAAAGGGTTGTGAATTCGTTTATTTCATTCATTAATCAATTTTGAATTTTATAGAATTTATTTTCTTTCTCGTGGATTTGAGAAGCCTCTGTGAGGAGTCAAGAGAAGTTCTGTGGATTCGGAATAGTTATTCTCTTGAGGGAGACGGTGCTCGACCTCATCACGTTCATCCATGCGTTGCACTCAAAGAAGAATAAGAAAGCTCCAGGGAAATGAGTTTAGAGAGGTTTCCAAGCTGATGAGGGATTCTCCGGTTGAATCCTGCCCATGACAAGTTCAAATGCTTCAACTCCTTCCTTGAACCTAGGAAGTCTGAAATTGGTGTGCCATTGCAAGCATTATAGCTCAAGTCCAAGAACTGGAGATGCTTCAGTTGAACCAGAGCTGGATCAATTCCCCCACTTAGACTGAAAGCTGGATCTAATAGGTCTCCATCATCCAAATAAAAGTTAGAAGTGTGGAGGTCGAGTTTAAGAACAAACTCAGTTATGTTATGGCAGGTTATACCTGTCCAATTGCAGCAGTCAGAGGCATCATCCCAAGAAGAGAGAAGATTGGAGGGATCCTTCAGAGCCTTCTGGATGGTGGTGAGAGCTTTTCTCTCCGAATACAAACAACCACTCACCTTCCAATATCCTCCCCATATATTAATACAATTAAAAGAGAGAGAAATAAGAAAGCCTCTCTGCTGAGAATAACAATTCTCCATTCCTTCTCTCTCAGCTCTAGAAAAGCAATATAGCTTGTTCACTAATTTCTACCTCCGCTGTCCTTAATTTATATGTTTTAAAGACCACATCCATCCATCATGCTACTTCAGCATCATTTTCTCACAACGCTGGTCAAGCAATCCTCCCCAATATATTAATACAATTAAAAGAGAGAGAAATAAGAAAGCCTCTCTGCTGAGAATAACAATTCTCCATTCCTTCTCTCTCAGCTCTAGAAAAGCAATATAGCTTGTTCACTAATTTCTACCTCCGCTGTCCTTAATTTATATGTTTTAAAGACCACATCCATCCATCATGCTACTTCAGCATCATTTTCTCACAACGCTGGTCAAGCAATCCTAACCATCCACTCGACATGATTTAAGAGTCACCACCATTTTTAAATGGTGGTGGACTATCACAGTACTATGTAGAATGGAATGACGGTGCAGCTCTTGGCAAGGCAAGTCTTGCGCATCTTGATAGTATAAGACATCCAAGCCGTTTATCAACTTCTTCAGCACATCTTGGGCTACAGACTTTTGGGGACAAGGATCATCGTCCATCCATTCTAGGGTCCACAGTACGGAAAGGTTTGCCACTTCCTTTCCTCCTGCAACGATTTCTCAGAAACAGTGGAGGGAAGTGCCAGTCTGGTTCTCAAGACAAGGACATCCACAGTCTCCTTACGCCTCTCTCTATACGACTGGGGCCATGGCTTCTTGATCCAAACCGTTGATCTAAATGACACGTATGCCTATTTAGTGGACGGGATTGATTTTTATTTCAGATGATCTTCATAGTAGTGCCCACCGTCTGCACAGAACTTGCGGACTAGCTGGCGTCAAAGCTTTGTGGCCCCACCATGATGTATGTGTTTTCTCCGAGCCCTACATTCGTTTGGCCAGCTCATTTATGAGCTTAAAAAATGAAGGAAATTCAAAACTCAAGTTGACTACATGACTGCAGGAAAGAATGGGGATTGTACGGTCACTTCTTAAAAACTCGTGGGTGGCCATGCTTATTTACCATCGGCTCATAGAGTCATAAAACCTTTAGACGAAGGGAAAAATAGAAATACCATGTTATATTGACACAAAACTTCTATGGCTTTTGGAAAGTTTTCAACCGTAAGTATTCAATCCTCTGTTATTTCTTGTGTATCATTCATCTCGGTGGGAGCAGTCATAACTTTGACACCAGCAAGCTAGTGGGCATTTGGGGTGATAGGGTTTCATCAGACGCGAATTAGAAGCTTACAAGCTCAGTAGCCAAATCGCTACTGCAGTGACGTCATCAAGTGAGACCTCATCATGATGCATGTGTTGTATCCATTAGGAGAGATCTTTTGATGGCATGAGAAAAATAATGAGATAGATCTAAAGTTCAAGTCACCCCACCATAGAAAATAGTGGGAAGAATGACATCCACCGTTCAAAACTTCTTAGGGGCCACAGGAGTTTCCGATCAAGCTGATATTTTTGTTTTCACTTCATCTATCTCTATGTTAACTTATGAATAGGCTGGATCTCAAAAATACATCATGGTGGGTCCTATAAATGTTTCAATAGTGGGCGTGACTGCTCGCACAGTTTTTTGTAGTGGGCCACTTGAAATTTAAATCTATCTCATTCTTTAATTGTCTCATGCTATAAAATGATCTCTACAAATGGGTTCAATAGTAAGGACCGATACAACACATGCATCATGGTAGGGTTCACAGAGCTTGGTGAAGTCACTTCAGTAGTGATTTGGCTACCGACCTTGTACGTATCTAATCTACGTCCGGTCTCATCAAACGGATCAATCACTGCTCTGGATCCACCAGGTGAGTGGGATCCTCGAGAGAGACTATTGATTTTCCTTGCATCCACACTCTGTCCATCCATTTTGAAAGTTAATTTTAGGGTAGGATAAAATAAAAAAAAAAAAAATTTTAAAAAAAAAAAAAAAGCAAATCTAAATCTTAAGTGGACTTTTGTACAAAAATAAGTGGGGGCTAGAAAAGTTTTGGATCAAGGTGATATTTAGCCTTATCAACAGGATGGATGGACAATAAACAGTGGACCCATGAAACTTTTAATGGTGGGGATTTAATTAAGATTGTTTCTTGTGGTGAGGTCCACCTGAGATTTAGATCTACTTCATTTTTTGTACTATTATGTAAAATGAGCTTTCAATTTGGATGGGCAGGGTAGACTGAAGAAAAATATATTACACTCACGGTGGGTCCACAATCAGGGATCCCACCCTCGGTGGATGGGTAAGGCCGCGACCACTTACGTCGATCTCAACATGGGTGAGACGCAGAAACCAGCTACGTCCACATCAAAATTTGCATGGTATATCCACGCTGTGCATCTGATAATGATAAGGGCCACCCTTAAAAGCTGCTGCGTCCGCCATATTGCTTATTGGCCATCCAACTATTGATAAAGTCGTGCAAATGATATGGATGAACGGCAAAAACAAATATCAGCTTGATGTAAAATATGTGGCCCACAAAAGGTTTTCAATGGTCATTAACCATTGTCTCCTATAGTGTGGTCCACTTAAGACTTTTATATTCTTCATTTATGGGACCATAACGTAAAATAATCTGAAAAAATAAATAAACGGCTTGGATACACAATTCGTACATCAAGGTGGGCCCTACGGTCAGGTCCCACCCACGTGGCTGGTTCGGGAGTCTCACCCAAGTTGCGCTCACTTGTGTCTAGAGGTGTTCACGAGTTGAGTTAGCTCGTTAGCTCACTAGGATCGACTCGGAAAAGCTCGACTTGACTTGGATCGAAACTGTGCTCGAGCCGAGTCGAGCCAGTTTTATCGAGCTTACAACTTTTTGAGTCGAGTTCGAGCTGGACCTAGATCGACTTAACTCGATTCGGTATTGAGCTCGAACTCGACTTGGTTTGGATCGGATCGATGTTTGAGTAAATATATATAAAAAAAAATCGAATGCCCAAAATAGTTTTATATATATATATATATAATATATATATATATATATATATATATATATATATATATATATTATATATATATATATATATATATGGAGATTTTTCTCCTCATTGTTCGATTCGATGAAATCGAACAGGTTTCGATAGAATTGATAATTGCAGGTTTTTTCACTGCTGGTTGCTAGACTGTTTTTGGTCCTGTCGATATCATCGAGAGACTTTCAGATAATATCGAGACTGTCATCGAGAGTGGCTCGATGGCATCGATAATTGTTGGATTTTTCACCCCTGGTCGCTGGACAATTTTGGTCATGTGTCGATATCATTGAGAGACCTTCAGATGATATCAAGGTTGTCAACGAGAGTGGCTCGATGGCATCGAAGAGTTCCGCAGATGTGATTGCGGAAACGCAAATTTTGCGGATTTTGTTTCCTATTTGGATTCTACCTCTTTCTATACTTATATAAAAGGGTGTATCCGGGATTGGGGTGTATTACAGGGTATTCTAAGTTTCTTAAAGATTTTCTAGGAGGGCTTAGGGCTATCAAAAGGTGAGAGAGAGAGAGAGAAAGAGAGAGAGGAAGCTTGTGGAAGGGAGATTCTGCTCGTAGAGGTGATCTACTTCGCAGTCCATGTCTCAGCGCTTTTACATCATCGTGATTAGTGAGATCTCTCTGTTTTCTTTTGTTTCTCTTATTGTTTATCCACTCCTGCATGAGTGAAGAAGGTTTGATCCAAGCGGTGTGTACTTGTGATCGGTTGTAACGTTCTGCTCTATAGTGGATTGTTGATTTGGATGAGGTCCCGTGGTTTTTACCTATTCGAGGGTTTTTCACGTAAAAATCTCTGGTGTGGTGTGGTTTATGTTTTGATTTAGTTCATTACATTATTATTCTATAATTCTGGTTTGTTTCGGGAGGCTAGATCCTAAGGTTTTGTGCAAGGCCCCCAACAAAGTGGTATCAAAGCTAAGTTTATTGAACGGGTAGGATCGGTTTTGAATTATGGAAGGTGGATCATCAAGGATGATCGGCCTCAACGGTTCTAACTGGACCATATGGAAGGCTAAGATGGAGGACTTGCTTTATTGCAAGGACCAATATTCTCCAATGTTATGCATATCAGCAAAATCCAAGGATATGTTTGATGATGATTGGAAGAAGAAGGACCGAAAGGCAGTGGGGTTTATTAGACAATGGTTAGATGATTCCGTGTTTCACCATGTGTCTACAGAGACCTCAGCCGCTAGCCTATGACTAAAATTATAAGGGCTGTATGAGAGGAAGACAGCTGGTAATAAGATTTTTCTGATAAGGTGACTGGTGAATCTCAAGTTCAAAGATAGTGGTTCTGTGGCCGAGCATATGAATGAGGTTAGTAATATAGTGAACCAACTTTCCTCTATGAAGATGGTTCTGGATGATGAATTGTAGGCTTTACTATTACTTAGTTCATTACCTGATAGTTGGGAGACAATGGTGGTGTCTCTAAGTAACTCCGCACCAGATGGAAAGATATCCATGGAACAGGTAACCAGTCGTCTCTTCAATGAGGAGACAAGGAGGAAGTCTCAGAGGTCTACTCAGCAAGAGGCCCTTGTGACATAAGAATTGGGGAGAGGAAAGAACAGGAAGGGCGGAAAGGCCCGAGATAAATCAAGAGGCAAGTCGAGTAACAGAAAAGATGTTGATTGCTGGAATTGTGCCAAGAAGGGCCACTACAAGCATGAATATCGTGGTAAGAAAAATGACAAGAAAGGAAAAGGTAAGGAAGATGAATCAAATTCCACCGCGGTCACTTCAGATGGCGACGTTGTAGTTATTCTTTCTGCAGATCATGATGTATGTCTCACAGCTACAATTCAGGACCCGACTGGGTGGTTGACTCGGGAGCTTCTTTTCATGCGACTCCAAGTAGGGACTTCTTCACAAGCTACAAGTCAAGTGACTATAGGACCGTGAAGATGGAAAATTCTGTCGTATCAAAAATCGTGGGAGTCAGTGATATTTGTGTGAAGACCGATGTGGGCTGTACATTGGTTCTCAGGGATATGAGGCATATCCCAGACCTTCGCCTCAACTTAATGTCGACAGGAAGGTTGGATGATGATGACTATGAAAGTCGGTTTGCTGGTGGGCGTTGGAAGCTCATCAAGGGTTCGTTGGTCACAGCTAGAGGAAAGAAGTGTTGCACCCTTTACAAGGCAAGTATTAGTATGTGCAAGGGTGGGTGAACGCAGCGAAAGATTCAGCTATTGACATGTGGCACAGGCATCTAGGCCACATGAGTGAAAAAGGGCTTCAACTACTAGCAAGGAAGCGATTCCTTCCAGACGTGACAGGTACACCTCTCAAAACCTGTCTTGATTGTTTATCAGGGAAACAACATAGAGTTTCATTTGTTAAAACTGTTTCTCATGTTAACAAAGTGCATGCATTAGATTTGGTTTATTCTGATGTTTGTGGTCCTATGAGGACAAAAACCTTGGGTGGGGCATTGTATTTTGTTACTTTTATAGATGATGCATCTAGGAGGGTTTGGGTTTATGCTTTGAAATCCAAGGACGAGGTCTTTGGTGTGTTTAAATTGTTTCATGCTATGGTCGAGAGAGAGACAGGTAGATCATTGAAGTGCATCTGCACTGACAATGATGGTGAATACATTGGCGACTTTCATGAGTACTGTAAGTCCCTGGGTATACGGCATGAACAGACGATTCCCAAGACCCCCCAGCATAATGGTGTAGCTGAGCGAATGAATCGCACCATTGTATAGAGCATCAGATGCATGTTATCCCATGTGAAGTTGCCCAAGACGTTCTGGGGAGAAGCAATGCACACAGTGGTGTATTTAATAAACAGGTCTCCATCAGCCCCATTGAATGGGGAAATACTTGAAAATGTGTGGACTGGACAGGATCCATTGTACAATCATCTCAGGGTGTTTGGATGCAGGGCATCCGTTCACGTACTAAAGGACGAGAGGTCCAAGCTCGATATGAAGATCAGGCAGTATGTGTTCTCGGGGTACGGTGATGAAAAATTCAGTTACAGATTGTGGGATCCGACCGAGAGGAAGCTCGTCAGGAGCAGAGATGTGGTTTTCTTTGAAGATCAGTGTATAAAAGACATTAGTAAGATAGAGAAGAATCAGCCTAGTTCAGGTGAGCTAGAGGACATGGATCTGGTTACTCCTCCCATGGTGCCTGATGACGAGGTAGTATAGCAAGGTACAAGGACGAAGGAGTTCCTACAGAAGATGGACCGGGGGAGCAGCCCCCACTTGATCCACCTGTTGAGCCACAGGTGAGGAGGTCATCTAGGGATAGACAACCATCTAAGAGATACTCGTCACATGAGTACATTCTGCTCACTGATGGGGGAGAACCAGAAGATTATTCTGAGGCCCTAGCCACGAGTATAAGGAGGAGTAGTTGAAAGCTATGCAAGATGAGATGAAATCCTTGCATAAGAGCCACACCTATGATATGGTGAAATTGCATAAGGGCAAGAAAGCTTTGAGCAACAAGTGGATGTTCAGAAAGAAGATCGAGCAGAAGAATTCATAGACGAGGTTCAAGGCCAGACTTGTGATAAAAAGGGTTTGGTCAGAGGAAAGGCATTGACTTCGAGGAGATATTCTCACCAGTGGTGAAGATGACATCCATACGGATGTTACTTGGGTTGGCGGCTAGCATGGATCTGGAGATAGAGCAGTTAGATGTTAAAACTGTCTTCCTCCATGGTGACCTGAAAGAAGAGATTTGCATGCACCAACCAGAGGGGTTCGAAGTCAATGCCAAAGAGCATATGGTGTGTAGGTTGAGGAAGAGGTTGTATGGGCTGAAAAAAGTTTCACAACAATGGTATAAGAAGTTCGACTCGTTTATGTTGAAGCATGGATATGACAGAACGGAGTTAGACCACTTGTGTTCACGCGCAAGTTCTCAGATGGTGATTTCTTAGTTCTGCTATTATACGTTGATCATGACATGCTCATCTGCGAAAAGACATCAAGAAGATCGACAGGCTGAAACAGGAGTTGGGCAAGTCTTTTGCGATAAAAGACTTGGGCCCGGCTAAACAGATCCTAGGAATGGAGATAACCCGTGACAGAAGCAGCAGGAAGCTTTGGCTGTCACAAGAGCGGTATATTGAGAAAGTCCTAGAGTTGTTCAATATGAATGCAGCGAAGCCGGTTAGTACTCCACTAGATGGTCACTTCAGATTGAGCGATAGGCAGTGTCCCAAGACGAAGGCAGAGGTGGAAGAGATGTAGAAGATACCCTACGCGTTAACTGTAAGAAGTTTGATGTATGCTATGATGTGTACACGCCCAGACATAGCATATGCGGTTGGTGTTGTCAGTCGGTATCTTGTCAATCCTGGCAAAGAGCATTGGGCAGCGGTGAAATGGATACTGAGATATCTAAGAGGCTCATCCAGGTTGAGCCTATGCTATGGTGATGGAAAACCTGTGTTACAGGGCTACACAGATGTAGATATGGCAGGCGACATACACTCCAGGAAGTCTACATCGGGGTTCATGTTCACGTTTGCAGGGGGAACGGTCTCTTGGCAGAGTAAGTTACAGAAGTGTTGTAACATTGTTAACGACAAAGGCCGAGTACATTGCAGTCACAGAAGCATGTAAAGAGATGCTTTGGATGAAGAAGTTTCTACAGGAACTTAGCCTGAAACAGGAGGAGCACGTGGTCTATTGCTATAGTCAGAGTCCTATACACTTGAGCAAGAATCCAAGTCAGCACTCTAAATCGAAGCACATAGAGGTTCGGTATCACTGGATCAGGGATATTTTGGAACAGAAGGTGTTACAGCTTGAGAAGCTCTACAGGGACGAAAATGGAACAGAATGACTAAGGCTTTGCTCAAGGGCAAGTTTGAGGTTTGTAGAAACCAGGCTTGCTTGAAAAAGGTGAACTCCTCCTGAGTCGAAAAGGGAGAGATTTGATGGGGATTTTTCTCCTCATTGTTCGGTTCGATGAAATCGAACAGGTTTCGATAGAATCAATAATTACAGGTTTTTTCACTGCTAGTTGCTGGACTTTTTTTGGTCCTGTCGATATCATCGAGAGACTTTCAGATGATATCGAGACTGTCATCAAGAGTGGCTCGATGGCATCAATAATTGTTGAATTTTTCACCCCTGGTCGCTGGACAGTTTTGGTCCTGTGTCAATATCATCGAGAGACCTTTAGATGATATCGAGCCTGTCATCGAGAGTGGTTCGATGGCATCGAAGAGTTCCACAGATGTGATTGTGAAAACGCAGATTTTGCCGATTTTGTTTCCTATTTGGATTCTACCTCTTTCTATACTTATATAAAGGGGTGTATCCGGGATTGGGGTGTATTGCAGGGCATTCTAAGTTTCCTAAAGGTTTTCTAGGAGGGCTTAGGGCTATCAAAAGGTGAGATTGAGAGAGAAAGAGAGAGAGGAAGCTTGTGGAAGGGAGATTCTGCTCGTAGAGGTGATCTACTTCGCAGTCCACGTCTCAGCGCTTCTACGTCCTCGTGATCGGTGAGGTCTCTTCGTTTTCTTTTGTTTCTCTCATTGTTTATCCACTCCTGCGTGAGTGAAGAAGGTTTAATCCAAGCGGTGTGTGCTTGTGATCGGTCGTAACGTTCTGCTTTATAGTGGATTGTTGATTTGGACGAGGTCCCGTGGTTTTTACCTCTTCGAGGGTTTTCCACGTAAAAATCCCTGGTGTGGTGTGGTTTATGTTTTGATTTAGTTCATTACATTATTATTCTATAATTCTGGTTTGTTTCGGGAGGCTAGATCATAAGGTTTTTTGCAAGGCCCCCAACAATACACACACACACACCACACACCACCACAACACACACACACACACACACACACACACAACACACACACATATAACTCTTAGTGTCCTCTCGTCTCAGTCGTTCGCTCAACCCCAAAAACCTTAACCCCAACTCGAATTCGGCTCTCTTCAGTGCCCGACCGGTGACCAGTACCACTATCTTCTCCTCTATTTCTTGATGTTTTCTAGCGCTCGACAATGATGTTACTCACTAAGTGTTCGATGAAATGACTCAACGAAGTGTGGGCGGTGGCGAAGAAGGTATGTATATGAAACAAATATCTTTTTTTTTTCTCTTGATTTTTATCTTGCTTAGAAGGTATTTGATAAAATACTTGTAAAATCACTGTTGTTTTACATACAATGAGATCTTGAAGGTGCAATCCATATGTTTGTGAAAATGTTGCAAAGGCGAACCTGGCTTGAACTCGGCTCGAACTGGCCCAAGCAGTTGATTGAACTGAGCCGAGCTGGCCAATCAGGCTCGAGGACTGAGCCAAGTAGAGTTCGAGCTAAGGTCAGCAAGTGGCTGAGCCGAGTTGAGCCGTGTGTACACCTCTTCTTGTGTCCTGTACTAGCTGACGAAGATTGCCTGCCAAAAATCTTCTCATGAAAGGAAATCAGGTGGGACCACCATTATATTTGTAAGAAATCCATCCTACCCATTCAATTTTTGAGATCATGTAGGACAAGGCCCAAAAATGAGGGAGGTCCAAAACTTAAGTAGTCTGCACACGGAGAGAAGTAGCTAGGAAAACGCCTATCATTGAAACCTCCCCGTCGTCCATCATGATGTTTATGTTGCATCCATACTGTTCATTAGGTCATTCTTACTGGAGATGAACTGAAAATACAGAACATATTAGCCTGATCTAAAACTTATGTGGTGCTACGAATGTTTCAATGGTGGTAATTCAATCCTCACCGTTTTTTGTCATGTGGCCCACTTGAGTCTTGGATCTACTTCATTTTTTGGGACCATTTCCTAACATGATCTGAAAAAAATGAATGGACGGGATGGATTTCTCACAGAAATCACAGTGGCCCGACCTAGGCTCCCAGTGGCAGGAAATTCCGTCAAAGGCTTTCGCTAGTCTATACGGTAGCACAAATGGCGTGACTTCCCTGTACACGATCAGTCCCGTACACAATTGGTAATTTCTTTATAAACTTTCAAATGTGTGTGACTCAGTTGTCAACGGTCTAAAAGAAGAGGAATTACATTACTCTGCGGTTGAGCTTGATATACATGAACTCAAAAATTGTACACGTGGCATACATTAACTCAAATAAAATAATACGATTATGCAGCCAATTGTGGCAAAGTTACAATTCCAAGATTAGATTGGTTGAACCATCCTAACCTCTTATTCCTGGATGCTTGTTTGTGGTTGATTCTTCTGGGTGACCATCCTCTCATCTTATCATACACATGGCTTGGACGACCCTCACAGAACTTTAATAGGAGCTTGGCAATAGCTCAAAAATGGATGAGACCGTGCTCGGGGGCTTACCCTTTGTTGACGGAAGTGGAGGTACTTCATCTTCTAGTCATTATGGGCTAACCAACCATGCGCCATGCACAACTATCCGAACCGACCTCATCTCTCTGATCAATCCATTTTTACCCATAACAACCATCAACATGAATCCATTTTTACCCATAACAACCATCAACATGAACTGTTGTCTATCCTATTCTAACTTATTCTTATTATGTTCCTACTGGCCCACCAAATGAATGGATTAATGGCTGAATTTTGTGGTAATCAATGTTCACCATGCGGCCTACTTGATTAATGTTCTGGTTCTCACAACGCAACACATTTTATATTATTACACTTGTGTAAGATAGGATCGGCTCATCAGGCAATCATTGTTGTTTAGATCATGTGCACATAAAAATCATGCAAATATAATAAATAGGTAGGCCGCAGATGATAGACATATACATATTTTCCAATTTCTTTAATCATTCGTTTAACTTTTACAGCTGTGGCCTTTCTGATGATCTCATAGGCTTCGCATGTATGTCACTAGATCGCTAATTGAGCAACTTAATCCCACAGTACTCATCTGCCTCATTGTCCACCAACGAGGTGGCTGCACATTCAAAGTGCATTTGAGGAACTGTTATTATCATTATTGTTATTGTCTTATACTATCCATTGGACAAGTTACATGTAACACCCCGAAATTTTCACTATTTTGGATTGCCAAAAATCCTTTAAAATTTTTTTATATATAACTAGCCATGTCATCACCTACTGACCCTTGACGCTCGAGGCGAGCTTATACGCGACTGGTACCAATAAAGAACCGTGCAAATAAGATTGATCAACCGTAAAAAACTAATGAATCCAACCGATCACTTAAACATCGAGTTTAGCCCCATGATTTGTTTACATAGGACCCAAATCTAACCGACCCATCGCTGACTAATCAAGACAATCATAACTAAAATTAAAAATCTACCCAAAGCCGAATCAGCTATGACCCGGACCTTAATTAATAATTCAAATCAACCCAGTTACTCTTTTAGCCTAAAATCGATAGTTTAGAGTGATCAAGACCGACTCACCATTTTTGCTAATTTTGAATAGGCCATACTGTGAACTTATTTAATCCATATCTCAACAATTGCACCCAAGAAACCTCTCTACCCAATTTACTCTAGAAATGCCTCGATTACCTGAACAAACTCTAGGCTGCCCGTTAGTGGGCCACTAATTCCGAAATTTTAGAGTAATGTCCATCTTATTGGGCTTGTGGCCCATCACGGGAAATAGACTCAAACAACGCCTAGGGAGCGGATGATCTACGCCGGCAAGCAGGCACTTGTAAAATGCAATTCTCCCATGTACTTGTAACGCCCTGAAATTTGAGGGTCGAGTAGCAACTCAACTCTCGAGTTCCAAAACATCACTTATGCAACATAGAGAATGATGATTAAATGTTGGCTGTGTTAGTGCAATAAACATGAGTGAGATTATACCAAAACAGTAATTCATACTCCAGATCCATGTACAAATGCAAGCGGAAGACTGAAAGATATATATAGCGGTGTATAAAACAAAACCATCTCGATCTCAAGAGTATGAATACCAACTGAGTCACCATATACATGTATTTATGCAGTCGTAGGTGTTTTGAAGGCGCTTCTTAGTAAACTCCTTAATTTTCTCTTGGAGTTGTTAACTTTTACTCTTTAATGGTTTCTTCTTCAAGAAAGAAGGAGCTAGGGTGGGTTCTCTCTTGACTGGTCTCGAGCTGTCTATTCATAAATTCAAGGTGGCCTTCAGCCAATTCTCCCAATCTACTTCTTGACCCTCTTGTGGAGGTCTTTTGACGTCCCCCATTATGATGGCCTCTCGTATCGGACTAGCCAGACGAGATATTCTTTTAGAAAAATTTATTAGAAGGAGGCCAGGCTCTTTAAATAGAGACGGGTGCTTGGTCGTGGTCTTAACCTTTTTTCTAGGGCAATCCTTGGCTTAAGAAGTTCATGGCTTGGGGCTTATATGCTTTGAGGTAGATAAGTGGGGGTCATGTGTTCTTGGGAAATATGGTCTCTTACTTCTTGTCATAGAGTCTAGGTGGAAGGAAGATTGGGTTGAAATTTTGGGCAGAATCTTAGTACTTAAAAATCCCTCGCCAAGTTGCATGGCCACACAATATGGATCAGTTGCGCAGTTGCGTAAAGAAGGTTCGTTATGTAGTCATGCAATAGAGAGACGGAATCAAGGAAGAGTAAGAATCAAAGTAATTTGAACAAAGAGAAGTCTGATTTATATAGTATCGAGACCTAATAACTATGGCGTGGGACCCGATCGTGTAACATGGATCGCGTAATGAATCAAAAGTAAACTTTTCTCACATGACTAAGAATCGATCCCCATTTGATTCTACAACGAATCAAAAGAGGATCGAAGAGGCATCTGTTGGAGCATAAAAATGGAACAATTGTAAAATAAGCCTGTTACGTGAGCATGCAATAGGGATGAGTTGCATGGCCACGCAATGAATAATATGTTGCCAGATTGCTAGCTTGGGGGCACATTGCCCGGATCAGGCATGAACCCTGTTACACGACCACGTAATAGGAGTGTGATGCTCGACCGCGCAATAGTCCTTCGTTATGTGATCTTGGCATTTCACACATGTGGAAGCCTATAAATACCCTTTCCCCTCTCATTTGATTCATTAAAAAGTGAGGAGCTTCAAAGAAATCATAGGAATCTTCTAGAGTCTTCTAGAGTTTAGAGCCGCGATATTCAGGTATCCTGCGGTGCAGCACGAAAGAAGAGGAGGAGGAAGAAGATGTGATGAGCTAAGCAGAAGCCTGTTGCACAACAAAGCAATAGGAATCCTCAATATATGTTTGACGACTATGTGTCCCTGTAGAATTCAGATATTCCAAGATTCGATCTCCTATGCACATATTCTACGTATATCGGCATGAAGCAAGGGTTTTGAGCCTGCACAACTCTTCTATCATTGCGACGAATACTATACAAGCTGAGATGCTGCCAAAATTACTATTAAACTATCTTTCATTGTATAAATTAAATGTACTTTATTTTAGAATCAAGAGCAGTGCGAGGGATGTAATAAGAATTTAGATCAATGAAAAAAATGATAACGTTTGTTCTTCGTTTTTCCTTTGTTATTATTGAATGCAGATATTCCAATCTCCGATATTTGTTGTTTGAAACAACAAGATTTTAGGTTTTAATGAACTTCGTGTGAACTATCAAACGTAGGTATTAGATCATGTGATCAGGGCACATACAACGAACAATAAGCACCAGTTTAACAGGGGAGTTTATTCAGCCTCTAATGGCAGCTTTGAAATCGGGCATTGTTTCTTCATTTTTCTTTACACTGGACGATCTAGATGGGATCCACAAAGCTTATGGGCAGTGTAAATCGAAGCTTCAAAGCCATAGGATTGTTGGGTTCATACTGTAACGATTTTCCTATGTTGTCGATAAAATTGGTGGGAAAACATGGCTTTCTTAAAATCTTTTGATTTCTTGTTCTTAACTGTATGGAAGCGGATGCCTATGATTCATTCCATTGCCTTGATTTGCAATAACCGCAGTCAAATGAAGAGAATGCGTGTAGAATTAGTTTTTGAACATCTACTGCATCGCCTCTCGATAGCATGATTTCCTGCGAGATTCGTAGAGTGAAACGGGTCTTCATGCATTCTTGCGTAGCATGGTTAAGTTTCAAAAATCATTCAAATATTCATCAAATGGTTTGGATTTGACACAATAGTGCAATCATCAAAGGAGGAGAAGGAAATTAAGAGGTTTCCGATTGAAGGTTGTCTAGGCATGTTGTTGCCAGACTTTCTTTTTTTCTTTGTTAAATGGGGCCCACCAAGATGTGGGCCGAAATCCACTCCAGCCATCCTATTAGCCATAACATACCAAGCTACAACCCCTAATTTGAGGTAGATCCAAATTTTAGGTGCACCCAAAAATGGGTAGGTAAATACCCACCGTTGAAGACTTTTCTTTTTTACTATTTTTTTTTTTTATATATGTTGAGTTTGTGGGGCCGCCTGTGAATAGTCCAGATGCAGGGTAATCAGTGGGCCTCTGCTGAATAGCTTGGATCAAAAGAGGTTGTGAAGAGATGGATGCAACATTTTTTTAATATATTAATATAATAATTTGTGTAATGTCAGGGACGGATGATGTCTCTCATCTCACTTTTTTAGTGAAAATTTTCAAAAATACATAACTTCTATTTGGACTATCCGTTAGTGAAACTATTGAGACTCAAATATTGTATATTTATCCTCTCATAAGCATTAGTTTTTTGTACATTTAAATGCGTAATTGATTTAATTAGAGATGTTTTCTATGTGTGAGATGATGTTAAAGTCTAAAGTTGAATTCGTGCTAAAAGAGGTATTTTTAAGCCCAATAGGTGGGTCCCGCCTAAGTGTGACCTCCACATTGACCTTGGACTATGTGCAAGGCATGCGGTCATATAAGTTAAGTGCAAGTCCCACTTGGTGGACCACCGAGCTAAATTCCAAAGGATGGACCTCCAATCACAAGGCGTTCAATGGTGCATGTCTAAATCCATGACTAATTGGGCCGCCACTAGCTTAAGGGGTGATATGGACAATCTGAGGTTATGCCCCATGCATTGAACAAGTATAGCTAAAGGAGTTTTCTAATTATTTGGAGTTCTAGTAGTGTGGCTCACTTAGGATTAGGTATGATTTGGTTAGCCGATGATGGCCCCACACCATGGAAGTCATAGATAAAATCTGTACATATAGGGTAAACCCCATGACACAGCTAGGCCCCACACATATCCATAAATAAGCATGGAACAATTACAATCACAAGTAAATACCACGTACTACAACATCATACACATTACAAGTAATATTGGGCCCACTGGCCACATTCACTGTTAAGAACAAGAAATGGGTCCAAACACCTGACGTATGAATCCAAAATGAGCCTTATAAAGTATGGTCCACTTGACTAGTGGTATTATGCAAAACGCGCTGCCCACTAGGCGATAAGCTTACCTAACGTGCGAAGAGAAATTCCAAAGGTGGGCTTCCCACTCCTAATCATTTCTCTTAGTATTGGGCGTTAAGTTTGCTTCATATGGATGGCCCAAGGCCATATATAACCTAAGAGAGACAGATGGGCAGCAAGAGTTATCCACCACTCAAATCACAAGGTTAAGTAACAATCATATAGTACGACATACACAAAGTGAGCCTTAGTAGACAAGGATACGACCCACAAGCAAAAAAGGCCCACCTAAGATTTTGGGCACACCACCACCTAAGGATTCATTTTCAGGGTTTAGATACTCTATTACATGCTCTGGGAAGGTGGTGGACCCCACGGATGCAACCCCACATGAATTTCCTATTAAACAGATTTTGGGAGCAAAGTTATTTTTGGCCATTTTTTAGTCAGATTTAAGACCATGTGGGGCCCACTTCTGATGAAGGAAAGAGCGATTTTGGTAGACCCATATATGGGCTTCAAAACCCACAAGGTGAGCTTCCTTGATTGGATGTATATAATTTTTTGGTGATGGCCCAAACATGGGTACTTGGAGAGGTGCAGAAAAATTATGTAGAAATGGCCCGCAATCAAATGGGGCCACCTTTTCGTGTGCCGTTAGGTACCCATGGTAGTCGTATGTGTGACCTTCAAATTTTATAAAGTGCGTTCCACTGGATGCGCTCATACAATTTTGGCATGAGGCCAAACACATGCATTTCAATTTTCTACGCAGAATTTTCTACACATCTATACATGGCCCTATTTTGAGATCCACTCCCCGATCATGTGGGGTTTACTTTTGTAAGGCCCATATCCTAGACCGTACCGTTTTGTAGACTCTCGTGATCCTCTCTGTCGAATTTCGGTGATCCGCGACCCGGCATTTACGCACAACCCCAAGTCACATCTTGTCAATCTGAATCAGCTCGACCCGAGACTTGTACCCTTGCGACCGCGCCATCGTCGCGATTCCAATGCCGCATCTCGCACACTGATGCGATACCCAAGCCAGGAGTTGTGGGCCTGAGAATAAATGGAGGAAACGCCTTGGGCAACATGTGCGTCGTTTCCAGGAAGATTCCTGGTTGAGAGAATGGAATCTCTACCCATACCTCCTCTTTCCACCAAGTCAACCAAGCCTTTACCTCTCCCATACCTTTCATGCCAACAAGGCAATGTTACCCATACCCCATCTCATCTCATGCCCAAAAAATTCAACAAGCCCCATGCCTCACCCATACACTCCATGTCATCCATCCTTACAACTCCCATCACTCTCTCATTTCTCTCTTCACTTCATTCAAGCAATTCTCAAGGAAAGGAAACGTCCATGAGAGGAGCCAAGTGTGGCCCACTCCCTACCCCTAGATCTCTCATCTTCACCCTTCAAATCTCATCAACTTCCATCAAAGGGAAAGTCATAGAGTTTAGGAGTCCAAGGAGCTAAAGAATGAGTGATATAGGCGGGTGATCCACCGTTAATTTTCATTTGAGGGCCCACTTGTGATGGGACCCATTTTGATGTATGTGTTCTAATTAAAGGGAGGGCCCATAGTAGCGGGGTCCCTCCCCTCCATCACGTTTCTCTCTCCTCTCTCTCTCTCTCTCTCTCTCTCTCTCTCTCTCTCTCTCTCTCTCTCTCTCTCTCTCTCTCTCTCTCTCTCTCTCTTCCCCTGTTTTATGGCCCACCTATGAAGGATGTATCATATCCATGTCGTCCATGCATTGGGCCCACCTTGCTGGACTGTCTAGCGGATGGGATTGTTGTCGTCCGCCTGGACAGTCCGGATGAAGAAAAACACAAATATCAGCTTCGTTTAAAGCTGGTGGGCCACACGTGTGGACCCACCAGATGTATGCGGTTCATCCAGACCATCCACTATCCAACCATGGACGGTGGAACCCCCTATGATGTATATATATCTACAACGTCCGTCCAAGTGGGTTGGACGTGGGATGTGCATGGTGTCCAGCGTCGTCCAGTCCCTGGATGGTGGGACCCACCTCCCTAGTTGTTGTAATGATATCAGCAATACGTTTACATTAGGACTCCTTAGATAAATTATGAATCAATCACAATGTTCCATTAATCAATCTAACGATCAATTTCCATAACTCGACCATCGAATTGTAAAACTAACCATAAGTTGACCGAGTAGTAGCCATGCTCGGGATTTGGACACATGACTTAACAAGACGTGGTTCAAACCGTTGATGAATCTAACCAAGGACGGGTCCTACGTAAAATAATACTAGTAATGAAAATAAATGAATAAATAAATAAGTAAATATTTAGGTATACACTTATAATAATAATGTATAAAGATAAAAGGAGTAATAACATTATAATAATGCAAGTAAAATATTATAGACTTTAATAGTAGTAAGGGCATTATCAACACATGAAATAGATGATCCCGAATGCACAGATGATCTCTAAGGGTCTTTTGATCGTTGATGTTCAAATTTGGGATGATCCGACCGTCGAAAGCAATCCCCATCCATGTATCAAACTATCCATTTGATTGGTTCTCAAAATAGTCCATCACGACTTCAGAGACATCTACTCTAGGACTTCAACCACTCAGACAGACCGATCAAACCATTCATCAAGTTCCCAACTTCCCTTAAGGCAACCCTTGATTCAAAATAAAATAAAATAAGTGTAATAAATACGTACATATAGATTAATCAGTTGTATAAGCGTATAATACAAATTCTGAAGAAAGAGCCATCATATTTAATACAAGTAATGATAAATTTGGTAATAATAATGTAATTAAAAACATAGTAGCAATAATACTTAGGTTTTAAATGAATATTAGGTCATATTGTACATAATCCAATGGTTGATTTCCAATTAAGGGACCCTTGGGACCATTTTAACCGTTGATGCTCAGATTGGAATTAATCTAACCATCATAACAATGATAATCAATAGTTAAAGATCGCGATCTAGATTGCATGGCCCACCCAAGTTTAGGATCGACCCCATCCATGATTTAGGGTCATAATGAAGCCCTACAAATCAAATGGACGGAGTGAATCCGTCGAAATCACTATGTGGACCCCACCTTGAAGCGTGAGTGCACAGTAGGGATGTGCACTTGCTGTGCACTGGTTAGGGCAACTCGGTCAAGCCACATTGACCTAAAATTTTCTAAAAAAGGAGAGGATTCTCTCCACTTTTCTGCTCTCGCTCTATGTAGTTTCAAATGGATAGACGTCCGTGATTTCGATGGTGGCCCACAACGCAGGCCCACCTGTGTGATCCAAGTTGTCCATTGTGTCGAGGCGCCAAAACCAATCAGAACCATGTCGTCCTTGCAAGTCCATGCGCGCAAAGGATTTCGCAGGGACAAACGCAAAGATGCAAGTGTGATATGCTTCCTGCCACCCAAAATCAATTCGTTATGATCGAGGTGGGCCACCTAAATCCAATCCAGACCATCTAAATGATTTAGACAGTGGGCTCGACCTAAACCCAAATGATTTCTCAGGTTTTCCTATACATTTGGGCACACAAACCCAGCCTAAACTGGAGTTGCACATGGCAATTTCCAAACACGAAAATCGTTTTCACCTTGCCAGCTTGGCTATCCGCATGATCTCCCCTCCCTCAATCCTAGCCGTCCATCTCACTTAATCCTAGCCCTTCAAAGCTAGGGTTTTACAAAGAAAGAAATGGAAAGAGAGAGCAGCCGTGGGGAGGTACGTGGGTGCACTAGCATGATCTCAACTGCCCATCCGCTGCTAAAAACTCCTCTAGATGAATGTAAACCATCTGCTGCGATAGCTTTTAACACAAGGAAGCCTTAGATATCTCATTCGAAAGGTCTCCCCTCCCATCTTTGCGGCTGCACTCGAAACCGACCGTTTTCTTCTTCCTTCGAACCCACTGAGAAAACGTCGTTAGAGCTCCACTCCGATCATTCTCCGAGCTCCTCTGAGCCTATACACACCATCTAAAACAGCTGGTTCGAAGAAATACCTGCCGGATTTCGATCCACTATTAGAGGCCAACCTTCTTCCTCGTCTGCTATCATGCCACACCACACCGAGTCCGTTTGAGTCTGGGTTTGTTCAGACCCTCCAGAGCTCCTAAACAAGAAGGAAGAAAGTGGAAGAAGAAAGAAAGAAGAAAGAGGAAGATGGAGGTGCGGCTGTTGCACCACACCAACTCGACCCGACTCATCCGAGCCATGGGTTGGACCAGCACAAGGGCCACTGCCGCATTGGGTTAGGCTGAATCCACCGATTGGGCCACGTCTGAGTTGAGTCCAGGCTCACTTGGTTGTGTAGGGAGTGAAGAAGAGAAGAGAAAGAGGGTGCAGTTCGTTGCACTAACTTGACCCGACCGAGTTGCTGAACCATGCCCTGATTGCTGTCGAGTTTACTCTGAGTCGGACCGAGTCCAGGCTCAGTTGAGTGCGGGCCTGGCCTAGTCCGACAAGAAAATATGAAGGGGAAGAAGGAAAATAAAAGGGAAATAGAGAAAGAGAGTGAGACTGACTTGATGGGGCTGACTCACTGACTTCCAAGTGGTAGCTGAGTCCATGACCAGCAAGGAGATCTGGGGCTATACCTGGACCTGGTGTGAGTCCAACTCATCGATGGTTTGAATAAAGAAGGATGAATGTGGCGTGAGATCGACTTGTGGTCGGATCACGGATTCAAAACTGGGTTCACCCAAGTTGCTCCAATTTGATGGGCGAACTGACTTAACTGAGTCGACTCAGCTCGCCAGTGGTGGAGCTTTCCCTGCCCTATGTCACACCCCAAACCCAGAAATCGGATTCACAGGAATCCCGATCGCCGAATCCAGTGCAGACAGCCTCCGTAGTACTCCATTCTCGGCTCCCAGTGTTCATATGTCAAGTTCCGATTCTGGGATCCTACAAGGAGGATTTTCCAACATACATTTATCTCAAAATCAGCATAACCACAAGATTACCCAAATCACAAAAGCAACATCATCATCATATATCCACTGAAATAAACTTTGAATACAATGTTAAAAGGGAAATACATATGTCAAAAAAATCAAGGCTCCAGAAGACCGCTGCATGCTCCAAGCTCAATACTGCTACAACCTAACATCACTTGCACGCATCTATCGTGCATAAGTGTATAGAAAGCTTAAAGGGTGGTGTAAGTGTGTGTACCAGGTAAGTGCCAAGTATTCAAAACAATGCTGTAATTATACGATATCAGAAATACTAGCATGAATCATATGATATCAAAGTAGAAATACTGTAAGTTCATAAAAATATCATCAACCTCATCTAGGATATACGATAAAAAGACATAGTAAGCCAGTATCATATACGAAGGAAATAATATAAATTGGCCATGTAATGCGGAAACATAATGAACCAGATATCAGATATCGAGGATGCAATACAATACGCAATTTGGAAGAGCTACTAAAACCATCATCTTTGTCTAGGTCATATAAATACAGAAATATAGCAACCCGAAATGTCATAGGCCATAGATGTAATGAGATATGCGGTGCGAATGGAATGACCATGCTGGAGTGTGAAGTCGGGATGATAGTACGTAGTATCGCAGGCTACGGGGTCCATCACAAGAGACTTCTATCCAAACTAGTCTTATACCTAATTTAGATAGTCAGACTCAATGTGGTAAACTCCTGATCTCAAGTTAGTCGCGCACCCCAACCGAAATCCTGGTCATTGCGAAGGTACAAGTAACAATTAGTTATGCACCACCAGCCCGAACGGATAGTGAATAAATGAATGAATGAGTATGCAACTCCTGCACAATTAGTCCACATATCAGTACAGTTCCTCTTTGTGATCATCACCGGGGTTTAGTACACTCCAAATGACACTGCCTCTCTCCCAGCCGCATAGTCCAAGTGATCGTAAGAAACCTCACTATCCGCCTAGCCAATAGTATGCCAATACCTATCTGGCATATCGATAGCGGACCCATTCACGAACTGGTCAAACTCAGCTTAGCTATGCCCCTACCCTCGGGCGAGTAAGGCCACACCCCCTCCCAATCGACCACGACATAGTGGGAGACGCGGCCTCCTGGTATCGGCACTCGGGCGCTCATGTATCCACTCGGTCTCGACGTTGGGGTGTCCTCTGGTACCAAGAGGGTTTAGGGATTTTCACCCAGGGCCATCTATGGCAGTCCGATGCTAGAACAAATTTCCGGTGTCCCGTCTGGCCATCCACGACATGCATGTGGAGGCTATGACCCTGATGTCGCTAGGGCGTACAATAATCACAACATAATACAAGATGCATGAGTCATACAATCCAGTCATGCATCAAACTTGCACATACCGTGCGCTCATGTGAGATAACCTTCGCCTATCAAGGAGTCTCATAACAACCTGCCCAATGACATATGCAATGGTCAACCACATCTCATAACAAGCATGCAGATAATGTGTATGGGCATGTATGATGATGTTATATTGTCACATACTCATAACCGATATCAATAACCGGCATCAACAATCGGCTTCGACAATATGGACATTTAACCAACATTGCCCCCAAGGGATGACCCACATAGAGCCAAACATATAATGAGCCCACGGCCCCACACAAAGGCCTAATATATAACACAATGGGCCTTACTCAAGGGCCACATATACACAACAGGTGGGCCCTACTCATAGGCCTCAATTACATGACATGTGGGCCCTACACATGGGTCTCGAATACATCGAATGGGTCATGCATCATGAGCCTAATACATATCACAATGGGCCTTGCCCATAGGCCATGAATACATGACATTGGGCATTGCCCATGGGCCTCAAATACATCACAATGGGCCTCAACTACGGGTCGCATATACATCATATAAGTCTCGACAATCGGCCTTAGCAATCGAAATCGGCCTCAACCATCGAAATCGGCCTCAACAATCGGAATCGGCCTATACAATCGGCCTTGACAATCAGATCAACATTGATAATCAGCACCGACGATAAGTATCGATAATCGGCACCGACAACCAGCATATATAAACAAGGCGAGGTCCATAGATGGACAACCAATCAACCATAATGTAAAGATCGACTTTCGACCATGGTTATATCAAATCCGATAGCACGGAGCCATCCGTCTATGGAAAATGGGGCCCACTTATTTGGGTTAACCCACGAAGAGAATGGGCCTAATAAGGCCTAAGGGAAGGTCTCAATGAGGACATCTAATCGTCATTGCCCATCAATGTGGACATCTAACCAACATTGCCTCCAAGGAGTGACCTACTTAGGACCCAAAGATATGGTGGGCCCATGGCCTCACATACAATCACGATGGGCCTCATTTATGTCACATCGGCCTCGTCATATGGACCAACATACATCACTTTGGGCCTCATACAAGGGCTACATACACATCACTATGGGCCGCATCACATGGTCCTAATACACGTCACGATGGGCCGCATCTCATGGGCCTAATACACATCATGATGGGTTGTATCGCATGGGCCTCGACTACATCAAATGGGCCACGACATATGGGCCGAAAATACATCTCAATGGGCTGCAACACATGAACCTTATATACATCAAAAGGGTCGTATTATATGGGCCTCATATACATCAAATGGGCCGCATCACATGGTCCGCACCAATGGGCCAATATACATCAAGTGTGTCGCATCATATGGACCTAGGATACAACTCAATGGGCCACGCCAAAAAGGGTCACAAATACATAACATGCGGGCCCTGCACATGGGCCTAATATACGTAACAGGTGGGCTCTGCACATGGGCCTCATCATATCAAGTTGGGCCATGTTAATGGGCTGCACCAATGGGCTTCATGTACAACAAGTGGGCCGCATCATTGGGTGGTACTAATGAGCCCCATAAATATATCAAGGTAGGCCTCACAGATGGGTCGCAAGTATATCAAGGTGGGCACCTCGAATGGACCACAAAATACATCAAGGTGGGCCCGACAAATGGGCCACAACATACATCAAGGTGGGCCTGACGAATGGGCCACTACATACATCAAGGTGAGACCGACGAATGGGCCACAAAATACATCAAAGTGGGCCCGACGAATGGGCCACAACATACATCAAGGTGGGCCCGACAAATGGGCCACAACATACATCAAGGTGGCCCGACAAATAGGGGCTTGGATTACATCCAAGATTATTTTAATAGTTATAGGTTGCAACATGTGTATCACTGTGCACAATCATTTCATGGGGCACACGGCCCACCAATGATGATCAGCACCGTCTAAACCTTGGACAACACCGTACAAACATCATCCAGCACCATCCAACATAATTTGGACGGTGTAGATTATAATAAATAAATCAAGGTGGGTCCTGCTGTCATGATCAAGTGGACGGTGAAGGATATAACACATACCTCATGTGGGGTGGTCACCGTCCTAGCTCATAAACGATGGGATATAAAACATACACCAAGGCGACCCCACATGTCCCGCTGGGGCCCACTTCAGATGGACAGTGTGGGTGAAGCCCACTCGTCTGGTGGGTCCCATGCAAGGCCCACCATAATATATATATATATATATATATATATATATATATATATATATTATATTTAAATTAAACTGCTACTTGTATAACCAGATGGGCGCTGTGGATTAGACACATGTGCTGGTGGGTCCCACCGTCCATATTGCTGGACGATGAGGATGTAATGTCAATACATCAAGGTGGGTCCCACGCATGTGGCCCACCAGATGGGTGGACGGACGACTGGGTCAAACCCACGGAACTTGCTGTGTCAGTACAGCAACTATATAGCTCGTGTATGAGGTACACTAACCAGTCCATTTCCACATAGGTGGGTCCCACGTGGGGCTCACCATAGCGTCATTTTCCATTCAATCTGACCATAAGGTCCCGAAATAAGAGGAAAAACAAATTTTATAGAGATCCAAAACGCAAGAAGGGTTTCAATGGTAGACATTCAATCCCCTGTTATTGAGTGGTGTGGACCCCCTAAGACCCATATAAGGCTGATTTTTGGGGTGACCCGCTGGTTAAAGGGGACCCATCAAATGCACGGTGTTGATGATCAACACGCATCATGGTGGGGCCTGAAGTGGGGCCCACTCTCCCAGCGTCCAACCAGGCTACTAACGCTACTTGCTGCAACGTCCTCTGGATGCTGATAACAACAGCGTCTGCTGTTTGAATTTTTTTTTCAAAGAAATTTCATAGGTGGGGCCCGCATCAGGAGAATCCACCCCGTCCACTAGCTCCTATAGCTTAAGACAAGCCATGCAAGCCCAATATTTGGTATGTTTCGGTGTGTAAAAAGGTCAGAGTGAATTTTTAACAATGAAACCCACTGCTTTCTATGCTATGGCCCGCCAGGGGATCGAATTGGCTTCATTTTTCGGCTCAATGCTTGAAACGAGCTGAGGAATGGAATGGACGGTGTGGATTAACTACATACATCAAGGTGGGGCCTGCATGAGTGGCCCATCCAAAACCTTTATATTATTATATTTATTATTATTATTTTTTGTTGTTTGTCAGTACACCCACTGACTTCAAGGTGTGGCCGTGTCCAGCATCCCTGGATGCTGGACAGTTTGAATATAACACACATTCAAGGTGGGTCCCATGCAAACGTGGCCCACTTAATTAAGATCAATCTGATATTTGTGTTTTCCCATCACCCCGAGGGCCCACATGGCTTGGACGGCATGGGGTCCATTTGATGGACGATTAGACATCACATAACTCATTGAGTGGCCACAAAATAAAGGAAGGAGAGAGAGAGAGAGAGAGAGAGAGAGAGAGAGGAGAGAGAGAGAAAGAAGCACCCACAGTTAGATCTTCCCTTCCTTCTTCCGCCAATGCATGCTAGAACCCCAATGGACGGACTTCAATGGTTGAGATCGATCATGGAGGGTGGGATAGGATGGTAGAAAGGTGGGCCACACTAAGTTTTCTCATGGAGGGTTGAGACGTGGGTTGCTTATTTTTTTGGAGAATGAGAGAGATGAGAGAAAGGTGTAAGAGAGAGAGGGAGGTGATGTGAGTGATGGAGTGATGGGGAGAGGGATGGTGATGGGTGAAGGGTGTGTACTTGTTGTAAGAAAGAGTTGACTTAGAGGACAGGTGGATGTACTTGACGTTAATGGGTGATGTGTACCTGATTGATGGGATTGATGTGATGCTATCTTGGGAATTCCAACGCACGGCATTTTTCCTCGAATCGAACGTGAGCCTACATCTCCTGGCCCGGGTATCGCCTTGGCGCGTAATACGCAACGTCAGAACCGCGGTGACGGCGCGATCTCAAGGGTATAAGTTTCAAGTTGAGCCAACTCTGATATATGAGACATGACTCATGATCACTCGCAAACGCTAATAACAGATAGGGAGTCACTAAAATTCGACTGGAAGGAACGCGGAAGCCGACAGAACGGTACGGGCTAGGATACGGGTCTTACACCCTACCCACAGGTTTGATCCAAGTCTCACCTCCCCATGTGATTTTACACCAAGTTGATAATAAGCTAGTTGTAACATCCCAAAAAATCGAGGGTCAAGTAGTAACTCAACTCTCGAGTTTCCAGAACATCACTTATGTAACATAGATAATGATGATTGAATGTTGTCTGCATTAGTGTATTGAACATGAGTGAGATTAAGCCAAAACAGCATATCATACTCCAGAGACAGTTAAATGCAAGCGGAAGACTGTGATAGATATATAAAATATATAAAAACTGTGGTGAGTCTCCAGAGTGTGATAACATTACCAGGTTAATAAATTTCAAGTACATTTCTAAAATATACCAAATGTGTAAGTGTAATGTCTTCTATCCCAAGTACCATAGCCCCGTCAATACAATCACAGGTCTACATAAACCTATCAGAGAGCTACAAGTAGGAGAAATCCTCCTCCACATCATAGTAGTCCGGCTCTGCTTCATAAGCATCGCCATCACCTGAAACTCAACAAATCTTGTTGGTGTGTACAACACCGTCCCGTAACGTGGGAGTGAGTGATCAACTCAGTGGAACAATAAAGCATAGGTTAACATGTTATCAATTCAGTCAAGTAGTAATGATAAAGCAATACAATCAAACAATTCTAACTACTCTTATTTAATGCAAGTATGAAATGACATGATGTATACCCTTGCCAAACCACCCTCATGCGACACCATCTTACGTTCGCGAATGCCTTCATCCCTCAGTGCTCCACATCTACCAGGCACATGCAGTGCAATGATGAGCATGATTACTAACTAATTATTAGTCCATTTCAAATAGCAGTATTGGGAAACTAAGGTACCTCCCTTGTATCATTCCCAAACATGATCCATTCTAGGGTCGTCACTCCTAGTTAGTCTCATACGATATTATGGATTGAGAGACATCGCGAAGGCATCGCAAAGGGCTCGTCACCCGTCAGCACGGATACAGGTCTCAGCGTATGCGACTCAATTGCTTGCCGTCAGCTCGAGTACAGGTATCACCGTACTCGGCTCAATCGCTGGCCGTCAGCTCGAATACAGGTCTCACCGTACTCGGCTCAACTTATACTCTAGTTGCTGCGAAGGGCTCGTCGCCAATCACAGACCTTAGAGTATACTTGAAGACACTACGGAGGACTCGTCGCCCGTCAGCACGAATACAGGTCTCACTGTATTTGGCTCTCGCCGTAGGTGTCGACAGCTCGAATATAGTGTCTCATACCACCATAATCGGCTCACGAGTCTAGTTGCTCACTGGTCACTGCGGGGAGGCACGTGGCCCCAGCGTAGGCCGACAGCTCGACCACGGTGTCCCATACCACCATGCCTGGCTCATGAGTCATAGCGGATCGAGGTATCATGGTTAAAAGGGATTTCACTGGTAAGTTTGGTACCCTAGGTTCAAGCAGTAGCGTCCAAACAAGGTGAACATACATTAGACAGATCGGGTTACTTGACGAGCTCGGCTAGCTCGAGCGCACAAGTTGAACGACATGAAGTGCATAAGCACTTCGCGTGGCCAACCACTATCACCAACCGAAGTATGACTCGGGTTCGTCGAACACATCTCACGTGGCAAATGAATCTCAGCCACGAATTCAATCCCGTTACCGATTGCCTGGATTATAATGATAGCCCCAAACACAATCAATTACAGAACAGTTAAAGCAGTAATGGATCAAGCTTTCAAATCATACAATCAAAGTCTGATATTATCCGTTTAGGGCTGTCAGGGCTGTTGCACGCACTCGTTGCTCCACTCCCACATCACCCATGACGGATCATACAACGTAAATATGAATTTAAACATATGCATTACATAGATAAAATCATAAAAGCAGTTGAGCATGTTATGAAGCACAACACAAGCATGAGTTTGTACATATTCAATTCCTAATCACACAGCTATCTAAGGAAATCATACTCATAGTTAAAGGAGTTGAGAATCATATCTTAACACCCTTAAACATTACAATTTACTAACTACTACTCATTCAGACATTTCAACAAATACTTTAAAATACATACATCAACAAACATGACATATGTTGATCACATAGGCATTAGGCCAAATCCTTTCACTAGGGAGTTGCCCCAATCATCGCACGCGTACACCCACGACGGATAGTCATGGAAAGTAGGAATCCAAGTTCCATATTCATTTGAACATTTTCACAAACACTTGGGCTACACATTTCAACATATATAGCAAATAGTGGTCGTGGCGTGATTCAGGGCAAATCCTTTCGTCAAAGGGGGATCGCCAAAACAACAATCATATATCCAATGACAATTAGTCATGGCGAGCACGAATGAGAATTCCATACTCATTCAGTCATTTTCACAAACACTTAGAATACACTATTACAACATACATGGTGTATGTTAGCAAAACATGTATTAGGGCTATCCTTTCGCCAAGCAAGTAATTTATCCATGTATAATATATTCATACAGCAAATAATTATGGCAAATACATTTCTAAAATTTATACGTATACGGTACTTTCTAGAATACACAATTTCAACATACATAGTGTATATAAGCAAAACATGTATAGGGCGAGTCCTTTCGCCAAACAAGTAATTTATCCACATATAATATATTCATACAACAATTAATCATGTCAAACACATTTTCAAAATTTGTACGTATACAGTACTTTCTACAAATACTTAGAGTATGTAGAATTCCATATTTTTCATCTTTAATCGAAACGGAAAATAGACAGCACTTTGTACATGTGCAATTGCATGCAGATCATGAATCTATCATTATCTGATATTGAAAGCGTTGAAAACCATAACCTATACACCTAAAGTCCGCACCTTTTGTCGTAGAATCGTAACGAATCCAATAGGTTTGCTAAGTTTTCGTATTCGGCCGTTTGGCAACCTATAGAATGAAATAGGTTAGCTATTTCATAACCTACAACTATCAAAACCCCAAAAAAGATTAGGGTTAGGATTTCTTACCTAGAAACGGAGCCGGAATCGCCGGGAAAGCGATTAGAACGAGGCGGTTAAACACGTATAGCAGCAAGGAAGAGTGGCAGGGATATTCTCCCACTGCTCCCACACTTTCTCTCTCTTTTCTCTCTTCTCTCTCTAGGGTTTCTCTCAAATTTATATGGCTGCCATGAGAGAGGGTTTAAGGTCCTTATATAGCCTAAAAACTAACCGAAATAGACTCCAGGTCAAAGTATACTTAGGTTATAACCAAAGTGAGTTGGTTTCAGCTCAACGGAGGACTTCTGGCGGGCCTCCTTGAGCCAAAGGTCGAACTTAAGCTCACCAACACCGGATCTACATTTAGTTAAGTTTTCATTTCGGTCAGGATTCCAGATCACGCGTGGCGGACCAGTTTCAGTTCAACGGTCAGCGGATCTCAGTCGGAGATTCCGAGTACATGTAAATGTGTATGAAATTTCTCCTAATCCGAGGGTGTAATTTGGTCTGATTCTGACGGTCTGGTTGCTTAAAACTGATTCGCAAGCGACACGTGCTAAATTACTATTCAAGATATTTTATTTTAAATTAATTTCACATTTCTCACACTCTTCACTCTGAGCTCAAGCGAATAGCGCTGGGACACTATCCGAATTTGATTTCTGAGATGGTTGTCAAGCCCAGCAAGGCGGTCCTAATTCCTTAACTTCGTGTTAATCGGACTTTCGACGTGCGGTCCAGATCCGATACGGAGTTTCGAGATGCTCACGAGAGCAGCCGGGTAATGAGATTGATCCTAGATTTTAGGGTAACCTAGCGTCAATGATTCTACACGTTTTGAGTCTTGCAGATCGTATTTAAAGTGATTGGTGCTAATTTCACAGGCACTCTAGTTTAACACTAGCTAAATCTCGCCTAATTTCTAAAGGATTTAGTCCTGTAAGATTTCTATCTGAGGTGGTACTTAGTCCTCTGTAGTTTGTATATAAAGTGATCCAAGTTATATTACTTAGCTAGTTTAAGATAGTGTCTAGGGTGAAAGTACTTTGAAAAATTGAAAGAACAAGGTGGTGAAAGGTGGGATTTGTGAAGGAAGTGGGTTAAGGAGCGATTATATCCTTTGGGACTGAGTTTTTACAAGTTGATAAGGTGCTACAATCGACCCATTGCCTAAGGACGTCTAATCCCAGGTTGGGAAAAATCCGGGCTGTTACAATCTACCCCCCTTAAAACAAAATTTCATCCCCGAAATTGGCTAAGGGTAATAAAGAAAATTTTAATTATTTCTTTTACCTAAGTTTTATTGATTTCGAGTTTCTACGCTTGGTTAGGCATATACTAGTCTGGTTCATTTTAGTCTACCCCCCTTAAAACTTATTTCTTTATCCATTTCTCATACCCTGATGGTTCGCTACAATTTATTTCTAAGAAAGATTCAGATCCTAGTTAGTGATCTATCTTTACGCACAGTCTGGATCCATTTCATTCGATCCTGGGCCAGTGGGGCAAGGGTCCACCACGCTTTCGCTGCGCTACCCATCAAAGAGATGCAATAGGTGACCTAACTAGATTTGACTCATAATGTCCTACCCCCCTTAAAAATTTATTTTCACCCTCAAGGCTCAAGATTTATGTCCTGCTCCGTATATCGGAACAAGGTGTAATTTAGGACCTATTCTTGACATGAAATGGGAAATACATTGGTCTGCCTTTCATCGACGATGTGTACTATGGCATTGATACCTATGGGTATCGAAAGGAGCTAAAAATGATGGGTAATGTGGTTGATTTCAAGGGCAGGTGTGAGTTTGAGGCAAGATGCCGACTTCTTCCAAGGAGTTTTGTCACGGTCCAGACTTATCCTATTTAATCATGTCTAGCTTAACAGGCAGGCTATCTTTCTACATTCATATGCACAAAATGTATGCCGACATGGCATGTAATTTGAGACCTAATTCCTAACTGTTTGTTGCCCATTTGGGTAATTCCTTGGGCCTAAAAGACAAAGTCGCTATCGGCTATATACTCCTAATACTTTTCAAAGACGAAGTTATAAACTTTTGGTTGCAAGTGGTTCGGCCAACACGGAAGAAAGTTGCATAGTGGGTCTGAGCTGGATACATAGATCTTCTGCCTCATGAGGACAGAAAATGTATCGTATCAACTCTTAATCCTAGTAGATCCCGACCTTCTTCTTGATCAGAGCATAGAGTTCATTGTTCATAACCAGGATTGAGAATTCGATTCAAATCGCGAATACCTCGCTTATAGATAGTTTCTCTACTCCGTGTTCCCGATTGTACTAAGTTCTTGAGAAGGCGATTCTAAGGGGTGTATTGATTTGACCAAACATTAAATCCAAGGGATATAGAAGTTTTCTCTGAGCGTGACTAGTTACTAATCAAACAAGCCTCCTAAGAGTTGTTAAAGAAGCCTATGAGTACTAAGAGGATTTAACGAAGGAATGGGTCCTCACTCCAACCGACTTAAGCCGACTAACTAGGTCTATCATTCAATTGGCTTAGCCTAATTAATTAGTCTTTTACTTTCCTTAGCCTAACCAGTAGTCTAGTCTTAATGTAGGAGTAGCGGTAATCCACTGGTTGTAATCCAAAGTCTATGCTTATACACTAGATGATTTTATACCCTTTCTAATATAAGAAATTACTTATTGCTTAGGGTCAAACGTTGTCTAAGTAAAATTGAGTTGCCTGAACTTGAATTTAATTACACTCGAGCACTATACACATGCTCATACTAGCTAAGACGGTCTTAGGGTTCATGTTATTAATTTGTTGGATTTCCTATACTGTCAGGTCTGTCGAAGCACCGCTCTAGGTCCAAACTCTATGGGCCTATTTGTCAAACAACCATTTACTCTAAAAGCTTAAGCTATCAGAGTGTGGTGGGTTAATGTATATCAAGGGACTTTATCACTTCAACACTATTTGGCCAGTGGTCTTAAGCCGTACTAAATGGGACTGCATTACTAATCCTACCTCGGGATTGGGAGTGACATGGTTGGTAGGAGGGTGGGTGGGATAAAAATAATTTTATAGGCTTTAGAAAATGAGTCTTGTGTTAGAAAAGGGTGAGATGGGATTTCCAAATCCTAGGATAATGAATTTCTAAGCGTTATTTGAAAGGAAATCTTGGAATTTACTTTTAATTGCGTACATTCTAAACATGGTGTTGGAAAACATGGGATACACTCAATCTAAGGACCATACCTTACACCTATATTTATTATTACTTATACAATTCTACCCACCTAAATCACCTAATGCAGTTTAGCCGAATGGGCCCTAAAGGGAGAAAAGGGGCTGGAGTTTTGGTTCTCCACGGACTTGGGTCCTCAACAGACGTTGTAGGGGCCCAAAAGATAGGGGTTTAAGATAGAGAATGGAGAGAACAGGTGGGTGAGGAAGCTTACACGGGATTTGAGCTCCAAGTGGGTGTGTGGGGGTCCAAATGAGATAAACGAAGAGGGAAAGGAGAAGAGGGCTGCAATGCACGATGAGAGTGGGTAGGTTGTGGTCGAAATCAGTAGGGAGGACGATCGGAAGGGTGATTTTGAAGAGAAACAGCTTGGTTGGAGAGAGAAAATGACCTAGACGAGAGGTTTGTGAAGGAAGTAGTCTTTTGGGTGATGGAAATGGGACGGGATGGGTACTAGGGGATTTATAAGACCCCCAAAGACATCAGCCCAGGCCGCAGGCCCGGCCCAACCCAAAAAGTGGCGAGGCCTCGCCGACCTGGCGAGGGCCTTGCCGAAATTTTTTTGATTTTTGAAAAGGGGGCCCCATGGGCGTGTTCCTCCAGTCCCCTAGGCCCCAAAAAACACTAGGTCCCACCTTGGAATCCACTGGAAGTGCTCTGTTTGGGCCCTCCATTTCGGGTAGTTCGGGACAAATTGGACGTATTTTGCAATTCGAAATGAGTTATCTGACGTAAAATATATGAATTTGGGCTAGAACGAGCTAATGAAGCCAACCAACCCTGCCATGCCAGGTTGCGCTGCCCGGAATTGTGAAAAAACGCTCCGATTGATGGTCGTTTCCCTGTTTCAATTTCGTTTTACTAAAAATAGTAGTTTTGGTTTGATTACTCTTCATCTGTTGGGCTTTAGGAGTTGCGCTCATCGCGTAAAGGGCTTGGAATAATTAGGAGAACGGTTTGGTGAAGTCAAATAGGACACTTACTATTTTTGGTCGAAAACCTTGCGCACTAGTAGACATCACGACCTTAGTAAGTCGCGAATTCTAGGAGTCTTATTTGTAGTTCGATTTTGATTTCTTTTCCATTAATTGGTATCCCTATTTAAAGGGTTGTGAACTCATTTTTCTTTTGTCATTCATTAATCAATTTTGAATTTATTAGAATTTATTTCTATTTTCTGCTTTCTTTCCTCGTGGATTCAAGAAGTCACTGTGAGGAGTCCAGAGAAGCTCCGAGGATTCGGAGTAGTTATCCTCATCACGTTTATCCCGTATTCTACCAATTTTCAACGGTTGGGACGAGGTGGATTGTGATCTAAACTCATTAATAGACGGCCTAGGAATGTTTTAAGGTCGACGCGTGCGACCATGGTTGAATATAGACTCGATTTCGGTGTTCGTTTTCAGTGAACTTCGCCAATTAGCGAAATCGGGATACCTATGACTGTTTCTATGTTCTGTCGCCCCCTCCTAAGTCAGAGTGCATCAGTGTACGTCGTGTGACCATAACCCAGGTCCGGTTTAATCCAAATCATGCTCTGATACCAACTGTAACATCCCAAAAAATCGAGGGTCGAATAGTAACTCAACTCTTGATTTTCCAGAACATCACTTATGCAACATAGATAATGATGATTGAATGTTGTCTGCATTAGTGTATTGAACATGAGTGAGATTAAGCCAAAACAGCATATCATACTCCAGAGACAGTTAAATTGCAAGCGGAAGACTGTGAAAGATATATAAAATATATAAAAACTGTGGTGAGACTTCAGAGTGTGATAACATTACTAGGTTAATAAATTTCAAGTACATTTCTAAAATATACCAAATGTGTAAGTGTAATGTCTTCTATCCCAAGTACCATAGCCCCGTCAATACAATAACAGGTCTTCATAAACCTGTCAGAGAGATACAAGTAGGAGAACTCCTCCTCCACATCATAGTAGTCCGGCTCTACTTCATAAGCATCGCCATCACCTGAAACTCAATAAATCTGGTTGGTGTGTACAACACCGTCCTGTAACGTGGGAGTGAGTGATCAACTCAGTGGAACAATAAAGCATAGGTTAACATGTTATCAATTCAGTCAAGCAGTAATGATAAAGCAGTACAATCAAACAATTCTAACTACTCTTATTTAATGCAAGTATGAAATGACATGATGTATGCCCTTGCCAAACTACCCTCATGCGACACCATCTTACGTTCACGAATGCCTTCATCCCTCAGTGCTCCACATCTACCAGGCACATGCAGTGCGATGATGAGCATGATTACCGACTAATTATTAGTCCATTTCAAACAGCAGTATTGGAAACTAAGGTACCTCCCTTGTATCATTCCCAAACATGATCCATTCTAGGGTCGTCACTCCTAGTTAGTCTCATAGATATTATGGATTGAGAGGCATCGTGAAGGCATCGCAAAGGGCTCGTCACCCGTTATGCGGCTCAATTGCTGGCCGTCAGCTCAAGTACAGGTCTCACCGTACTCGGCTCAATCGCTGGCCGTCAGCTCGAATACAGGTCTCACCGTACTCGGCTCAACTCATACTCTAGTTGCTGCGAAGGGCTCGTCGCCAATCACAGACCTTAGAGTATACTCGAAAACACTACGGAGGACTCGTCGCCCGTCAGCACGAATACAGGTCTCACCGTATTTGGCTCTCGCCGTAGGTGTTGACAGCTCGAATATAGTGTCTCATACCACCATAATCGGTTCACGAATCTGGTTGCTCACTGGTCACTACGGGGAGGCACGTGGCCCCAGCGTAGGCCAACAGCTCGACCACGGTGTCCCATACCACCATGCCCGGCTCATGAGTCTTAGCGGATCGAGGTACCATGGTTAAAAGGGGTTTCACTGGTAAGTTTGGTACCCTAGGTTCAAGCAGTAGCGTCCAAACATGGTGAACATACATTATACAGATCGGGTTACTTGACGAGCTCGGCTAGCTCGAGTGCACAACAAGTTGAACGACATGAAGTGCATAAGCACTTCGCGTGGCCAACCACTATCGCCAACTGAAGTACGACTCGGGTTCGTCGAACACATCTCATGTGGCAAATTAATCTCAACCACGAATTCAGTCCCATTACCGATTGCCTGGACTATAATCATAGCCCTAAACACAATCAATTACAGAACAGTTAAAGCAGTAATGGATCAAGATTTCAAATCATACAATCAAAATTTGATATTATCCGTTTAGGGCTGCCAGGGCTGTTGTACGCACTTGTTGCTCCACTTCCCCATCACCCATGACGGATCATACAACGTAAATATGAATTTAAACATATGCATTACATAGATAAAATCATAAAAGCAGTTGAGCATGTTATGAAGCACAACACAAGCATGAGTTTGTACATATTCAATTCCTAATCACACAGCTATCCAAGGAAATCATACACATAGTTAAAGGAGTTGAGAATCATATCTTAACACCCTAAACATTACAATTTACTAACTACTTCTCATTCAGACATTTCAACAAACACTTTAAAATACATACATCAACATACATGACATATGTTGATCACATAGGCATTAGTCCAAATCCTTTCACTAGGGAGTTGCCTCAATCATCGCACGCGTACACCCACGACGGATAGTCATGGAAAGTAGGAATCCAAGTTCCATATTCATTTGAACATTTTCACAAACATTTGGGCTACACATTTCAACATATATAACAAATAGTGGCCGTGGTGTGATTCAGGGCAAATCCTTTCGTCAAAGGGGGATCGCCAAAACAACAATCATATATCCAATAACAATTAGTCATGGCGAGCATGAATGAGAATTCCATACTCATTCAGTCATTTTCATAAACACTTAGAATACACTATTACAACATACATGGTGTATGTTAGCAAAACAAGTATTAGGGCTATCCTTTCGCCAAGCAAGTAATTTATCCATGTATAATATTCATACAGCAAATAATCATGGCAAATACATTTCCAAAATTTATACGTATACGGTACTTTCTAGAATACACAATTTCAACATACATAGTGTATATAAGCAAAACATGTATAGGGCGAGTCCTTTCGCCAAACAAGTAATTTATCCACATATAATATATTCATACAACAATTAATCATGTCAAACACATTTCCAAAATTTGTACATATACGGTACTTTCTACAAATACCTAGAGTATGTAGAATTCTATATTTTTCATCTTTAATCGAAACGGAAAACAGACAGCACTTTGTACATGTGCAATTGCATGCAGATCATGAATCTATCATTATCTGACATTGAAAGAGTTGAAAACCATAACCTATACACCTAAAGTCTGCAACTTTTGTCGTAGAATCGTAACGAATCCAATAGGTTTGCTAAGCTTTCGTATTCGGCCGTTTGGCAACCTATAGAACGAAATAGGTTAGCTATTTCATAACCTACAACTATCAAAACCCCAAAACAGATTAGGGTTAGGGTTTCTTGCCTAGAAACGGAGCCGGAATCGCCGAGAAAGCGATTAGAACGAGGCGGTTAAACACGTATAGCAGTAGGGAAGAGTGGCAGGGAGATTCTCCCACTGCTCCCACACTTTCTCTCTCTTTTCTCTCTTCTCTCTCTAGGGTTTCTCTCAAATTCGTATGGCTGCCATGAGAGAGGGTTTAAGGTTCTTATATAGCCTAAAAACTAACCGAAATAGACACCAGGTCAAAGTATACTTAGGTTATAACCAAAGTGAGTTGGTTTCAGCTCAACGGAGGACTTCTGGTGGGCCTCCTTGGGCCAAAGGTCGGACTTAAGCTCACCAACACCGGATCTACATTTAGTTAAGTTTTCGTTTCGGTCGGGATTCCAGATCACGCGTGGCGGACCAGTTTCAGTTCAACGGTCAGCGGATCTCGATCGGAGATTCCGAGTACATGTAAATGTGTATGAAATTTCTCCTGATCCGAGGGTGTAATTTGGTCTGATTCTGACGGTCTGATTGCTTAAAACTGATCCGCAAGCGACACGTGCCAGATTACTATTCAAGATATTTTATTTTAAATTAATTTCACATTTCTCACACTCTTCACTCCGAGCTCAAGCGAATAACGCTGGGACACTATCTGGATTTGATTTCCGAGATGGTTGTCAAGCCCAGCAAGGCGGTCCTAATTCCTTAACTTCATGTTAATCGGACTTCCGACGTGCGGTCCAGATCCGATACGGAGTTTCGAGATGCTCCCGAGGGCAGCCGGGTAATGAGATTGATCCTAGATTTTAGGGTAACCTAGCGTCAATGATTCTACACGTTTTGGGTCTTGCAGATCGTATTTAAAGTGATTGGTGCTAATTTCACAGGCACTCTAGTTTAACACTAGCTAAATCTCACCTAATTTCTAAAGGATTTAGTCCTGTAAGATTTCTGTCTGAGGTGGTACTTAGTCCTTTGTAGTTTGTATATAAAGTGATCCAAGTTATATTACTTAGCTAGTTTAAGATAGTGTCTAGGGTGAAAGTACTTTGAAAATTGAAAGAACAAGGTGGTGAAAGGTGGGATTTGTGAAGGAAGTGGGTTAAGGAGCGATTATATCCTTTGGGACTGAGTTTTGACAAGTTGATAAGGTGTTACAATCGACCCATTGCCTAAGGACATCTAATCCCAGGTTGGAAAAAATTCGGGCTGTTACACTAGCTTAGTAAGTTCACTGACCCACACCCGCTTCAAACAAAAATTGATGACATTAATTTACTCTATTCCAGCAAATGTCGTATAGCCTAGACCCACGACCTACTTTGAGTTGCAACCGAAGGGAGATAAGGCCAGGTGACTTCGATCAAACTAAGTCGACGTAAGTGAGTCGACACTATCTTTCCATATTAGACTCATTTTAATCATTACCATTGTTACCACTATTTTATGAGGATTGATAGCATTAGATATAGTTAGCCATTAGTAGATCATTTATGCTCGACCTAGTTATTATAAACAAAATTGTAACTATCAAGTAGCAGTGTTTTATTTGACTCTCTTAAATATTATCCTTAATGGTAGATTATAGTATCTATTATCATGACTAGATTTATTATTAATAGCTATTATTATTATCATTAGTATTACAATAATAATTGTGATTATTAAGCATGACTAACTGTTAGTAGATTATCCATGCTAATAGTAGTTATTACAAACAAAATTACCGTTATTAAATATTAGTAATATCATTCTTAGGAATAATCATTGAAGGTAGGTCATACTATTTACTACATCGCAATGATTATTAATGTCGCATGGCTAATCTTAATCATATCATTAAGGATAATGGTTATTTTATAATTATACTTCAATTCGCAATCAAATCCTCAAATCTAAGCCTAGAACTAAACCCTAGGATGAAAATCTCAATCCTACATTAAAACCCTAAAGATAAATAATTCAAACCCTAAGCTATGACCTTAAACATAGATAGTGCATAAAACTTGAATATAATTGTATAAGTTCATGATTTGTGGTAGGATTCGACTTTTAGGGCATACACATTCCCTAGCAACACTAGTGGTCATTCGATCGTGAGGTGATGATTTCTTCCCCTTGAGCTTTCCATTTTTCCATTAGCCTAAGTGATAGTTTTTATTTTAATTTCGATTGTTAATTGATATCTTTATCTTATAATCACATGTATTAATTGTTGGAATTGAAATGCTAGATAATATGCTTAATAATTATCCTGCATATTTTCTTATGCTTGTGGATTACTTGTGAATTGCTTATGGAACTTAAACTGGTACATCAGTGGAAAACCCCTACTTATAAATATATACCCCTACTTGGGATGTAACTCGATTGATTGTGATTGTAATGGACCTTCGACTTAGTGGTTATTGAATGATAGTTTAAATCGAATATTGATGTGGACCTACCATCCATGGGTTGTTGTGTTTAAGTGGTTTTTAAGGATGTTTGGGATGGTCTTTTATCGCATGGTTTTGATATTTGCCCTATGTAGCTTAGTCTTGATATTTGCCCTATGTGGCTTAGTTTTGATATTTGTCCTATGTGGCTTAGTTTTGATATTTTCCCTATATGATTTTGTTTTGGTATATGCTCTATGCGGGCTCGACATATTATTTTATGTAACCATGCGATAGTAAACCTCGTATACTGAATTATGATTGACCACTAGTCGACAGGCTTCCATTAAACATCCTAAGGTGGAGGTCTCATGAGCTAGAGATGGTGGAATGAGATACTATGCCTGAGCTGTCGGCCTACGCTGGGTGATAAGCCTCCCCATAGTGACCTTTGAGCTTATTAAACTGGCTTGTTGTAAATGGAAGAATAACGGAATGGTTAATCATGCATTCATAACATTCGGGTGATGACGGGTGGCTAATTTTGGATGTTGTAGCACGTGTTTAGTAGGATTTAGTTGGGGTATCATTTCGCTAGCTCCCAAACTATTGATTATCAGCTCACCTTGGGTGAGTTTGACACTACGCATGTACTATGTACTTTCGCTTGTGACCAGCCACATGCATGAGTTTTACCCAAAAGCTAACTGGATGAGCATCTCCAGTTGATGTGCACTCATACATCCATGTATTTAATAAGACTGCCTTATTGTGTTTTTATAACTATGCTTACCTAATGCGGTGGTGTGTAATCTTGAGGGGAATTCACACTAAGCTGGTCACTCATTCATCGAACATATAATCGCATAGGTAGTGCAGGTGGCCAAGCTGATATTTGTATTCATATTGATGAGGAGCAAATTACCATTGTCAAGGATGCATGATTGGATTGCTAAGAGTTGCTACGTGATTTTACAGCTCAAGATTTGTTATAATGTATTTTGTTTCACATGTGATGTTATTTCGTTTTGTAATTATAAGTATTGGGACATTGGTTTGTATAAGTCATTATAGGCAACCGCTCATATATTCTGAATTTAAATGAATTTTCTCTTTATGTTGATTTGTCCATCTTTCACTAAACTGCTAACTTTGAAAGAAAAAAATATATATACTCGATTTTTTGGGAAACGAGTCATATACTCGGGTCCTGAAAACACGGGGCGTTACAGCAGCACATACACCAATTGCTCCTAACTCGGTCTGAGTTTCTACTCACATGAATCTTGGTGGATGGGTAGACCCGAGTGAGACACACCACTAGATAGTGATGTCTCCTTGCACTACTCCTCCCCGAGAGTCCAGCGACCTCCGAGTTTAACCCGAACTCGTCGTGACCCAACGAACTCAGCCTAACTCACTGCTATTACCCCTCACCTTCTCTTTCCTTCCTCTCTTTTCTCTCTGAACTGACCCAAACTGAGTATGGACTTATCCAGATGCAAGTAAGACTTGGTCCAACTTAGTATGGTGTGGCCCAACGCACAACTCGGCTCGACTCAAGACTCAGCCTATCTCAACCTGGGTCGAGTTGAGTCGGCATGGTAATTGCACCACACGACTACCTTTCTCTTTCCCTATTCTTCCTCTCTTTCTCACTACAAGAAAATTGGCCTTTAGCCATAATTTTTTAGCCTCAGTTCAAAAAATGGAGGCTAAATGTGCTTTTTAGCATTGGTTGCTAAGGAACAAAGGCTAAAAGTTTATTTTTCACCCCAGTTACTAAGAAACTGAGGCTAAAAGTCTACTATTTTGACTCGGTTGGTGAGAAACCAAAGCTAAAAATTTATGATTTCGCTTCAGTTGGTAAGGAAGTGAGGCTAAAAGTATAGTATTTTGCCTCAGTTGGTAAGAAATCGAGGCTAAAAGTTCACTATTTTATCATAGTTAGTAAGAAACCGAGGTTAAAAGTTCACTTTTTAGCCTCAGTTATCAGGAAATCGAGGTTGGATGTCTACCATTTTGTCTCGGTTAGTGAAAAACTGAGGCTAAAAATATATCATTTTGCCTCAGTTGGTAAGAAATCGATGCTAAAATTTCACTATTTTACCTCAGTTAGCAAGAAATTGAGGTTAAAAGTTCACTTTTTTGCCTTAGTTATTAGAAAATCGAGGCTGGAAGTCTACCATTTTGCTTTGGTTGGTGAAAAACTGAGGCTGAAAGTTTGTCATTTTGTCTCAGTTGATAAGAAACCGAGTCTAAAAGTTTACTATTTTGCCTCAATTAGTAAGAAATTGATGTTAAAAGTTCACTTTTTAGCCTCAATTATTAGGAAACCGAGGCTGGAAGTCTACTACCATTTCATCTCGGTTGGTGAAAACTGAGGCTAAAAGTCTACAATTTTACCTTAGTTGGTAAGAAACTGAGGCTAAAAGTTTACTATTTTGCCTCAGTTAATAAGAAACTGAGGTTAAAAGTTTACTTTTTAGACTCAGTTATTAGTAAACCGAAATTGAAAATCTACTATTTTACCTCGATTGGTGAAAAATTGAGGCTAAAAGTCTACAATTTTGCCTCAGTTGGTAGAACCGAGGCTAAAAGTTCACTATTTTGCCTCGGTTAATAAGAACCGAGGTTAAAAGTTCATTTTTTAGCCTTAGTTATTAAAAAACTGAAACTAGAAATTTACAATTTCACCTCAGTTAGTAAGGAATTGAGGCTAAAAGTGTACCGTTTTGCCTCAGTTGGTGAGAAATTGAGGCTAAAAGTATACCATTTTGTCTCAGTTGGCGAGGAACTGAGGCTAAAAGTGTACCATTTTACCTCAGTTAGTGAGTAATTAAATTTAAAAGTTCATTTTTTAGCTTCAGTTATTAAAAATCGAGGCTAGAAGTCTACTATTTTACCTTAATTAGTGAGCAATTGAGGCTAAAAGTTTTCTATTTTGCCTCAATTTATAATAAATGGATTGGACGCGTAGAAATGGAAACATGGTCGTGGACCATTTTTGTTCCCATCCGTGGAGCTGATTGATCATATGGCTAGGATCATCCGAACCACGTGTATTTTAAATCCGAAGCCATCCATAGCAAGGTCAATCAGTTGGACGGTCAGGATTATCGGTCACCTAACCACGTGTACTACGAAGAGATGCTCATCTGATCTACGGTATCATCTTCCACACTAGAATCTGTTGGCCGCATGGCAGTGGGAACCGGCTGTTTCATGATCCTGACCCTTGACAAGTGGGCTCCACCCCCGTGAGTAATGCAGGGTATGACATTTGTCCTTCGTGTTAATCTTTTTTTTTTCTTCTTCTTCCAACACCCGGCAGCAGCAATAGTTGTAAAAGCTCTGGAATTTTTCTCTGACCCGCTCCCTCGATTCTCTCAGAAAACCCTACTACCGATTTTCCATCTCTCTCTCTCTCTCTCTCTCACTTCAAATGCTGGAGGAGAGAGCTCTCCTTTGGATTCGCAGATCTCAACGAGCTCACGTTTTCAAAGGCGGACCCGTTTGGTTATCGCGTTCGCATCGGATCTAGGGTTTCTTCTACTTTCTCGCTTCCCGTTTTATCGATTTAAGGTAAGAGCAAACGTGATCTTTTTGATCTCGCCTTCCTGCATTGTAAGGTTAGGGTTTCATCGAACTGCATTCTGTTTTCTAGGGTTTTTTGGGTCGCATTTGTGTTCTGCATCGATTTTGGGGGTTTCTGGAGCTGCATTTTGATGTTGAGATCGTTTCATAGGATTTTTATGTTTTATTTTCAATTTTTTTTTGTCTGATGTTTTTCATTTGTGCTTTGATGATGTAGATCTTTTGAATATTAATTAATTTATTTTTAAAAATTTTCTTTTAATTGAAGGATTTGAAATTTCTAGGGAGGAGATCGTTTTTTGGTGTCGTTCTTTGATTAGGAGGAAAAACAGAGAAATTGAAAAAAGAAAAAAGAAAAGAAAAGAGATAATGCCTTTTTTGGTATTAGGTAGCATTTGAGAAACTGATATGTGCAGTATTTGATTTCCATTGCGGTTTGGGATGTTTATTTCAGAGTTTTGCAGCTTCTTGAGATGATTTTGAAGCTATATTCGGATTGAGTGGAATTGATAAAAAACTGATTTTTTTTATTTTTTTATTTTTTTTTTTTTTTGCCTAGTAAAATAAATCTTCAAATTTTTTTTTTTCCTGATTTCAGAGTTTTGGAGCATCGTGAGATGATTTTGAAGCTGTATTCGGATTGAGGGGAACTGCAAAAAAATAAAAATAAAAAAAATCTGACTTTTTCTTTGTGCTTTTGGAGAAGAAATATTCGACTTCTGTGATTTAGAAGGTGGCGAAGGTATAGGAAAAGCACTGATTAGGGTTGTTATGGGCAGTACTGTTCCAATAGAAAGAGATCATTCTATCAATCTCGAGTGTGGTGGGACGACTACCGAAGAAGAAGGATTGAGAGAGCCAATTCCAAAAGCGAAGATACTATTGCTAAATATCAAATTTAGATATATCTTAGAGAGGAGAGATAATCTACTGCTCTAACAGCACCATAGGTACATTGCTCCTACTTGCATCAGGTAAGTCTAATTGATTGATCTTTGCTCTCCATTAGCTCAGACACATATTCCATGGGCGATCTGATCTTTAGCATCTAAAAATAGTTGCAATCATTTGATCCTCTTATCTGTCTAGGGTCATCATGGATGGATTAAGGATTCACTGTTGGGCAATGCTAACCATTCCATTGATGGCTTCAAAAACGGTTACCTACAAAAATTCAGGAGACATTAAGGATGGATTGGATCATCCCAATCAGTGTGACTTCTACATGGTAGCCAATGAAATGTGTTCTTGACTTAAATGGACAGTTTAGATCATCGAGAATCCAACTGCCCTGTTGTAACTAGGAACACTATAACTTAGTGCTCTGAGTGCACTCGATTTTTTCTCCTTGTAGAGAACTTGCAAAGTTTCTCCTCCTTAATATCTTGTTTCTTGCATGTGTTTTCGCCTTTCTTGATGTGCAAAACTTGTTTCAGTTCAGTGATCAGTCTATGTCTTCATCTTCTTATTGCAGCATTGTAGAGCATGTTTCTGGGTCGAGCGCCTAGGAAGAAGTGAGCAGAGCTTCAGGCTAACAAAAACTTCACAACAACAGAGAATAATACTTCTACCTTTCCTAGAGAAAATATCAGAGGCAGCCTGTTCGGGTAAATATGCTTGAAGCCTTCTCATCTTCCTGTACACCGGTGTCAGCAACATCTCATTTCGAAAAATTAGTTTTGTATATACGAACAGGTCATGCCACTTGATGCTATGAAAATGACAAGGAAGGCGCCCCATGTAAAACAACACACATATGCTACTTTTGCTGAAAATTAAGTTGCATTTTTGTTATTTTATGGATTCCTCTTGAGCTACTCTTGCTAAAAGGTGCATTTGTGTGACTCTATGAATTCCTTGGCATTTTGACACTCTAAATCTTTCTCAGCGAGAGAGAGAGAGAGAGAGAGAGAGAGGGCCGTTTGGGTGAAAAATTGACTGTGAGGAATAGAGCTGGGCAAAACTAATCCGATCCGGTGGATCCGACCCGATCAGACCCGATCTAAACCAAACCAACGGCCTGGATCGGTGCGAATTGAGTTGGGTAATTCAGAATCGAATGATTTTCGGATCAGGTTCGAATCGCGGTCAATCTGGACCGATCCAATCTGAAACCCGATTCGAATGGATCCGGACCGATTCGATCCGACCTGATCCGGAGCGGCTAGTCGGGTAGTGTGTGTGTGTGTGTGTGTATATATATATATATATATGATTTTTACCCTAATCGTTTTTACCCCTTTCTTACCCTACCCTCTCCCGCCCGAACGAACCAGCGCCTGCCTGGAATCCTCTCCTCTTCTTCTTTAAAGGTTGATCCGAACTCCGAAGCTCACCAGCTGCTGCCTGCCCGACAGTATTCCGATTGTCCGACTGTCCCTACCTGCCTGCCCAACTCGAATCGGGTAAGGAATGTTTATTTTTTGATTTCTTTTACCCTAACCCTCTTCTATAAACCCTAACCCTCTTATATAACAGCCCGACCGCGCTTGATCCGAACTCCGAAACCACCCACCTGCTCGTCCAGCCCTCTAGGCTCGATTCGGTAAGTTTATTGATTTTTATTTATTTATGGATGTCGGTGGACCGCACTAGCTCGATGGACATCCGCTAGTGGTCGGGTGGTGCGGCCCTGGCTCGACCCTGGCTCGCTAGTGGTCGGGTGGTGCGGCCCTGCTTGCCTGACCCTGGACCGCTTGTCCAGGTCCTGCCCTGGCTTGCTGGGCTGCCCGCTGGTGGCCCGCTGGTTAGGTGGACCCTGCCTGCCCGACCGTAAAAAGTAGCCTATTTAATTGACTCGTCGGGTGGTGCGGCCCTGCCTGCCCGACCCAGTTGTGGATGGAGATGAATAGGGGACTAGACGTCAGACACACAAAATAGGGGACTTAGAGCTCAACTGTTGTTCGAGCTGTGTTGTAGGCCCACCTTAAGGCAGGCATGAAAATCGCGCATACATACATACATATATATATATATACATATATATATATATACATATATATATATATATATATATATATATAATATATATATATATATATACATATACATATATATATATACATATATATATATATATATATAAACTCAATAATACAAGTGTGCCCACTTGATGATCTTTAGGTCGCGACTTACCTTTCTAGGGATGGGTGCCATATATATTGTCATTTTAGCTATATAAATTCTTAAATGTGAGGGAGCAACCTACTGTTGGTGTGAAATGTGCCCATGATTTGCAAATGGTCCCGTTTGCTAAGCCCATGTATCTATGCAATAAGCTCATGTATAACACATGTTGCAACATGGGATATAGGTGTGAGATCCAATCCATCCATTAGGTTGGTCTGACCTTTTATATGTTTGATGAATGTAAGATTATAAATGGGATATCAAAAGTATGATATGTAACCCAACAACAACTATTTGGGTATATATTTGATACATCAATCAACACTCTTCCTTTTTAACTGGGCCTTTGGTCGGCTTTCAATCATCACTATTAAGTTTTAAGGGTAGGCATTCAATGTGTTATGGTCCACTTGAGAATTGGATATGCTTAATTTTTAAGGATCATGTCATTTTTAAGGGTAGGCATTTAATGTGTTGCTAGTACCGAGTGGCTACAAGTTAGTGCTATGTGTGCGCACCATGATGTATGTGTTTCATCTATGCTGATTATTCAATTTTTTATTTTTTTTTGTTTTTCATGTCATTTTCTGCTTCTTCGTTTTTCTCATTATTATGCATTGTATTAGTTAGCTTAATATGTATTACATTAATATGATGATTCTTGAAGATGAAGGATTAGGTCTTGAACATGAAGAGGTGCCCGTCGATGTTATTGATACTAGTACCACACAGTCACATGTTGCGGGAAAAACGAAAAAGAAGTTGGCAGTGTGGGACGGTTTTGAAGAAGTAACTCTGAAGAACGGCCAAGTGAAGATACAATGCAAGTATTGCAAGAGTCAGTACGCTAAGCAATCAGATGGTTCGACCACAACGTTGAAGAAACATATTTCGAAGTGTTATAAAAAAGTGAGAAGTGCGGCAAGGCAACAAACACTTTCATTCTCACAATTTGTAGTGGGTCCGTCAGTGTCCATCTATAAGTATGACAAAGAGCTGGTAAATGAGTTGACGACCAAGTTAATTATTACAGATGAAAGACCATTTCAGATGGTAGAGAGTCCTGCTTTTGTTGGACTAGCCAGATGCCTTAACCCCATATACGAGAAGGTCTCTCGTACAACAATCAAGAGGGTGTGTATGAAGATGTATGAAAGTGAGAAAGTCAAGTTGAAAGGAGAGTTGGAAACAATTTCCCGAATTAGCCTGACATCAGATTTGTAGATGACATCCAATCAACGAAAGGCGTATATGTCCCTAACTGCTCACTACGCTGATGCCGAATGGAGGCTTTGCAAGAGAATAATAAACTTTCGTTATCTTGTGCCTCCTTATAGTGGTTTGATGATTTCACACTCCATACACAGATGTCTTATGGAGTGGGGAATTGAGAAGAAGATCTCTACAATTACTCTAGATAATGCCTCTGCAAATGATACCGTGATAATGAATTTGCACAACCAGTTTAGGATCACTGGTGACCTGTATTTTGGTGGAAAGATATTTCATGTTAGGTGTTATGTCTACATCCTAAACTTGATTATACAAGATGACCTTAAGACAATCGATCCCACGATCGAGAACATAAGAGAGAGTGTGAAGTATATACGGTGGTCACCTTCATGATTATATGCAAGGAATGAGATCGTGAAGCGGTTGAATTTGTCAACTCAGAGAACGATGATGTTGGACGTCACGACATGTTGGAATTCAACTTTTGAAATGTTGGATTCAGCGATAGATTTGAGACCTGCATTCTCTCACTATGCGGAGCGTGATAGTGCGTATGTTTGGTTGCCTTCTGAAGATGATTGGTCAAGAGTTGAATCAGTTCGTAAGTTCCTTTCTGTTTTTTACAACAGCACGAAGAAATTTTCGGGTAGCAAGTATCCAACAACAAATATATTTCTGCATGAACTTTGGAAGATAAAAGATGCCTTGCGTAAAAGTAGTAGTGAACAAGACTTTTTACACTTAATGACCATGGGTATGCTGTATGCAGGTAAAGTTTGATAAGTATTGGTCTGAGTATAGTTTGATAATGGCTGTTGTGGTCGTTCTTGATCCCCGATACAAGATGATTATGGTTGACTTCATATGTAGTAAGTTGTATGGTGTGATGGGTGCTGCTGAGGCTGAAAAGATTTCTGATGTAGTAAGCGAATTGTACAATTTGTATGTGTGCGCCGCAAAAGAACAATCTTCTCATGTGGGTTATAGTTTTGCAGTTGATGAATCGTAAGAAGACACGACAGATGATTTCATGTTTTACTATGCACAACGGAAAGGGATTTAAATACAGACGCCTAGATCAGAACTTGAAGACTATCTCAAGGAGGATCTTCTAGTTGTAAAATCCAAAGGCGATGATTTTGATATTTTGGAGTGGTGGAGGACGAGATCTGGTAATTTACAGTACCCTATGCTGTCGTTAATGGCATGCGACATATTATCAATTCCAATTTCAACTGTGGCTTCAGAATCTACTTTTAGTACGGGGAGTAGGGTCGTAAGCAAGTATAGAAGCTCACTTACACCTGAATCGGTTGAAGCGCTCATTTGTACTCAGGATTGGCTGCGTCCGATGTGAGGGAAAGAGAACTCTGTTGATGAAGAGTTCGATGAAGAGGAGAGTGGCAAGATAGATGAGACAGTACCTGTAGCTGCAATATGATTTTGATGCCTTTTTTTTGTTATATCATATTATTTGTAATTTTATTTTAATAGTTACATTGTAATATTTTGGTTATGGCTTATGGGTGGATGAAAATTTCACTTTTTCATTAGTACTATTCAATTAGATAATGTTGTTTAAATCTCTTATTATATTGTTTGGTAATTGCGTTCATTCATGACTTAAACCTTTTTTTTTTTGCCCCAAGCTAACCAGATATACACTAGATATGTCATCAGAAGATGTTCATCGGCGAATATTTGATATTATGGAGTCCAAGTATACTCCCTAGATGTAAAGATCAAGTTGAAATGTAAGTTGTGTGGAAAACAGTTTGTCAACAAAACAAATCGACTCAAATTACATTTGGCTTGTTAGAGAGGATATGTCACACCATGTAGCAAAGCTTCACAGGAAGTCCGAGATTTATTTAAAGCCATTCTCGACTTAAATACGAAGACTTCCTACACCCCTCACCCTACAACTACAACCAATACAACTAACCAAAGAATATATAGAAGTAGGCATATTATAAGTGAAGAAGGGTTAAGCAGAGGAACTGCCTCTAGCTCTGGTTCCAGGCCTTCTACAATTAGTAGAGAAGAAGAATAAGAGAGAATTTTAAGGGAACAAGAAGAACGAGATTATAAAGAGGCCGTTAAAGAAAGCTTGCAAATGACATTCAGATCAAGAAGTACCAGACAACAACATCCACCTCTAAGACAACATGATGCTGAAGAAGGCACAAGTAAACTATCAAAGTTTCTTAAAAGTCTTGCAGCATTTTATAGGCGATTGAGAATCCCATACAAATCGGATCATAAAAAGCGTCTGAAAAAACTTCTTGCATCTGTGAATGAGGACGATGGGAAGGGATCCCCACCATCCGATTCAGCAGAGGTGAACGACAATTTTTTGGACACATCCAGCTCGGAGTCGGCCAAGAGTTCTCTTGCAGTTGAATCAGTAAAAAGAGAACCGAAGGATGAATCTGGCGACGAAGGTAGAGGGGGAGGAGGGGGTTACTATTATGGACAAGGTTCATCTAGTTACATGCCACAAAGGCATTCATCATATAGAGGGTAGTGAATGTATGAAAGTTTTACCTAATCTATGACTCAGTAATCAGTATGTACATGTTAAATTGTTAATTGTTAGGTTCATTTATACTTTTGATTTTGGACATGGTTTATTTTCTTTTTACATTTTATCTCAGAATATGCATGTTAGATTTTCATGAAACTATACATTGTTTATGATTTGAGAATCACCATCATTTTGTTACTATATTGTTACTATTTTTAGAATTTTTTGTTTTGTTTTTTTTAAAAAAAAAAAAAAAATTTAAATTCGGACCGATCTGAGCCGTGCCTAATCCGATCCGACTCGGTTTTCCTGACCGAGTTGGACTCGGATCGGATCAGGCCATGTACATTTCGGATCGGTTCGAGTCAGGTGACCTGGACTCAGTCTTGGATCGGATCAGGCCATGTAGATTTCGGATCGGATCGAGTTGGACCGAATCTGATCCGACTCGGTCCGATGCCCAGCTCTGCCTGACGGTATGTAACAACGTCGTTTGGTCATTATTTTGTTCAAATGGAGCCCACAGTCTGATGATTCGACTGTTGATATATGGACCCTGGAGTTGATGGATCGTGCCCAATGCTCAGCTGAATAACAACATTGTCACTTGGCAAGCATCTAGTACAACAGGGGCGCACCTTTCAGCGTCTAAAAGACATCCCACGGTTAGATTCCTCACCGGAGCTGGGCATCGGACCGAGTCAGATCGGATTGGGTCCAACTTGATCCAATCCGAAATCTACATGGCCTGACCCATACTCGATCCGATTCGGGACCGAGTCCGGGACACCTGACTCGAACCGATCCGAAATGTACATGGCCTGATCCGATCTGAGTTCGACTCGGTCAGGAAAACTGAGTCTGATCGGATTGAGCACGGTTCGGATCGGTCGAGATTAAATTTTTTTTTTTTTTGAAAAATTAAAAAAGAAACAAAAAAATCTAAAAATAGTAAAAAAATAGTAACAAAATGGTGGTGATTCTCAAATCACAAACAATGTATAGTTTCATGAAAATCTAACATGCACATTCTGAGATAAAATGTAAAAAGAAAATAAACCATGTCCAAAATCAAAAGTACAAATGAACCTAACAATTAACAATTTAATATGCACATACTGATTACTGAGTCATAGATTAGGTAAAACTTTCATACATTCAATACCCTCTATATGATGAATGCCTTTGTGGCATGTAACTAGATGAACCTTGTTCATAATAGTAACCCCCTCTTCCACCTCCGCCTTCGTCACCAGATTCATTATTCGGTTCTCTTTTAACTGATTCAACTATAGGAGAACTCTTGGCCAACTCCGAGCTGAATGTGTTCAAAAAACGGTCGTTCACCTCTGCTAATCGGATGGTGGGGACCATTCCCATCGTCCTCATTCACAGATGCAAGAAGTTTTTTTAGACGCTTTTTATGATTCGATTTGTACGGGATTTTTAAGAAACTTTGATAGTTTACTTGTGCCTGCTTAAGCATCATGTTGTCTCGGAGGTGGATGTTGTTGTCTGGTACTTAATCTGGATGTCATTTGCGAGCTTTCTTTGACGGCCTCTTTATAATCCCGTTCTTCTTGTTCCTTTAAAATTCTCTCTTGTTCTTCTTCTCTACTAATTGTGGAAGGCCTGGAACCAGATCCAGAGGCAGTTCCTCTGCTTAACCCTTCTTCATTTATAATAGACCTACTTCTATATATTCTTTGGTTAGCTGTATTGGTTGTAGTTGTAGGGTGAGGGGTGTAGGAAGTCTTCGTATTTGAGTCGAGAATGACTCTAAATAAATATTGGACTTCCTGAGGAGCTTTACTACATGGTGCGACGTCTCCTCTCCGACAAGCCAAAGGTAATTTGAGTCAATTTGTTTTGTTGACAAACTGTTTTCCACACAACTTACATTTCAACTTGATCTTTCCATCCTGGGAGTAGACTTGGACTCCATAATCCCAAATATCCACCGATGCATTATCATCCGATGACATATCTAGTGTAAATCTGGTTAGCTTAGGACAAAAAAAAAAGGAAAAAGAAAAAAAGAGTTAAAAGTCATGAATGAACGCAATTACCCAACAATATAATAAGAGGTTTAAACAACATTATCTAATTGAATAGTACTAATGAAAAAAGTGAAATATTCATCCACCCATAAGCCATAACCATAATATTACAATGTAACTGTTAAAACAAAATTACAAATAACATGATATAACAGAAATAGAAGGCATCAAAATCATATTGCAATTGCAGGTACTGTCTCATCTATCTTGTCACTCTCCTCTTCATCAAACTCCTCATCAACAGAGTTCTCTTTCCCCCACATCGGACGCAGCCAATCCTGAGTACAAATGAGTGCTTCAACCGATTCAGTTGTAAGTGAGCTCTATACTAGCTTACGACCCTACTCGCCGTACTAAAAGCAGATTCTGAAGCCATAGTTGAAATTTGAATTGATAATATGTCGCGTGCCATTAATGAGAGCACGGGGTACTGTAAATTACTAAATCTCGTTCTCCACTACTCCAAAATATCAAAATCATCACCTTTGGATATTACAAATAGAAGATCCTCCTTGAAATAGTCTTCAAGTTCTGATCTAAGCATTTGTATTTGAATCCCTTTCCGCTGTGCATAGTAAGACATGAAATCATCTGTCGTGTCTTCTTGCGATTCATCAACTGCAGAACTAGAACCCAAATGAGGAGATTGTTCTTTTACGGCGCACACATACAAATTGTACAATTCACTGACTGCATCAGAAATCTTTTCGGCCTAAGCAGCACCCATCGCACCATACAACTTACTACATATGAAGTAAACCATAATCATCTTGAATCGGGGATCAAGAACGACCGCAACAACCATTACCAAACTACACTCAGACCAATACTTATCAAACTTTACCTGTATACCCATGGTCATTAAGTGTAAAAAGTCTTGTCCACTACTGCTTTTGCGCAAGGCAACTTTTATCTTCCAAAGTTCAGGCAGAAATATATTTTTTTGTTGGATACTTGTTGCTCGAAAATTTCTTCATGTTGTTGTAAAAAATAGAAAGGAACTTACGAACTAATTCAGCTCTTGACCAATCATCTTCAGAAGGCAGCCAAACATACACACTATCACACTCCGCATAGTGAGAGAATGCAGGTCTCAAATCTATCGCCGAATCCAACATTTTAAAAGTTGAATTCTAACGTGTCGTGATGTCCAACTTAATCATTCTCTGAGTTGACAAATTCAACCGCTTCAAGATCTCATTCTATGCATGTAATTGTGAAGGTGACCCCCGTATGTACTTCATACTCTCTTATGTTCTCGAATGTGAGATCGATTGTTTTAAGGCCATCTTGTACAATCAAGATTAGGATGTGGGCACAACACCTAACATGAAATATCTTTTCACCAAAATACAGGTCATTGGTGGCCCTAAACTGGTTGCGCAAAATCGTTATCACGGTATCATTTGCAGAGGCATTGTCTAGAGTAATTGTAGAAATCTTCTTCTCAATTCCCCACTCCATAAGACATCTGTGTATGCAGTTTGAAATCATCAAACCACTATGAGGAGGCGCAAGATAAGGAAAGTTTATTATTCTCCTGCAAAGCCTCCATTCGGCATCAACGTAGTGAGCAGTTAGGAACATATACCCCTTTCGTTGATTGGATGTCGCCCATAAATCTGATGTCAGGCTAATTCGGGAAATCGTTTCCAACTCTCCTTTCAACTTGGCCTTCTCACTTTCATACATCTTCATACACACCCTCTTGATTGTTGTACGAGAGACCTCGTATATGGGGTTAAGGCATCTGGCTAGTCCAACAAAAGCAAGACTCTCTACCATCTGAAATGGTCTTTCATCTGTAATAATTAACTTGGCCGTCAACTCATTCACCAGCTCTTTGTCATAATTGTAGATGGACACTGACGAACCCACTGCAGATTGTGAAAATAAAAGTGTTTGTTGCCTTGCCGCACTTCTCACTTTTTTATAACACTTTGAAATATGTTTCTTCAACGTTGTGGTCGAACCATCTGATTGCTTAGCGTACTGACTCTTGCAGTATTTGCATTGTATCTTCACTTGGCCGTTCTTCAGGGTTACTTTTTCAAAATCGTCCCACACTGCCGACCTCTTTTTCGTTTTCCCCGCAACATGTGACTGTGTGGTACTAGTATCAATGACGTCGATGGGCACCTATCCATGTTCAAGCACCTAATCCTTCATCTTCAAGATCACGGTGTGTAATTGATTGACCACCCAGGGTATTGGAAAGACCCTTATTTCCCTTTGAGTAGTGAAATATACAAATCATATTAGCATAACAATTCATGCCATTATTCTAAATCCTAAATTAGCATCCAGGTGGATGATTGTAACAATTCCCATTAAAACGTCGCCAGGGCGCACTATGCCATGCAGATAAGTGACCCTTACATTCTGATGTCAATTGCTGAAGAATTTGCATTAGATATGAACTATTCTAAGAGTATAATGGATCATCAGGCATGATTTAAATGATTGTAATGACATACTATCCATCAACTAACTGCCGGGACAAGATCGATTTCCTATTCTTATCGTCTTTCATTCCAGCTTTCTTCTATTCTACTTCTATCCGTTTCGTCCTATCTCCTCTATTCCGATTGCTCAAATTCATGTTCCTTTGTCTTCTTTCTTTCGGCTCTTCTATGTTCCTTTAAGCGTCTATCCCATGATAGAAGTATTATGATCTTAGTTCACGTGGTCATTCTTCAATCAATACGTGCAAGGAAGGACTCCACGGTCGGTTTGAGATCTTTTCTGTCACTTATGGTCCTTGATGTTGGCTGCTTGAAATATTTAAGCAATTCTGTGGTGTTGATCCTTGTTCTTGAGAAACGGATAACATGGTAATCTGTATGTTGACTTTCTAGTAAATGATCAGCCCGGGTCATGATCGAACATTTAAATCTGGCTTGCCATGCTCATCTACTTGTCCATACTAAACGATTATGATATTACTGCGGAAAATGGCGACAGCATTTAAGCTTTTCTATGCCACCAAAAACGACAACAAAAACACACCATATCTATGTATGACTACATAAAATCCTGAAACGGGTAACTAATTTCTAACTTAATACAAATCACAATCACAAGTCACAACTAGAAACTAACAAGTCACAATAATAATTTAAGAAAAAAAAATGTAATACATATTAAGCTAACTATATACAATGCACAATAATGAGAAAAGCGAATAAGCAAAAAATGATATGATAAACAAAAAAAATGAATAATCAACATAGATGAAACACATACATCATGGCGCGCACACATAACACTAACTCGTAGCCACTCGGTACTAGCAACATATTGAATGCCTACCCTTAAAAATGACATGATCCTAAAAAATTAAGCATATCCAATTCTCAAGTGGACTATAACACATTGAGTGCCTACCCTTAAAACTTAATAGTGATGATTGAAAGCCGACTAAGGGCCCAGTTAAAAAGGAAGAGTGTTGATTGATGTATCAAATATATACCCAAATAGTTGTTGTTGGATTACATATCATACTTTTGATATCCCATTTACAATCTTACATCCATCAAACATATAAAAGGTCAGACCAACCTAATGGATGGATTGGATCTCACACCTATATCCCATGTTGCAACATGTGTTATACATGAGCTTATTGCACAAATACATGGGCTTAGTAAATGGGGCCATTTGCAAATCATGGGCACATTTCACACCAACAGTAGGTTGCTTCCTTACATTTAAGAATTTATATAAGCTAAAATGACAATATATATGGCACCCATCCCTAGAAAGGTAGGTCCCGACCTAAAGATCATCAAGTGGACCACTTGTATTATTGAGTTTATATATATATATATATATATATAATATATATATTATATATATATATATATATATATATATATATATATTATGCCTGACTTTAAGGTGGGCCCACAGCACAGCTCAAACAACATTGAGCTCTAAGTCCCCTATTTTGTGTGCTTGACGTCCAGTCCCCTATTCATCTCCATCCACAACTGGGTCGGGTAGGTAGGGCCGCACCACCCAACGGGTCAATTAAATAGACTACTTTTTACAGTCAGGTAGGCAGGGTCCACCCCACCAGCGGGCAGCCCAGCAAGCCAGGGCAGGACCTGGACGAGCGGAATTGGGTCGGGTAAGCAGGGCCGCACCACTCGACCACTGGCGGGCCAATGTCGAGCCAGGGCCGCACCACCCGACCACTATCGGACGTCCGTCAAGCCAGTGCGGTCCACCAGACATCTATAAATAAATAAATAAATCAATAAACTTACCGGATCGAGCTTAGAGGGTCGGACGAGCAGGTGGGTGGTTTCGGAGTTCGGATCGGGCGCGGCTAGTCTGTTAGAGAAGAGGGTTAGGGTTTATAGAAGAGGGTTAGGGTAAAAGAAATAAAAAAAAAAACATTCCTTACCCGATTCGAGTTGGGCAGGCAGGCAGGGACGGTCGGAAGATCGCAATACCGTCGGATAGGCAACAACTGGTGGGCTTCGGAGTTCGGATCGACCTTTGAAGAATAAGAGAGGATTACAAGCAGGCGCTGGTTCGTTCGGGCGGGAGAGGTAAGGTAAGAAAGGGGTAAAAACGATTGGGTGGGTAAAAACGATTAGGGTAAAAATCATATATATACTACCCGACTACCCGCTCCGGATCGGGTCGGATCGGATCGGTCCGGATTCATTCGGATCGGGTTTCTAATCGGATCGGTCCAGATCCATTCGGATTGGGTTTCTAATCAGATCGGTTCGGATTGACCATGATCCGAACCCGATCCGAAAATCATTCGGTTCTGAATTACCCAACTTGATCCGCAGTAATCCAGGCCGTCGGTTCGGTTCGGTTCAGATCGGGTCTGATCGGGTCGGATTCATCGGATCAAATCAGTTTTGCCCAGCTCTACCGTCAGGTCTTGGATCATATTCTTTACGAAATAAAGTTTACATTTCTTTGAATATGTGGCTGTGGAAAACAATGTCCTTTTCCGTGGAGCCTTTATGAACATGGATATAGATGTCTTTGACTTAATACGAGTATGCGAGTCCATGATTGTCTTTGACTTAATACGAGTATGTGAGTCCATGATTGTCAGTGATGATCTTATGACTGTTTACCTGTTGCCAGTGTTGTCAAATCGCATATGCGATTGTATGCGATCAGCATATGCTGTTCGCATATGCGATCGCACAATCACATATGCCATGGCATATTTTTTTATATAATAATAAAAAATTTAAAAAAGGAAAAAAATAAAATAAAAATCAAAAAATTTCTAAAAAAATAGGAAAAACTTGCCTAATTAGTACACATGATTGGATTGGGTTATTTTATTTATTTCATTATAGTTTGAGTGTTTCATTGAGTTATATATATTTAATTACTTATATTATATTATATAAATTTTAACAAAACAATCAAGCTACATTAAAAGAGAACTAATTATTATAAACTTCAAACAAAGAAATTTTATTGATAAATGGATAACTTGAAACAACTTCCAAGTAAGCGAGAGAGTAAGAGAGAGTAAGGGATTAGAGTAAGAGAGAGAGTAAGAGATTTAGAGCTTTGGAGTAAAGAATAGTGAAATTGGAGGGGATATGAGTGCCAATTTATAGGAGGAAGTTCTCCAAATTGAAAAAATAAAAAATAAAAAAAATTGCTTCCACTTTGGCTATTGGGAAATAAATGATTGCATATGCAGTATGTGATTGCATATTGGTCACATATAAAAGTATGCCATGGCATACTTGCCAGGATCGCATATGCCATCATGGCATATGCGATTCAATCCACATTATGGGCATATGCGATCGCATTTGACAACAATGCCTGCTGTAGCTTAAAAAGCATCTTGTCACTGCCAGCTATGTTAGTGATACCATATCAAAGTTGGATGAAGAAGCTAAGAGTGTTGGTGTTGCGATCCTTTGTGAAATGGTCCTGGATCTTGGAATAGGTAATTTATTCTCCAACTTTTGCTGATTTTATTCTATTATCAAAAATCAGGTTTTATGGCTTAATATCAGTTGTGCATACCACCCAACTTTTTTTGTGATTACAGAGGTAGATAGGGGTGTTAAATATTTGCAAGATACAATTTCAATTTAAACTTGAAGCATGTGCAGTAAATCCAATTGAAGAAAATGGAACTACACTGGGAGTAGAGATAAAAGCACATGAATGATAAATCGGAAGTGTAGTGTCACACCTGTCATGTTTGAACTCTCATATATGTAGAAAAAATATGTGACACCTGAATGACTGATTTGGTAGTGGAGTTCTACCAAAGTGGAAGTTACCTTGCAATTGCAGGTTCTGTTATGATATCAGGTTAATCCTTTTCTTCTTCTTCTTCAATAAATACTTGTAGTTTGCTTTGGAAGTACACAAGTGCTTCTATTTTTTATGATGTTATGAAAGTTCAAGCAGTTTTGGCTTCTTTTTATGGACGAACATGTTCAAATTGTCCAATTCTTATTGTTGTTAGAAGGCCCTTGGAATATTAGGAATCATATGGCTTCTGTGTGTTTGTGTGCGTGTGTGGTTCTCAGCCTCAGGAAAATGCACACTTTGTTGAGGTTCCTATTTGTATATATGCACAGTTTTCTCTTAACAGTTTAGGCTGTCCCGTTGCTTCTTTCAGATATTACAGTGTGGTGATGCGAGAGGATTCTGTTGCGGAAATTGACAAAAATGACACAGTCATGGTGAAGTTTATATAATCAATAGAGGCTTCTGTTGTGGTTCATAGATGTCGGAGAACATCAAAGATGCCTGCCCTGTTGTCGGTTGGTCTCATCTTCTGTTTTGTGGTTGTGATATGCCGAGTAGATGCTACAACTATTTTTTAGTCTCAGCTAATGTATGGTTTCGGTTGTTTGGCTGTATGAGGCTATTTTCAGTCCCAGTCTTCAGCTAGTTCATGTTCATTTGTAGTTTGTTTTGAAAACTTTAAATAGTCTGTTAACTGTTTTATTAGTATTGTGCTGGTCGTTTTATGTCGAATGTTAAATGGCTGAAACATGTACAGGTTTGATCATCGGTTGATTATGTTATTGTTAGCTTCGGTTGATAGAAACCCAGACCAAAGATTGATTTAGTCTCGATTGACATCAACTGATGTTAAAAACTGAATTTAGCCCCAGTTGTTGAGAACCGAGGTTAAAAACTGAATTTAGCTTCAGTTGATGCCAATAGAGGCTAAATCCATCTTTAGTCTCAGTTTTGCCTCAGTTACCTAAACCGAGACTACAACTCCCGTGGCTAAAGGCTTTAGCCTTTGTTGTTGAGAACCGAGGTTAAAAATAAATTTAGCTTCGGTTGGAGGCAACTGAGACTAAAATTTGGATTTAGTCTCGGTTGGAAATAATGGAGGCTAAAATTTTGATTTAGCCTCATTTCGAGGCAACTGAAGCTAAAAAGGTTCTTTTAGCTTCACTTGAGGAACCAAGGCTATAAAAGTCGTTTTAGCCTCGGTTGCTAAAACTGAGGCTAAGCCACAGGAGTTCCAGCCTCAGTTTGGATAATTGAGGTAAAACCAGTGTTTTAAATAGTGGTAGCGTGTTGCGTAGCGTTCAACCCTTTGTAGCGTGTAGCGAAATAGCGTAGCGTGTAGCGTAAGCTACACAATACTTCCATTTTTTAATTTTAATATATATATATATATATCTATATATATATATATACATATATATGATAAATATTAAACAGTAAGAAGTTGATGGATAGGGTCTTATTATTTTTAAGTTAATACATGTCTCGTGTACAATTTTTTTAGGGCTCGAATTAGGCGGGACTCGGATTGTGAAGTGTAGCACACAAGTGTCAAAGTTTTTTGGGCCCCACCATGACAAATGTGTTATATCCACACCTTCCATCCATTTTGCCAAATAATTTTAGGGCATGAACCCAAAAATGAGGAAAATCCAAAGCTTGGGTGGACTGCACCATAAGAAACAACAATAATTAAACGTCCACCATTAAAAATTTAGTGGGGGCTACAAAAGTTTTAGATCAAGCTGACATGTGTGTTTTCCCTTCATCCATGTCAGTGTGACCCAATTAACAAGTTAGATGGAAAATAAACATTACAGCGGACCGTGTAACAAAATAGTGCAAGTGCACTGTTCAACATGCACCGCAGAACATAAAATAATAATAATAATACACAGCCACGCAGTCTATTCTGGGAATGAAAAAGAAGAGGGAAACCGAAAGAAAAGAAAGGGAAAGAAGAGAGAGAGAGAGAGAGAGAGAGAGAAGAGAGAAGAGAAAAGAAGAAGAATCCGCAGCTGCGGCCAGCAAACCGCGCTCCTCTGAGAAGAAGAAGGGGAGAGGAGAAAAAAGAGAAAGGAGAAGAAGAAGAAGAAGAAGAGAAGGAAAAAAAAAGAAAAAAAAAAAAGGAAGGAGCGTACCTATTTTTTCTCAAGATGAGATTGAATCAGTGAAAACTGCAAATGTTGAAGCTCCACAGTGATAGATTTGCCTCTGGAAGCAGTTTTTCAAACTCAAGATTGAAAAGTGGGGAGAGGAGCAACGTCAGTAGCGCCGGTTTGTGCCTGGCAGCAGATTTTCTACCTCAACATTGAGGGGTGGGGAGAGGAGAAGCGTCGACAGCGTCATATTGGCCCTGTGAGAGGATTTTTGGTCTCCAAATGGAAGGGTGAGGAGAGCAGCTGCGTCGGCTGCTTCGGTTTGGGGGTGGAAGCCCTTTCGAATTAGGTTTTTTTCTTTTTTAACTTAAGTTTGGCTTGTGGATTGAGTTCACCACTGTTTCCTGCACTGAAAAAATTTTAAAAAATACCAAACAGGTAGCGCACGCTACCTGCGCTACACGCTACGTATCCGTAGCGTACGCTACGACCGCTACAGGGGAAAAACGCTATTTGTAAGGCTACGTATCGAAATCGCTACGCTACGCTACATAGCGTACGCTACCGCTACGCTACGGGCGCTACTGAAAACACTGGGTAAAACTGAGGCTAATGGCTTTAGCCGTAGTTTTTTACCTATTTAGCCACAATTTTGAACTGGGGCTAAGGGCCCTTTTTTGTTGTAGTGTCTCCTGCTTCTCCTCTATTCTTTTCATCCTAGCTATACAAAAAAAAAAAAAAAAGGCCAACAAAAGATCGGTTAAGCTAGGTTTGTTGATGAAGACGAAGTGGGTGGCAATGACGGATCCCACTTCGAGGCTCATTTCTTCGAAATGTTGCTTTTGGGTGGTCAGGACCTATCCAAGGGAGCTTGCAGGAGCGAGGAAACAAAACTCCATTGATGTTCTCTTGATGGGTTCGAGCTTGGAGGATGGTGGCGTGTTTTCTCGGGTTTTCTTGCAAGGGACAGAAAAGAGTCGTTTTCTCTCCCTCCTTATAGCAAAACCCAACTCTTCTAGGTCGTTGGATGAGAAAAACACGATCAAGATGAACATGTGGAGCTAGGTGTCCAACGGCGATTGTTTTCTCCCAGTAGTAGATTCCTGCTTCCGTGAAGGAAACCCTATCTCGAAGGGCTATGATTCTACCAACTGGAGGGTCGAGATTTGTCTAAATAGAGGGCTGAGATTGGAGGATTCCTCCTCACATGGATTGCCAGTGTGGCAAGGAGAAAACAGTTTCCGTTCCAGAAATACACCGCACACAACTCTTCTTTCGCCTGAGATTGTGCACAAGCACATGAGCAACTACATGCGTAAGTTACGGGGTTCCTTCGAAACTTCATGGCCTAAATGATGGACGGTTTAGATTGTCCAGGCTGATCTAAGTGGTGGGCCACAATTGATGCAAACACCATTCGTCAGTTTGAAACCAATGCTGGCGAGGAAACGAGAGAAGTTCTCTCTATTTCTAGAAAGTCATGGTTTTTGGTTCGGAATTGGGTGCCCCATTAGATGGACGGTTTGGATTTCCAAGTAGGGCAGTGGAGGTGGGGCCCAACTCGATCAAACGGAAGCAGTTCGTTTTAAACGGTTGCAGGCGGGAAATGAAAAAGGGAAGAAGAATCCTTCCTTTTCGAAATTTATTAGGTCAAACCCGATTGACCGAGTCCATGAGCTCGGTGCACCGCCGGTATGCACGGGTTGTGCACACGCATGCCCAAAGTGGGATCCACATACATGTATTTGACAAATCCACTCTATCTATTATCCTCAACAACTTTAATTAGAATTCCTTTCCAAGAATGAGGTAGATTGATGAGGACATCGTGCACACGCACGGCCGCACACCACCACCCCTATGCACGTACGTACGCAAAAGGAGGATCCCATCATCGATCTGGCTCGATGACGACGTCCAGGGAGGGCTCTCTAGCTAGAAGACAAGTTTTGGTTCAGAAAAGTGGGCCCGATAGTCAAGAAAAGCCCATCATGGGATCTCATGATCGTGGCCCACTCGTCGGATTGATTTCATTTTTTAGGTTTTGCTTATTGCTATTATTTAGAACATTGTGAACGCTTTAGATTTTTGTGTTTGGTTTTTATTTTAGTTTACTTCATCGCCAAGTAATAGGTGTCGCACATGGTGCGAGTTTTTGGGTATAGGGTTCTCCCTATAAATAGGCACCCCTTGTAGTTCTTTTGATTAATTGAAGTTAATAAAAAAATTCCTGCTTTATTTTTCTGCTCTCTTCGTGAGTTGTGGAAGAATTCAAAAGTGGGTGCGAAGCACTTTCTTTTCGAAGGGCTAACTACCGTGGTGCGAAGCCACATCGATCCCAATTCACCCCCATCTTCCATCATCTTTTTTTCCATCTTCCCCCACCATCCGTACTTCGAATTTGTCCCTTTGTTGCATCAGATTTCTTCATTGCAGCAGGTTTCCAGATTTCGGCCCGCAGGCGAGCTGAAACTTCGGCGAAGCACCACGCACAAACCGTACATCGGATCGAGCTGAGATTTGGGGATTTTGGAGTCCATCGCTGGCCGATCAGGGCCAAGGTGGCCGTTTTCTGAATAGTGGGCCCCACACACGTGCGGCCGAGATCATACGCACGTCCGTCTGGGCCATCGTTGCTGTCCACACGCGGGATCATCTTTTGGCTCAAGTTTTTATCCTCTTTTATCCTCTCATATCTGTTTTTCATGAATCCTAACCCTAGATTACATGATCCCTAATTAATTTGCCCCTTTTTATCACCTTAGGGTTCCTTGAATTGAAATTAGGGAATCCTTTGGATTAGGGACTGATTTTTATGCATGAGTAGTTGATTTTATTTCCCTTTGATATCGTTTAGTTTATAATTTTTATTGGTCCAGTCCTAGCCTGTGTTGGCTTGGACCCGCATAGATTCCCCTTTTTAATTGAATGTTTGGATTTTCATGTGGGACGTGGAATTTGTGTGATTGTTTCTGAATTGGTAAGATCTAAGCCTGAAATCTTGCATATCATATTTAATTTTCCATGTCCTGCATCATAGATCCAAAGCTTAGGAGAACTATAATTCTTGATTTGGTGAGTCTAACTGGCAATTACCGAAACGGTAATGGTTGGACCACTTTCCGATATGATCAGAATGTTTCTAAACATCCCCTAACTACCCTAGATATACCTTAATTGTTGCTTTCGAGATACGTTGAGTAATTAAGTGTCAAATTGTCCCACATGAAGTCATGAACCCGATGAACGGCGGGCCATAGATTAGAAACAATGGGAAAAATGTTATTGTTGTAACCGCTTTAAATCCATTGTTTGATGAGCTTGGGGTTTGAATTAGATGTGTATAGATCATGATTTCAGGTGGTCCAACAAGTGAATGAATGGTTTGGATTTGTTATGGATTGACGTAGATATGTTGATTTTGATTTGCTAGTTAGGAATGATTGAATAGTCTGAACCTACTTTTACATTTGTTATTTCGAGTTCGATATTTGTAATGAGTTCAATTGAGCAGCCAGATTGCCCTGCAATTACAACTTGAGTAAATGAATAGTTCATTCTTCATATTAATGGTTAATTTTACTTAAAGCACTAAAATCATGGCTATCCACTATTAGGTCATTTAGATTTGTCTAGATTTAAGGGCAGGGGTTCAATGACCCTAAAATTTCAATTTAAGTGGCACACATGATTTCATAATCCACTTAGGTGAAGATCAATGGTAATTCTCTTCAATCAATGATTGGATGAGTTGATCTATGGATAAGGCTGTACATCGAGCCGAGTCGAGTCGAGGTAGGCCAAGCTTGGCTTGACTCGTCCAGGCTCTCCTAGAGCTCGAGTTCGGCCTCAAGCTTACCATTGGAGCTTGGCTTGTTTGCCAAACCTTTCGAGTCGAGCTCGAGGCGAGCTAGTGGATCGAGTCGAGGTGATCTTACATCGAGTCAAGTTGAGCCTAGTCCCTACCCGACCCAACCCAGCACCCAACCCACACCCGACTCAACCCAGCAACCTGACCCAATCGACACCCGACTCAACCTAGCCACCCGACCCAACTAACCCAACCCACATGCAATATTAGATGAAGCTATAGAGATAACTTATTGTCGGTGCTGAGAGAGTGGCTGGGTGCAGGTGGGGACGGCTAAGACGAGTCGAGCTCTGGGGATTGGCCAGTGAAGAGAGAGAGGCTTGGGGGAGTGGCCAAGTGGAGGAGAGAGAGAGAGAGAGAGAGAGAGAGAGCTAGAGAGAGAAGAGAGAGAGAGAGAGAGAGAGAGAGAGAGAGAGAGAGAGAGGAGCTCGGGTGCGCGTGGGTTGGGTAAGGAAGGGAAAGGGTAAGAAAGGGACGAACATATAGGGTAGGGCTTAAGTTTTAGCTTTTTTTATTTTTAAATATAATATATCTATTCGAGTCGAGTCAAGCTGAGCTCGAGCTCAAGCTTCAAGCTGAGTCGAGTTAAGATCCACTATGATCAAACTCGGCTTGTTTTCAAAACGATTTGGGTCATATGAAGCTTGGCTTGCATCAAGTCGTCGTTCGAGCCAAGTCAAGTCGAGCTAGATCGAGTCGAGCCGAGAGAGCTTTTCGAGCTAGCTTGGCTCTTGTACAACTCTATATATGGGTGAAGATTACTCTCAATGGTTAGATCTAGGCTAAAATGTGTGAACATTCAAATGAACTAGATTTGTGTTTATACTAAAATATGTTTTCATGGTAGCACCCGAGTACTGAAATGTACGGGGTGTTAGTGTTACACTCTCTCTCAGCTCTCTCTTGGAGGTGGCATTGGGTGAAGGAAGGAGAAAGGAAGACTGGAAGAAGGGGGAAGAAGGTTGGGACAACTAGGGGGATTGGGCAACCATGGGGGGTGTCTCTCTCATCTCTCTTTACTTTTTTCCCTTTTTTTTTTTTTTTTTTTTTTGTTCTTTTTCTTTTTTCGTGAGGGAGAAAATGGAGGGGAGAGAAGTGGGAACGTGGGAGTAGGGCTGACCATTACGGCTATGGTTTTCAAGGAAAATGAAATGAATGTTAGGTGGAGTTCTCAAAGAAGAAATCAATGCTTTGCTTTGAAATTTCAAAAACGAAATGAATGCTTGGATGGGAGAAGGAAAGTGTAATAATGGCACTGGGGAGAAGGGAAAAACTTAATAATTAAGGGACGATGCTTGAGAGATCATGTTGGGCATGGCCCACTCAGGTGGGCCTCCACAATAGGTGGGTCACACGCAAATTGTAGATTTATAGGGTTTTGATCAAATGGCCATAATTTTCTGCTCAGGTATTGGATTGACCATTTTCGCTATTTCAACCATAGCGACAACGCGGTTGACATGACAGAGGTTTTGAAGGTATCCAACTCCAATCACTTGGGTGTGTGTGCTAGGTGCACAAGGGTGCAGCTTACGGTCCGTCAATGATACAGATCAGGATACATGAGCAATCAGGTTGAATTACAAAGGACCAGGGTCCCACATTCAATAATTAACCATTACTTGAGCTGGTTAAGAGGATCAGCACCATTGAATTTGAACAACACCTCGGTTGTTGCACTTACAAGTCCAAAGTCTTGGAATTAAACCTTAATAACCACCTTACCATCACTAATACACTTGCTAATACATCTCGAGACTTCATTTCTTCACGCCCCCTGGATTGATCGTTGTAACATCGTATATATAGACAAACAAAGGTGGTTATTGAAGGACCACTTATAAGTTTATAGGCTGCCGTTATAGCTGCTGTCGGGATAGAGTGTCAAAGTGCTGGCCTATAGAGGCTTTTATAAAACAGGCGGTTATTCAATGACTGCCTGATAGTTTTTGTTATTTTTAGGCCCCAACTATTGTGTAAATAATTCCAAGATCATGTTCATTATGATGTACGATTGAGATCTGCTCTGCTTGGCCTACTTTTGGGCCGATTAGACCTGGTAGTTGTAATTAGCAGGTGTTGAGGGTATGCCCAGATTAAATTTAGGCGGCCCCTACTACTGTTGGAGCTGGGAGATGTGCCCCAATTAAGCGTGTTTACTATCGACCCTTTCAGATTGTCAACCGTCAATCGTTTATGGACCTAAGTTAAGGACCCAATCTTGTTAAGGCATTTGGGCATCTGGGGCCTCGAGCCTTGTATAGTTTTGATATTGGTACGATTGAGGTTACATCAGTTTTGAAAAACCTTTTGATTGGATGATCTGGTATGCTTGGAGCTCCCTTGATGGTCCAGTCTTATGGAAGCGTTGTCAAGATGGCGAGTAGATGTCTCTCATATCGGGTGGGGAATATACAGGTAAAAAAAAATGAAGTAATGCAAATTTCAGGTAGACCACATCACACAAACAGTGATTATTAATCATTAAAACCTTTTGTGGGTGAAAAAAACAAAAAAAAACAATGATTATTAACCATCGAAAACTATTTGTGGGCTACAAAAGTTTTGGATCAAGCTGATATTTGTTTTTTTTCCTTTCATTCAGGTCCTCATGGCCTCATAAACAATTTCGATGGCAAATAAACATTAAGGTAGTGCATAGTAAGTTTTTAATGATGGGCGTTCAGTGACCATTGTTTCCTGTGTGGTGTGCCTGAAATTGTATCTGTTTCAATTTTTTTTGTAACATACCTTGAATGGGAACCGGATTGGCTGGTGTACCACACACCAGCTATATAACTGGTGTATTGATGTCAGCAAGTTCTGTGGGTCCCATCATTTATTTGGAAAGCTCGTCGTAAGGCTTCAGACAAAAATTAAGACAGATCTAATGATCAAGTGGACCATACTGCAAAAAGCAGTAGGGGATTGAACGGCTACCATTGAAACCCTTATGGGGTCACAGAAGTTTTGGATTAATATGAAATTTGTTTTCCCTCTTCATCCAGGTCTTTTTATCCTTATGAGCAGATTGGATGGAAAATAAACGTTATGGTGGCCCTACAAATGTTTTAACGGTGAAAATCATTCTCCCTGCTGCTATTTGTGGTGTGGTCCAATTGAGCTTTGGATGTGATTCATTTTTTGTCTCATGATGTAAAATGATCTCGAAATATTGATGAACGGTGTGGATATAATAAATACATCCTTTTGGGGGCCATGTAACTTTGATCTCCTTTGAACCGTTCGTACAACTCGGAGCTCGAGAAGCTTCAGTGCTTGGCTTCGCATGACACGTACATACACCAGCTATATAGCTGGTGTGTGGTACACCAGCCAATCCGCTTCCCCAAAAATGATCTGCAAAAACAGATGGACAGCGTGGATATACAATGCGTACATCGAGGTGGGCCCTACGGTTAGGGTCCCACCTGCATCTCTGGTTCTGGGTCTCCAAAAATAAGGCTGAAATGTGTCCCGGTTTCCATCTCCTTTCTCAAAGGCAGGCAGATCTGAAAAAAATCTGTCTCCCGGCGAAAGCTGAAGGTATGTTCTGGGAAATCTCGCAATTCCGAGTAATTTTCGGGGGAAAATCCCTTATCTAAGAAAAGAAATAATTTTTTTTGGGGGTTTTTTTCTTCATATTTTCCAATTCCGGCCCAACCGAGCTTCAATCGCCAATTTCAGCCCCAAAATTTTGCTCGAGTCCACTGATTTTGGAAAGGAGTTGTCGATTTTGTCTTTACAACTTAGATTTGAAGATAGATTTTTCGAAATTCTTGGTTTTTCTTTTGTCTTTTTTAATTTGAATTTTGAGTATTTACGCAAGCTGCGATATCCACTAAGTTTAGAAAATTTCGGTGATAGTTTAGAATATCGACTTTTCGGGCGATATCTTGGTGATTTCCATAAGAGAAACGATACAAGGGTGTTGATTGGGGCCTAGTTCACATATAATCCACATTTAATCCCTCCAGATGAATGGTGTTGATTGAGGCCTGACTTGCTGAAAATTATACCAGTAGCAAGTAGCCACATTTCATCTTGGTTGGCATTTGGCAATAATGAGAAATTTATTAATGGACTACTACTCAAATAATGCAATTCTATACTTGTTACACAAAAATATTACTTGTTATTACTTTGCTAATGATTATTTTGGTTTTATGTCTTGTGATTCTCTTTCACTTTCTAATGCTAAATTATTATATATTATGTTATGAAAAGTCAATTATTTATGCTTGATTTGTTCCACAGCCTTTTCTCTGTGTACTGACACTGATAGACTTCTTTTGCTTGTAAGTTGATCTATAAGAAGCATGTGCTGGATAATGTTTTTATCTGATTTGTGAATTCATGAAATTTGTTTTCTATACCCAAGAGCTATAATTTGGAAAGATATTGGAGCTTTTCTTGTTGAGGTTGTGGAATTTTCACCGTAAATCTGCAGATACTTTTGTGAGGAACGATGAATTTTCTGCTGCGGACTGCACATTCTGCAGCTCCAGATCAGCCAACTGTTCAAGAACTCCCTTCGGACACCCAATTGTTACCCAAACCAGCAACTACTCTAGAGGGTCTTATTGCTGAAGATCCATTTCCAAAGTCTGGTACAGAGGAAGATGATGATAGAGACATTGATGTAGTTGGAGTTTCAAATGGAAGTGTTGCTGCTCCAGTTTCAAAGAACTATGTTCCGATTGAAAACCACTCTGATGTTACTGAAGATGAAGGATGGATAACCATTCCATACAGTATTATCCTCTACCCTCTACCCTCTACCCAATTTTATTATCTCTAAATTATATTTATGAACACATTTTAGAGGAAATATACAGTGATCTAGTAAAGAAATCTGTGTTTTTAATTTGTCCAGCAAACATTCAGGTGGCCCTCACCTTTTGATGTTCTGGACTTTTCTTTTGGTTGGAGTCCTTGGATACATCGTGGAACAATTCTGACCGAAAATATCTATCATATAAGAAATCTTATCTAAGCTTATCCTAAATAGAAGGTACAAGGCTATGGTGATGACAGTGATAATTACGATGAGAATCTTACCCATCCAATCTTTGGAAATTTTCCTTGTTAATGTCGACTGATGGCTCAACACTGCGCTTGTATGTCATTTGTTAGACAGTTAACATCTTTCGATGGAGGGTATTTGCATTGCTGGTAAGAGTAGAAGCTACCCAATGAATCATATGGATCACTGAAATGTGGCTATTGGGCTGCTGGGTCGAACAAAAAAAATGCTATTTGTTTCAACCAATCTAAATGGTCTGTGTGTGCATTGGAGCTAAAAGATGTATTCATTCCAAGAGTTCTGTCCCATTGGAATGTGAACTAGAGCATGCTTGTCGGAAAGGGAACTGATTGCCTGCAACCATTTGTATGGTACAAACCATTTTTATGCCTTCAGCATGTTGCTGTCCAATTTTCCCTTGAAACCATCATACATTTCAAGGCCAAAATGCTTGTTGAGAAGGCTGCAAGTTAACCTATGAGTGGGTGTAGGTGGTCAGTTCTCTAAGAGAAATGAGGATGGTGTGCTTTGTCAGTGAGTATTTTACTGGCAAAAGAATTGTACAAAGATTAAACAACCTAACAGAATTACAAAATCAGGAATTGACCCAATCACCAAGATTTAGTAGCTTCATCTTTGGTAAGTGAATCTCTCCATGTTAAAATTATGATGAGTGGCAGGTGATCTCTAGCTAATATGAACTATATTATGCTGAGCAATTTACATTTCGGACTCAGTTGACCATTGATCTGGGCTGTTCATTTGATGGGTCTAATTCCTGATGGATCACCATTGAAAGTTACAGAAGTTGGATGATCCTAAAGATTTTCCTGCAAACAGTTGATCGCCAGCTGTTACAACTGTCCATGTTCAGGCTACCAATTGAGTGGTTAGGATCGTCAAACCCATGCAAATTTTAAGCCTTAAACATTCCAACATGGGTCCTGCTGGATTGTTGATTATGCCTACAGTGTGTTCAAGAGCTTGAGTTGCTCCAAACAGCGCAAGTTTCCATTGCTCCATTATGGGTTTTATTTTTTCTCTCTACTACCAATTGGTTTTGCTCAATAATGATTATTTCCGCACAATGTTTTAAGACCTGGACTAGACCTTGACCTGTGTTTGCGGGTTGTTTGCTCAAACCGCCATTCCAACTGGTCAGGCCTGCTCCGGCCTGTTTCTTCCTGGAAATCTGCTTAGTTGAAAATCGGAAAGAATGAACAAGTTACTAGTTTTTGCTCCTAACTTATTGTTTAGAGCATTTAATTTTCATATAGAAGTTGTGGGGTGGAGTTTCAGCTGATGTAGTCACATTCCTTTTACAAAATATGACTGGGTTTTACAGTGACCTGGCCGTTTTGGTGACCCGCTCCATTCCAAACCAGTCCAACCACCCGGTCCGGTCTGGGTTTTAAAACACTGTATCTGCAGAAAGGGTTGCTGTTCTTGGCATAAACATCTGCTTTCCAGGATTTGAACTTGATTACTATGGCAGGTATTTTTTTGAGAGGTTTTGAGACAGGTGTAGAATTCGACTTACCAGTCAAATAGTGGATGATACTAAAATCTTGTTTTCCATGTTGAAAACAATTTTATCAGATCCTGAAAATTTACAGACATATCTAAGTTTTCTCATGGATGACACCATCTGGTCTTTGTTTGATCTTCAAGTTTGAACTTCTAGCTACTAATTTCTTTGAAGGTTTGGTGACCGAATTCAGTGATACTTCTAGCAGTCTGACCATTTATTTTGGTTTTCAATTTATGCATCTTGATGATGCACATGCAGAGGAGCTTCCTGAAAATTGGAGCGATGCCGAAGATATACGGTCATTTTGCCACTTGGACCGTTCCTTCATTTTTCCTGGTAACCATATCTATATTGAATTTTTTGGTTCTGCTTTCAGTTTGACATGTACTTATGGCAGTACATTTGGAGTTGTTGCTTTCATTACTAGTGAACTTGTTTCTCCTCTCAGGTGAACAGCTTCATATACTAGCATGTCTGTCAGCATCCAAACAGGATACAGAAGTTATAACTCCATTTAGGGTTGCTGCAGTGTTGAGTAAAAATGGCATTCTCGAACACAATGCTAAGCAGCCAAAGGAGATTGTGGGAAGTGAGTCCAAATTTATTGCAGAAAGAGCGGACTTGAATGGCATGCATCAAGGTCCCGCTTGTCAAAGTGTAGAAGATAATGGTGAAACTTTGTTAGCTACAGATAAAGTTGATCCAAAGAAGGATATTTCTGTGAGTGAATCTCTTCTTCGGATGGAAGACCACAAACAACAGACAGAGTCACTGTTGCAAAGATTTAAGAACTCACATTTCTTTGTTAGAATTGCGGAGTCTGGTGAGCCACTTTGGTCAAAAAGAAATGCAGCAGAATCATCGTCGCTTAATCCTGAGGTTGTGGGAGAAAAGTTTACTGCCAGTGATGCAGGAAAGAGACAGACTTCAAGAAGGGATTCTCATCTTAGTGCAGTTATTGATAAAGGACATTTTGATGGCAATGCATCTGGTGGAATTGCTAGAAATACTGTCAGATGCTGCTCTCTACGTAATGGAGATATAGTGGTATGTTTCAGAAGACTTATTACTGCCCATGGAATTAGCTGTTCCATTTGAGTTGAAAGATATTTCGTGAGTGTTGGGAAATTTCCTTTGGACTTGTTTGATTATGATTTCAATTTAGTGGAATTAATTTTGGAGTATGCAGGAGCTTCTTTGGCATTGCATGCTTTATTTTGTGATATTTATTTTCTTATAAACAATGGCTGGAAGCACCAGTTATCCATGACACTGATTCTCACCTGATTTCTGTTGTTGCTAGGATGCAGGTACTTTTACAAGTAAATGTTGGGATTAATTTCATGAAAGATCCTGTTCTCGAGGTTCTTCAATTTGAGAAGTATGAGTCCAGTAATAGAGCTTCTGAGAAACATGAAAACCTAGTTGATTCAAATTATGAGGATCCATGCGGGGAGCTTCTTAAGTGGTTGCTTCCTTTGGATCATACCCTGCCCCCTCCAACTCGTCCACTATCTCCCCCTACTTTGAGTTCAAGTTTAGGTGTAGGAAGTGTGTCTCATAGATATACTGCCTCTTCCTCGTCGGGTTCCCAGCTTTTCTCTTTTGGTCATTTTAGAAGTTACTCTATGTCTTCACTTCCTCCAAATAATGCACCACCCTCTGCTGTTGCTTCCTCCCCTGCTAAACCCACCTTTGAACTTGAAGATTGGGATCGCTTCTCATCGCAGAAACCTGTAAAGAGTCAAGAAATAGGGAGTGAGGGGTTGCTATCTTTTCGAGGCGTCTCACTTGAGCCAGAGAGATTTTCTGTTCATTGCGGGTTGGAAGGCATCTATATACCTGGAAAGAGGTGGAGAAGGAAACTTGAAATTATCCAACCTGTAGAAATCCATTCTTTTGCTGCTGACTGCAACACAGAGGACCTCCTTTGTGTTCAGATAAAGGTATCACTTCTGCTTTTCCACATTATGAACTCCATGTGAGTTGTGAATATTTTTTCAGTACTATAACATGTTATAGGAGGTGGTGTCTGGTTTTAGCGCCTGTTTGTTTTGACGAGTTCCACGGTAAAGTAGTGTAATGCATAGTAAATGAGTAATAATTATCATTACCTCGGCAGTTGGAAGTAAACAAGTTTTACTACCGTACGCAATATGCATCTCATAGATTCCCATCCAGACATGGAAAGTAATATTTCTGATTAGATGCACTTGGATGTAATTTCATCAATACGTGTTATATCTACACCGTCCATCCATTTTGTAATATCATTTTAGAGCATGGCCCCAAAAATGAGGAAGATCCAAAGCTCACGTGAACCACACCACAAAAAACATTGGGATAATAATGCCCATCGTTGAAACCATCCTATGGCCCACATCCCGGGATGTTTATTTTCCCTCCAACTTGTTCATAAGGTCAAAGAAACCTGGATGAATGGAAAACACAAATATCAGCTTAATCCAACGTTTCTGTGGACCCCAAAGTTTTCAATGGCAGGCGTTCAATCCCCACTGCTAGCTGTGGTGTTGTCCATTTCCGGTTTGGATCTACCTCATTTTTTGTCTCATAGTATAAAATGATCATGCAAGATGGATGGACGGTGTGGATATAACACTTTCATAATGGTGGGCCCCACAAAACTATGCCAGGTAAACGTCTTTATGCCTATCCATGTCCAGCAGGATTAAGAAGGATTATAGTGATGTGACAGTTGGCAATATCCAACCACAGTAAAGATGTAATGATGTGAGTTTTATTATACATTACCGTGGTAGTCCACGGAAATGAACAGGCCTACATGGTTCTTCATTCAAATTCTTTCATAGTTGCCAACAACGATGTCACCTTGTTTTGCAGAATGTATCTCCTTCACATATGCCAGATATTGTGATATTTTTAGATGCTATAACCATCGTCTTTGAGAAGGCTCCAAAAGGTGGACCACCCCTATCTTTACCAGTTGCGTGCATTGAAGCTGGAAATGATCACAGCTTGCCAAATCTTGCCCTCAGGTTATTGCCGGGTCTCCTCCCCACTATTTACAGTTTTTGGTTGTTACCCTGGATATTATGTAGTGGCATTATTGTTGCTTCTGTGGCCTGTCGATTATAACAAATGAATTATATTTTAATGGATATCTTGCTTCTTGATATATAAACCACACCATGTATTGGCTGTTGATCTTTTTTTTTTTGGGGGTGGGGGGGGGGGGGGGGGGGGGTGGGGGGGGGGTTGGTGATTTATAAACCACACCGTGTGTTGGCTGTTGATCTATTTGATATATCGTTATTCACTTTTTAATTATTCTACTTTGAATAGTGTTGGTTGTTGATCTATTCTTTCGCGTAATGCATAAAAAGTCCTGTAATTGGCTTATCTTGAATACTATTCATTAAGAAATTAGCGAATCCCAAGTTTTGTTCGTAAGGATGCATGTGGATGGACTACTAAATTCAATTCCAAGTTTGCAATCACTAGTCCAATCAAAGTGTTTTGAATCAAATTTATCGAAAAAAGGTTACATAGCCAAACTGTGATTTCCTATTGTGGATATGGGCTCCAACTCCAAATTGCTGTGGTTGATTTATAAACCACACCATGTGTTGGCTGTTGATTTATAAACCACACCATGTGTTGGCTGTTGATGTATTTGATATATCGTTATTTACTTTTTAATTATTCTACTTTGAATGGTGTTGGCTGTTGATCTATGTCTTTGGCGTAATGCATAAAAAGTCCTGTAATTGGCTTATCTTGAATACTATTCATTAACAAATTAGCGAATCCCAAGTTTCCAAGTTTGATTATATTATATAATCAAATATATAAACCACACCATGTGTTGGCTGTTGATATATTTGATTGGGGGGGGGGGGTAGATTTGTAAACCACACCATGTGTTGGCTGTTGATCTATCTGATATATCGTTATTCACTTTTTAATTATTCTACTTTGAATAGTGTTGGCTGTTGATCTATTCTTTTTGGTGTAATGCATAAAAAGTCCTGTAATTGGCTTATCTTGAATACTATTCATTAAGAAATTAGCGAATCCCAAGTTTTGTTCGTAAGGATGAATGTGGATGGACTACTGAATTCAATTCCAAGTTTGCAATCACTAGTCCAATAAAAGTGTTTATAATCAAATTTATCGAAAAAAGGTTACATAGCCAAACTGTGATTTCCTATTGTGGATATGGGCTCCAACTCCAAATTGCTGTGGTTGATTTATAAACCACACCTTGTGTTGGCTGTTGATCTATTTGAATAGTGTTGGCTGTTGATTTATAAACCACACCATGTGTTGGCTGTTGATCTATTTGATATATCGTTATTCACTTTTTAATTATTCTACTTTGAATGGTGTTGGCTGTTGATCTATGTCTTTGGCATAATGCATAAAAAGTCCTGTAATTGGCTTATCTTGAATACTATTCATTAACAAATTAGCGAATCCCAAGTTTTGTTCGTAAGGATGCATGTGGATGGACTACTGAATTCAATTCCAAGTTTGCAATCACTAGTCCAATAAAGTGTTTATAATCAAATTTATCAAAAAAAGGTTACATAGCCAAGCTGTGATTTCCTATTGTGGATATGGGCTCCAACTCCAAATTGCTGTTGGATTAATTTCAAATTGGACTAGGAAGAAAGAGTCAATTCCCCTTTATGAATGCTAGGAAATGCCATTGATCTTTTGCATTTCCTCTTGATTGTCATATTGTTTGGTTTCATGTTGGAAGTTATGGCATAAGTTTGACGTCGGCTGCCAACCAGATGCAACCCTCCTTTATCTGGGCTGGGAACCAACAATGAACATAAAACTTCCACATGTGCAATGTAATAGATTATTACCTGGGTAGATTACAATCAAGCGTTATCTAATAGTCTATTAGTTGGGATAGATTTAGAAATGAATGCACTCGAGGGCAGTGTTCGAAATATCAGTATCGTGTTACGTATCGCATCCTTGGGATACGGATACGTATTGGTTATCGCATGGGATATATCGTTTGTATAAGGTAATTTATCGCACTTTTTGAGAAACATGGGGAAACATTGGGAAAATGGTTGATTTTTCAATGAAATTTAAGGGATTGTTAAAAAAGACCTTAATATATACTTTTAAATCATAACATCTCAAAAAAGAAGTGCACATAGTAGGTTTCCTTTGTATAGGGTCCTAAGCTTTGCACTGTCTGATTGAACTAATGCAACTATATTCAAATTGAATGCATAACATTCAGAGTGTATGTGATGATCATTTCATCAAACACTCCTAAGTACTTCGAAATTAGGTCTCAATTTACAGCTAGTTGAAGGGAAATTTTGAAAAAATAATATTTTAATAATTTGTAATTAAAAAATAATTTTTATTTCTAAAAAATTGACAAAGATCTAACAAATCAGTAGATCAACCCTCATACATGCTTGATTTCATGTTTGGAGTAACATTGCAAGCAATTGGGAGAAATTGGATTTTTTTTTTTGAAAATTTCCAATTTTCCCCAAATTAGACCACCTACACCCAAATTTCGAAATGAGAATATATGTGATGATCATTTCATCAAATACTCCTAAATACTTCGAAATTAGTCTCAATTAGTGTTTGAAATATTAGTAACGCGTTACGTATCGCACTCTTGGGATACGGATACGTATTGATTATCGTATGGGATATATCGGTTGTATCGCGTAATGTATCGCTGTTTTTGGAAACATGGGGAACGTTGGAAATTGGTCGATTTTTTTGATGAAATTTCAATGATTGTTAAAAAAGACATCAATACACACTTACAAATCAAAACATTACAAAAAACAAGTGCACATAATAGGTTTTATTTGTATGGGGTCCTAATCCATGTGTTGTTTAGCTGAATTGATGCAAGTATATTCATATAATTTATAAATGTAAGAAGACGTGTGGAAACACGAGAAATACTTTCAAAAGCAAAAGAAGAATCAGTAGATTAGGTTACATACATGTTTGATTTTATGTTTAGACACAAAGATTGCAACCCATTTGTGAGAAATTGGAAATTATTATTATTATTATTATTATTATTTTTTTTTTAAAAAAATTTCTGAAACTCAGCCCTTCTCCTCTAAATCTTGAAATTGAAGCTCCTAATCCATGATTTTTCATGTAAAACATGAAAAATCATGGATTTGTAACAATTTGACACTAATTTAACATGATTTACAAAAAAATGGATTGAAAAAAAATGCTCACTGGATAGAACATGTGGGATATATCCCACTACTTGTGTGTTTTGTATCGCACATGTGGGATACAAGATATATCGTGGGATTTATCGGCCGATATCGTCGATATTTAAAACACTGGCAGTGCTTTAAATATCGTTATAGCGTAATGTATCGCACCCTTGGGATATGGATAAATATCGGTTATCGCATGAGATATATTGGTTGTATCACGTAATGTATCATTGTTGTTGGGAAACATGGGAACATTGGGAAATTGGTCGAATGTTTCAATGAAACTTCAGGGATTGTTGTAAAAAACATCAATACAACTTAGGAAAAAAAAACATTACTAAAAAAATGCACATAATGGGGGTTTCCTTTGTATGGGGTCCTAATATATGTGCTTTCCAATTGAACTGATGCAACTATATTCAAAATATATTCATATAAGTTATAAACATAAGAAGACATGTATGGAAACACAAGCAATGCATTTAAAAGCAAAAGAAGAATCACTAGATTAGGTTACATACATGTTTAATTTTGTATTTGGATACGAAGATTGCAATTGATTTGTGAGAAATTGAGAAAATTCGTTTTTTTTTTCTCAATTTTCCACAACTCGACCCATCTCCCCCAAATCTCGAAATCAAAGTTCCATATCCATATTTTTTCAGGGAAAACATGAAGAATCATTGATTTGTAACCATTTGACATTGATTTAACGTGATTTACAACAAAAAAATGGATCGAAAATTGAAAATGCTCACTGGATTGAATAGGTGGGATATATCGGCACTGCCTGTGCGTTTCGTATCGCATAGGTGGGATACAAGATATATCGTGGGATATATTGGTTGATATCGTCGATATTTAAAACACTGGTGGTAGGTAGAGGTGTACACGAGTGGAGCCGAGCCGAGCTTTGCCCAAGTCGTGCTCGACTCGGACTGCTCGAGTCTCAGATCGTGCTCGGCTCGGCTCGGCTTGGCCTTCGAGCTCGGAACAGCAGCTCGTGCTTGGCTCGGCCGAGTTCGAGTTCCTGTTTCGAGTTCGAGTTTTCGAGCCTAGTTCCGAGTTCCGAGGAGGGAGAGAGTAGAGAGATTGGACGGCAGCCGTGCGACGGTGCGGGTAAGGGAGGAGGGAGAGAGACGAGTAGAGAGGGCCGTGCGGGAAAGGGAGGAGGGAAAGAGTAGGGAGATCGGACGACTGTGCGTTGGTGCAGCCATGCGAGTAAGGGAGGATGAGGGAGAGAGTAGAGAGAGAGAGAGGGAGGAAGGTTAACTTAGCCGACTAAGAGAGGGAGGAAGAGAGGGTTAGGGAGGAGAGTCTAGGGTTCGTGCGGGCTGGGATGGTTTTTGAAAACGGGTAGGGTTTTTTTTTTTTTTTTTGAAGGGTATATATACCCTGAACTGAGTCGAGCCGAGTTCGAGCAGTATTCGAGTCAAGTTGAGCTGGGGCAAGATCGAACTCGGCTCGAACTCGTTTCGAGCTCCAAAAATCAGCTCGACTCGATTCGAACTCAACTTCGATCCGAGTCGAGTCGAGTTGAGCGAGCTACCGAACTAACTCTACTCTTGTACAGTCCTAGTGGTAGGTACCTAAGTGAGATTACCCTTAGGTACCTCTATGAGGTACGTAAGCACAATTCTTTAACTAATCCTCCATGTGAATTTCCTACCATACTCGTTGTAGGGAGCTAGAACGACAAAAGCTATGGGGCCCACCCTGGTGTATTTGTGACATCAACGTTGTCTATCAGTTGTGCCAGCTCAACTTAAGTTGTGACCTAGAAATGAGGTTGATCCAAAGCTTAAGTGGGCCACACCATATGGAACAATAGGAATGGGAATGGCCACCATTGGAACCTATCTGGGCAAACCATGATTTTTATATTCCATCATGCACACCATCCCTCATTTGGTCATGGGCCCAAAAATCAGGCCAATCAATGAACTTGGTGAGATGTAGGCCACACCATAAAAGAACTCGAGAGGGGGGCGCACACCCTTGATTCTTGTAGAGGGCCCGCCATGTTGTGTATATACCACCAAATACATTGGTATGAAACATCTACCATAGATGATGGCATACCTTATAGATCAAGCCATTCTGAAAATTGCGTGGGCCCCAATGCAAATCAACGGTTGGCATCCCCCTTCCAACTGTTCCTACTTGTGTGTCTCACTTAAGTCATGGATTGGCTTGACTATAATGGGGTGATGTATGTGATGGTGGGAGTAGATGTCACATGCACTATACAATGGGGCCCATGAAAAATAAAGGGTGGATGTACCCCTTCCAATCGTTTGCTATTGTGTCCCATTGGAATCATGGCTCAGGCTGATTTTTAGGACGTAGGCCTAACATGGGGTGAAGCATTTGATTTTTAGACCAAGTAGATGACATGAATGCTTGCTCGCAAGTGAACATTTCACCACACAGAGAGAGAGAGAGAGAGAGGGAGGGAGGGACATAGAAAACAATGTCCAGCCATTGAGTGGGTGTGGCTGGTTTTTGCACAAGGTGATCCTCATGATGTGGCCAACTTAATGGAGAGGTTGGATGTTGCGTTTATGTCAAAATGTAAACAAGTACAAATAGGTGAGAAGTGGGAGTAGGAGCATGAGTCCGTAGCGTGATTGAAGTAGGAGCAACATGTAGCAAGAAGGAACTTGTGACTAAGATTCATACTATTGGTGCCAATGGTGAAAAAAAAAAATTCATGCCAATTGGATGAAGCCGAACCTTTTCAATGCAGGCCATTTTTTTTATAGCCATCTAATTTTTTTTTTTTTTTTTTTTTTTTTTTTTTTTTTTTTTTTTTTTTTTTTTTTTTGATGAGCCATAGATTGGATGGTTAGAATTATGAAATCAAAGTGCTTCTTTGGAATAATAAGCAATTCAAGGTGGGGCTTAGGAATTGACATTTCAACATGATGATTGGAACTATTTTGTTTGTCCACTGAATCTTGAGTATCCATTTCTTATGCTATTGATTGGATGGTTAGGCTCATTGGATTGGCATGATTTTTGTCCCCTATTGGATGAAGGATTGGACAGTCAACATTGATGATTGACCTTGTGGTGTAGGACGGCCTAATCTAACCTTAAATGAATGTGATATTTAAAAAGGGCAGATTTAGGCAAGCATTAACAATAAAAATTTAGCATTATACATTATAAAATAAGAATGAACTAAGGAAAATTCAGCAATGATCATGGCCATCCATCACAAACACGTTATGTTGAACCTTAAATTCTGAATTTAGTCGGATCCGGTGAAAGATAGGACTTTCGTCTTGCAATAGGTCAGTCTGACGATTCAAGTGGATTTTATAATTTAGGAAATATGAATTTTCTATATTGTGAAATCTGAAAAATTCAAAAAAAAAAAATGATGGTTCTTTGATTATAGTTCAAATCTAGGGCCTTGGATGATGGGATTTGAAGAACAAAATATGTATTAGTGGGGATCAAGATCTTCTAAGATATAATGATTTGGACTAAAAAGAAAATGGATCGGCTTTTGGATATAGAGAATTTAGAAGAAAAGGAAGAAAAGAGGTTTAAAGAAGAGAGTACCTTGAGAAAAGAAAGAAGGAGAGAAAAGGAAAAGATGGGAAATCACTTCCCTAGGCCTCACGCCATCTTCCAATCACTGGAAGTCGAAGACGGAATCGTCTAGCCTTGAAGAAGCAAGAGATCTTTTTTTTTTTTTTGTTTTTCGTCCCTGTAAACATAACATAGCATTCATCCTGAAGTTTAGGGAAAAACACCCTTATAAATTTAGAATTACATTAAATGACCAAAATATCCCTACTAAAAAAGTTCCAAAAAAAAGAAATTTGCTCAAAAATTATGCGTGGATTGTCTTAAAACTCAAATAAATGAAATATTCATAAAATAAACTCAAATCCAAATCTCTGATGGGCCCCAATGATAGTGCAATGAAGGTGGGCCGTGACGATCCAATGGTCCACTCACACCATCATCACAATCCAATGGTCTAAATATCTCCTTCAAACAAGTTACACGTCATGAACACGTGTAAGGTCTTCAACGTCTTGAGACCCGACTCGTACCCGTAATCTAACCACATTGACATAGGTAACGCATGCCTCTTGCGTGATATACTTTGAATGGTCTGATGTCTGCATCACCTTGCTTCAAGTGACTTAAAAGTTTTACATTAGAATTTTCCATATGCGTGTGTGGGTGGATGTGCGCATATGTCTAAGTAATGATCTCCTAGGAACTGGTCCATACGATGACATCCAACTTGTTTATTAGATTCATCACTTGATGAAGCCCCTTAGGCCTAGAAATCAACCTGATCCAAAACTCAAATGGGTCACAACAAAGGGAACAAAGTGCGAGGGGATGCCCACCCTTATTTTCGTTGGGCCCCACTTGAGTTGCAAAACAACTTGATTTTTTGCATGACCCTTTATCCAAACAGCCCCCCCCCCCCCCCCCCCCCCCCCCCCCCCCCCCCCCATTGTAGTGCTCCTAGTAGCATTGGTTCACTGGGACAATCCAATCATTGATTTGAACTGCCCTTAAGTTTAGGACACATTTTGTGGGCTACCGTGCCAAAATCACAATGATTGGATGCATTGTTTTAAATAACATATAGGGTGTAGCATAGCTTTTACCCTTTTGAAGCGTGCGGCGTGAGCTACAAGCTACTTCTAGATTTTTAATTAAGTTGTGGTTGGTTGCATCAAATATCATGAAAATTTATGATATTTTGCACCAAATTAGGCTAAACTAATAATGAAATTTCATGATATCTGGTGCAACCAAACATGATATAAAATAATAGGAAAAATAGGGTGAAGATTAACTATACAGATAAAGGAAGAGCAACATCATTGGTTTAATACTGTTACTTTTATTGATTTTTCTAAGATCATTGAAAAGATAAACTAATTTTTATTGAAAGAAAATGTAACAAATCATTGAATACGTAAATTGATTTTTGTTTCAATGAAAAATAGTGCAGTGTGAGCTACATAGCATTTGGCGTGAGCTATGTAGCATGTAGCTTAGGTTATATGCAACTTAAGCTATTTTTATGAGCTACGTAGCGTAAAGTCTAAGCTACGCTATGTAGCATAAGCTAAATGCTACATAGCATAACTATTTAAAACACTAATCGGATGATCCAATGCGTTCATTATTTGGCCTTATTTTCTATATCCATCATTTTTCTAGGCCATGGATGGGATGACCATGATTGCCATACAAAGTGATTCTTTAGAATCATAAGCCATTTGTAATGGTCCCTAACGAATAGATGGATCAAGTTGTTGCTTAGACCTATTATCTTGCAAATGATCTTGACCATCCATATTTAAGGCCATTGATCAAATGGTGAATATTTGTCATATTGGTGTGATGTTTTCAAGGTAGCCCATAAAATGTGCCTTTGCCTAATGAACATTCTAGATCAATGGATTGGATTGTCTAAGTGTCCAAATGCAACAAGGAGCACTATAACTTATTTTGCTCTGAAAGCACTGTAGCATCTCTGTGTGCGCGTGTGTGTGAGCGCGTGTGCGCGCGTGCGTCATGTAAAAGAAATGGTCACATCCAACCGGTTGGATGATAAGTTAACGTCCACCCAGCAGATAACTTTTAGCTTGTCATGTGCGTGCAACATCTCCAATAGGTTGGCTCACTATGAGGATGACCATGTGCAAAAGTCAGCCCCATCCACTTATCAAGCGCACCACACTTGTATTTGGTTATTTATCAGTGGCTATACATTACTTTCTTTGTGGCCCACCTGATGAGTGGATGGGGCTGATTCACCTACACATGATAGGTTGGAAGTTATCTACTGGGCCAAAAGTAATTATCATCCCACAGCCGATTGGTTGGATGTGAACATTTCTCTGTATGTGTATGTACTATGTACACATATAGATGTACACTCACACATCTTGAAGAGTTATCTGCGTACTTGTCTATGTCTGGGTGTATGTCTTATGGGTATGTATTTATGTATGTATGTATGTATGTATGTATGGGTATAGCTGGTTTTGTTTCTAAAGGCATACATTAATATATAAATTCTTTCTCATCTAGAAACATGAATATGGGTGCTGTATGGACATGGATATGTGAATGGGGATACAACTTCTCAAAAAAGTTCGTAACATGACTTTCACATTTGGTTTTCAATGAAATATTTGACCCACATCAGGTTTTAGTTATATTAAATTGGGTAATGTTTTTAATCCATCTAACATCCTATATTTAATCAAAATTGTTAATGTTTATAATTTTACAGCACAAACACTCAAATATTTGGACAAGAATGCAAAATAAAATTGTCAAAATTTCAGAAATAATGATTCTAATATAATATGTTTCAGTTAAAACATTTCCTACAAGTATCCAAAAGTATCCAGTACCAGTATCAGTATTGTGCTGTGTCCAGCATGATACATTTTGCATATGCAAGTGTGGGGTAGCATTGCTGTAGAGAACTCCCCAACCTGTTAACCTTAATTGGTGGTTCCTTGGCACATGCATACACCTACTTGCATTTTATACAACCTATGTGGTATAAGAGTGTCTGAAAATGCTATACCTATAATGATATTAAAGTTTCTATAAATAATTTTTTTTTTTTAAAATGTGGTATAAGAGTGTCTGAAAATGCTATACCTATAATGATATTAAAGTTTCTAAAAAAAAAAAAAAAAAACAATTTGTTGGTGATAGTTATCGAGTACAGATGTGCGGGTTCGGCGGTTCCTTTAAATTGAGTATCTGTCCCTGGGGCATCCTCCCGCAAGGCATCATGTGGGGCGTATGGAAGGTGCATAGCAGAAGAACTTTTGATAACTTTTCTTTGTGGATGTGTTATGAAGGAGAGGACCATGTTCTTGATAATAAATTGTGGGTTCTTTGAGGAGTTTTCAGGCAATCCAGGTTCCACAGTTTCAGTAGAAACTGGCTCTTGGTCATCCAAGACAAAAGAAAGGCGTGGAAGAAGTTCGCCTCATGGATCAATCTCCTACTGGTCAGGAAATTGAACTTTGACAGTGGCTGCATGGGGTAAGTGCATCAATTTACTAACATACTTGACTTTCCCTGGTGGCTGTGATGTGGTGCATGCGAGTGGGATGTATGAGGTGGGACACATGCAAAATTTGGTGGGATCTCGTGGGAGGGACCTGTGAATGGTCAATGGATGAGACCAAGGTAGGTCAAAGCAGTCCACACTTAGGAAGTTCTTATGAATAATAATATTGTATTTCCTAAGCATGCATGGGCAATAGATTCATTGGTAAGCATGGTAGACTCTGATAGTGTGTGCTTATCAAAGGTGTTAGTTTTTTACTTATGTGGGTTTTTAGGGTCATTTTTCTTGAACTTCGTGGTTTTAGTGTGATTGCAAGTGTTTCCAAGGTTGCTATTTAATGGGCATGCACTCTTGGGAGGTATTATGGTGTGAATGTTGATGTGGAGAGGTTTATATAAGACCAATTGGGATATGAAGGACGAATATGAGGAATACAATCTCTGTTCTCTTAGAAAAATTGATGTAGGACAATTAATCACTTGCTCTAAAAGCTCAAACTGTTAGAGTATGGCAAATTAATCCCTTTATCTCATAGCCCAGGCCCCACATCTCATGGGTTTTAAGACCTCGGCCAAACCTCCTTCGTGGGCCCCAAATCACATGGGCCGCCCACTCTAAGTGTGTCCCCGCATCCCACGGGCTACCCCACTCGAGCCCGGTGTGAAATACGCATTAATCACCCTTGGTGAGGAGTCTCGAACACGAAACCTCCTCCGTGGGCCGCACCCACCTCGAGTGTGCCCCTGCATCTAACAGGCGACCCCACTCGAGCCCAATGTGAAAATGCCCCTGCATTAATCACCCCCGGTGAGGAGTTTCGAACACGAGACCTCCCGCTTTGATACCAATTTGATGTAGGACAATTAACCACTTGCTCTAAAAGCTCGAACTGTTAGAGTATGACGAATTAATCCCTTTATCTCATAGCCCAGGCCTCACATCTAATGGGTTTTAAGACCTCGGCCGAACCCCCTTCGTGGGCCCCAAATCACATGGGCCGCCCACCCCGAGTGTGTCCCCGCATCCCACGGGCTACCCCACTCGAGCCCGGTGTGAAATGCATATTAATCACCCCTGGTGAGGAGTCTCGAACACGAAACCTCCTCCGTGGGCCGCACCCACCCCGAGTGTGCCCCTGCATCCAACAGGCGACCCCACTCGAGCCCAATGTGAAAATGCCCCTGCATTAAAAACTATATTGTTTTTAGTTGAGCTTTGCTCTTGTGTGATAGCCCTAGTGACGCAGGACAGCCCTAATTATGATGCATGCTCATGAACATAATTAAACAGCGAAAATAAAAGGAATAAATGATCTAAAATTCTAGCAGTAATCATCATAACTAAGAAAATCATAAAGGAAACATGCAATGACGCGGGCCATCATCACAACCATGGAGTATGGAATTCAATTATTACTTAGGTTGGATCCGGCGAGGGATGAGACCTCCCGATCTTGCATGGTCACACCCAATCGATCAATAAAGATCACTAGTCCGAAGAACCAAGAAGTTTCTCGGATTAGGGATTTGAGAATTTGAGGGTTTAGGGTTTAGATCGATTCTCAAAGTTTTGATCGAAGAAGGATTAGCCAAAACTAGAAAAGAGAAAGAAGGAAATAATTACCTTGAGGAAGTTGGAGGGGCACAAGAAGAAATTAGAAGAAGAAGATCAAGGGATGAGAAGAAGTACCATTAGAGAGAAGAGAAGAAGAGGGCAACCAAAGGGTTTGCTTTTCATTCATCAATAGTTCAAATTCGGATTTAGGGCTTTAGCCCACTTAAATAAGCAAATAAAGACATAGAATTACTAAAATACCCCTAGAATAAAATAAGCAAATAAAGATATAATTACTAAAAGACCCCTAACTTAAGCAAAAACACGCAAATAGACCCCTAACTTAAGAAAAAACGCGCAAATAACATAAGTGCGGGAAAGTTCGGGTGCTCGGTCTTCTTTCTCCAATCTTCCTTCACATGTGTCTTCCCTGAGTGGGGTCTTCTATATGTCCAATCACATGTGAAAGGTCTTCAGCTCCTCAATAGTCGCCTATCCACAAGGACGACACTTGTGATTGGCGCTTTCTTCGTTGGTACACCTTGAATGCGCTTGTGTCCGCATCAATTCCCCTCGGGTGAGAAAAACTCGACTCCGACGAGTTGAAACTTTTGTAGCGTTCTAGCAGATCTGGATCAATACCCTGCAATGCGTCGCCCGACAGCCACGTAGATTCAGACGACGGTTTGTTCTTCCACTTGACAAGATACCTTTGGAAACCTCCATCTCTCGTGGATACTATCTCGTCATCCAAGATTTCCTCAATTTCTTCTTTATGGGTATAGGTGGGGGGGAGGGGGTGGAAGGGGTTGGGTAGCAAACTCAGAAAAAGGCCATGAAAGGGACGATGTATCAATAATGGGAGTATGGGCACGGACTAGATCTTCCACATTAAAAGTTGGATTAATGCCCATTTCAGGTGGAAGGTCAATCCGATACGCGTTGGACCCAACCTTTTGTAATATCTTAAATGGTCCAGCACTACGCGCTTGTAATTTTTTAGCAGATCCTTGAGAGAATCGCTCTGGCCTTATTCGCACCATTACAGTCTCCTTCTTGAAATTCTTGCACTCTACGATGAGAATCAGCTGAAACTTTATAATCATCATTGCTCTTATTTAACCGCTGTCTAATATGTGTATGCAAATCATGAATATGGCGTGCAAATGCATCGGCTGACTCAGAAGACCTTTGGGTAACAGACATAGGTAAGAGATCTATGGGCATTCTAGGTTTATAACCACTTACAATCTCAAAAGGACTCAACCCTGTAGATCTATTAACTGACCCATTATAAGCAAGTTCAGCAGTTGGTAAAATTAGGTCCCAAGTCTTAACATGTTCACCCACTAGACAACGTAGAGAGATTTCCAAGGCTACGGTTTACCACTTCAGTTTGACCATCTGTTTGTGGGTGGTAAGCAGTAGAAAATTGCAAACGAGTTCCCATAATGTGCCACAGTGTCTTCCAAAAATAGCTAGTAAATCGAACATCACGATCAGACACTATGGTTTTAGGTAACCCATGGAGGCGCACCACACCATCAAAAAAGAGACGAGCAACATGAGACGCATCCGACGTCTTCGAACATGGGAGAGAAATGCGCCATTTTAGAAAAACGGTCCACAACGACAAAAACGGAATCGTGCTTTTTAATAGTCTTGGGAAGCCCAAGCACGAAGTCCATACTAATGTCCTGCCACGGAGCATGTGGCACTGGCAATGGCGTGTACAGCCCGGTATTTTGCTTTCTTTGCTTTGCCAGCTGACATGTTCGACACTGCCCTAAAACTTTGGCTACATCTCGCTTGAGACTTGGCCAATAGAAACGATCTTCCACGAGGGCAATGGTCTTATCACGACCAAAATGGCCAGCTATCCCTCCTGAATGAAGCTCCCAGATGAGGAATTCACGAAGGGACATACGGGGAATACAAAGTCTGTCTCCCTTGAAAAGGAAGCCATCTTTAAGAACATATTCACCCATAATATGCTGGTCACTAGAGAGCGACGCGTAAGTACCCCCAAAATCAGAACATGTGGGGTATTCATCTTTCAGTTGCTCAAATCCGACTACCTCTACACTCAAGGAGTTGAGCAACGCCACTCTCCTACTAAGGGCATCTGCTGGTTTGTTTTCAACCCCGGCCTTGTGTTTCAAAACAAACGAATATTCCTGAAGAAACGCTACCCACTTGGCATGCCTTGGGTTGAGTTTCTTCTGAGAATGCAAATATCTCAACGCCTCATGATCAGAAAACAAAACGAATTCTTGCGGTAGGAGATAGTGTCGCCAATGTCTCAGGGATTGCACTACCGCATAAAATTCTTTGTCGTAAGTGGAGTATTTTTGTTTTGCCTCATTCAGTTTCTCACTGAAATAGGCCACTGGGTGTCCTTCTTGACTCAACACTCCACCTATACCGACACCAGACGCATCACACGCTACTTCAAAGACTTTAGAAAAGTCAGGTAGACGCATGACAGGAGCTTCTACCATCTTGCCCTTAATTTCCTTAAAAGCCTTGACTGCGGCTTTAGACCACACGAACTCTCCCTTTTTCATGCACTCGGTAATGGGAGCCATGATCGTGCTAAAACCCCTAATGAACCGACGATAAAAAGTTGCTAGGCCGTGAAAGCTTCGCACCTCATGAATGTTCCTTGGTTCCGGCCACTCAACTATGGCCCTGACTTTTTCAGGGTCTGCGCGCATCCCTTCAGATGACACTATAAATCCTAAGAACACAACTTGGCTAGACATGAATGCACATTTCTTAAGATTAGCGTACAACTTTTCCTTCCTAAGGACACTACAGACCTTCTTTAAATGTTCAAGGTGTGATTCCTTAGTGGTACTATAAATAAGAATATCGTCAAAGTACACCACTAGGAATTTTTCCATGAACGGCCTCAAAGCTTGTGTCATCACCCGCATGAAAGTACTAGGTGCGTTAGTCAAGCCGAAGGGCATGACCAACCACTCATACAGCCCATCTTTCGTCTTAAACGCCGTCTTCCACTCATCTCCTGGGCGTATACGGATTTGGTGATATCCACTCTTGAGGTCTATCTTAGAGAATATAGTGGACCTGGCCATCATGTCAAGCATATCATCAAGTCTAGGTATAGGGAACCTATACTTGACAGTAATTTTGTTTATGGCACGACTGTCCACACACATGCGCCACGTGCCATCTTTCTTTGGCGTCAACAATGCAGGCACGGCACACGGGCTCATACTCTCTTGGATGAAACCCTTTTGCAGAAGCTCATAACTTGCTTCTTCAACTCTGCATGCTCTGCAGGGTTCATCCTGTAGTGAGGAAGGTTCGGTAGAGTAGACCCTGGGACAAGATCAATGGCATGCTGTATGTCCCTCATAGGTGGCAACTCATTCGGTAAGTCTTCAGGAAATACATCACTGTATTCCTTCAGGACCGAAGTCACCTCACGGGGCAACTCTGATGGAACCTCAGGTGTAATCTCTCTAGCCACAAGGGCATACACCATAGAATCCTCCTTAGCCTCTTTTTCAAACTCTCTTGCGCTGATTATATGTAGAGACTTAGGTTTGAATTTCCCCATTCCTCTAGGCTCACTTGCCTTCTCATCCTTCTTCTTCCCTAGTGTATTCTCAGGTGGCATGGGATTAAGTTTGATCTTTTTACCGTTATACATAAAAGTACACGCATTCGAACGGCCAAAGATCGTGACATCATTATCGAATAGCCACGGTCTACCTAGGATAACATGTCCCACATCCATAGGTAAGACATCACACCACAGGGACTCTTTGTATGACCCAAACTCGATGGGGACTAGACATTGCTGGGTGACAGGTAGGGATGTCTTGTCAACCCAAGAAACTTTATACGGGTCTGGATGAGGTGTGGATTTCAGTTTTAAGCGATCTAAGGTGCTAGTGGAAATCACATTCTGACAACTTCCACTGTCCACTATCACCTTACAATTCTTTTCACCACACTTGGCAATAGTGTAGAAAATAGTGCTTCGACGCCAGTCAGCACTACTTCTAGACTGAGCTAGCACACGCCTGACTACTGCAAGCGTTGCTTCTCCATCCACTTCTTCTTCATCAGTAAGTCCTCCTTCAGGGTGATACTCTTCAACTTCATAATCACCCTGGTCATCTCCACCCTCGTGGGACTCGCCTATAACTAAGGCTCTCCCACGGCTCTTCGTAGGACACTGATTAGACATGTGGCCAAGATTGCCACACTCATAGCACCTCACTTGGTTCATGTTACTAGGACCGGCACCAAGAACCCCTTTACCCTTGTCCTCCCTAGGCCTAGGCGAAATGGTCGCCTGTGCCCTAGGTTGACTACCAATATTAGGTCTAGTTCCCTGGGAACTAGATCTAGCACTGGAGTCTCGGGACTCAAAACGACGAACGACAGGAGCCTTCAGATATTGCTCTAACTCCTGCACGACTTGATATGCTTCATCCAAGTCCGTTAAGGGCCGAGTCATAAGCTCGCGCTGAAGATCCGCACGAAGGCCCGTCTTGAAACGCGAGAGAGCGTTACTAGAGGGTCTTCTCGGATATCACATCGCATCACATATTCTTCAAATTTAGCGATGTAGTCAGCGGTAGACATTGACCCTTGGCGTAAGGATTGCCATTGGTCAAGGAGCTTCTGGCGGTATGAGAGAGGAAGGTACTTCTCCTTCAACTTCTCTTTCATCTCATACCAATGCATGATAGGGGCTCTACCAACTCTCTCTATCCTACGCTCGGTGTTGGTCCAGAAGAGCTTGGCTTGACCCACAAGTTTCATCTTAGCAAACCGCATTTGACGGTTTTCCGACATGCCATACCACTCAAAGTAGTGGTCCATGTCAGCAACCCAGTCAAGGAATGCCTTGGGATCCAAGCGCCCATCAAAACTCGGGGCCTCAACTCTCACACTCTTCATCGCACGCTCATCTGGATCATAACGGTCTTGATGATCACATGTGGCTCGTGCCTCTCGCACCACACCACGACCGTTACCACGATCTCTATCTTCATTACCACCACGTGTGGCAGCGCGTTCTTCAATGATTCCTCCCACTTGGGAGTACGCATCATCCCCTACAGCGGGATTTTCCTTTTGGGACGCCTCTAGTTGCTCGACCTTAGTCATGGTAGTGGTAATTTGGTTCTCAAGGCGGGCAAACTCGCGCTTCTGACCCGCTTCTAGGGCGGTTATCTTTTGTATCAATTGAGCAAGTTGCTCAGATAACTGCTCGTTATTCATGGTAGGTTGAAGTCCGAAACCTCTACCTCTTCTCGTGGGCATACAGTGAAGACTTGAACCAAACTCTACCCAACTAGACTACTAGGTGTTATGACTTTCAAGATGAATGTGATGAATGCAAAACTACTATGAACTGACACAATTAAGTTGACACAGGAAACAACTCAAATTTGGAAATTTTCTAAATTGGAAAGTTTCTAAATCTGGAACTTTCTAAATCTGGAAACTTTCTAAATCTGGAAATTTTCTAAATTTGGAAAGTTTCTAAATCTGGAACTTTCTAAATCTGGAAATTTTCTAAATTGGAAAGTTTCTAAATCTGGAACTTTCTAAATCTGGAAATTTTCTAAATCTGGAAATTTTCTAAATTGGAAAGTTTCTAAATCTGGAACTTTCTAAATCTGGAAATCTGGAAATCTGGAAATCTCAAATCTGGAAATCTGCAAATCTGGAAATCTGGAAATCTGGAAATCTGGAAATTTGGAAATCTGCAAAGCTGGAAATCTGGAAATCTGGAAATCTGCAAATCTGGAAATTTGCAAATCTGCAAATCTGGAAATCTGCAAATCTGGAAATCTCAAATCTGCAAATCTGCAAAGCTGGAAATCTGCAAATCTGGAAATCTGCAAATCTGAAAATCTGCAAATCTGCAAAGCGGGAAATCTGCAAATCTGGAAACCCTAATTTGATAACTCGATCTAGACAAAAACCATGCAAACCTATGCTCTGATACCAAATTTGACGCAGGACAGCCCTAATTATGATGCATGCTCATGAACATAATTAAACAGCGAAAATAAAAGGAATAAATGATCTAAAATTCTAGCAGTAATCATCATAACTAAGAAAATCATAAAGGAAACATGCAATGACGCGGGCCATCATCACAACCATGGAGTATGGAATTCAATTATTACTTAGGTTGGATCCGGCGAGGGATGAGACCTCCCGATCTTGCATGGTCACACCCAATCGATCAATGAAGATCACTAGTCCGAAGAACCAAGAAGTTTCTCGGATTAGGGATTTGAGAATTTGAGGGTTTAGGGTTTAGATCGATTCTCAAAGTTTTGATCGAAGAAGGATTAGCCAAAACTAGAAAAGAGAAAGAAGGAAATAATTACCTTGAGGAAGTTGGAGGGGCACAAGAGAAATTAGAAGAAGAAGATAGAAGAAGAAGACAAGGGATGAGAAGAAGTACCATTAGAGAGAAGAGAAGAAGAGGGCAACCAAAGGGTTGCTTTTCATTCATCAATAGTTCAAATTCGGATTTAGGGCTTTAGCCCACTTAAATAAGCAAATAAAGACATAGAATTACTAAAATACCCCTAGAATAAGCAAATAAAAATATAAAATTACTAAAAGACCCCTAACTTAAGCAAAAAAACGCAAATAGACCCCTAACTTAAGAAAAAACGCGCAAATAACATAAGTGCGGGAAAGTTCGGGTGCTCGGTCTTCTTTCTCCAATCTTCCTTCACATGTGTCTTCCTTGAGTGGGGTCTTCTATATGTCCAATCACATGTGAAAGGTCTTCAGCTCCTCAATAGTCGCCTATCCACAAGGACGACACTTGTGATTGGCGCTTTCTTCGTTGGTACACCTTGAATGCGCTTGTGTCCGCATCACCTAGTTTGGGTGTTTATCTTCAAAGTGAAAGCTTCGTTATCCTATTAGTTCTTGTGACTTGCCTCTCTTCTTTTAGCATCTTCTTCTCAGCCTCTTCCTCATCAGGTTGTCACCATCTTCTTCTCAGCCTCTTCTCCATCAGGTTGTCACAATCCTAGCATGGCTAGCATGAACGCATCTCACAGTAAACCCTACTAGGAATAGTGATTACTGCTACAAGCCATTATATCCAACTTTTACCGACTATACACTTTAATGGCATTGTCAATCTAAACAGCTTTAATAGTAAGGGACTGGCCTTATTCGAAAGAATTAGTGTGGTATATTCATAGTCTTAATTCATAAAGAGTTAGAACTAGAAATCTTATTGATACTAAAAGTCACGAGAAAGACAATGGATTATAGATGGAATCAAATATGAAGTCTCCACAAAAAAATAATAATAATAATAAATGAAAATTAAAAAATTAGTTACTAGATAACGATCAATAATGCTTTTAATTCAAATCGCATGAATGCCAAAATCAGTGGCGAATTGGGGATACGGCACAATTTCTCCTACTTTCTATGGTCCTGTGGGAACTGTGACTCTAATTATGTTAAAATGATGGTGCTAAATGTTGAGCACAATTTGTTTCTGGATTCAGCTGTCCACTAATTGTAGTTGACTTGAAGATCGTTATTACTTTGGTAGCCAATAGTTGTCCTGCGCTGAGGATGCATGTGTCCCTTGTATATGAAATAAGGCCACTGTTGATAGTTTTGCATTCTTTTGTGGCATGCTTCAAGGGAGGCCAACCCTTTACTATTTCTCTTGCCAAGGAAGGTTTTTGGGGGGCTGACTCTCTGTTCTGCTTCTTTTTTATCCATTGCCTTAATGGATATTTCTTTTCATATTTGCTTTTAGTAAAACAGTGGCTACTCATCTAAGACAAACGTAGATGCACATATCTGTTTGAATTATCTATGTAGCATATATTTGTTTAAAAAGGATAAAAGAAACTCTAGTTCAAAGAAGCATACAAGAAAACATGTCGTGTTATTTCATTTAGAGAATAAACAGAAAGGAATGATTGCCAAAGTGCATCTGTAGATTCCTTTTTTCTTCTTCAAATCGTTGATAATACAAACTCAACTTTTCCTGGGGAACGGTATTGGAGGGGTGGTTAATGATGAGAACGGCGATATTTATCTTTGCTTCTTGGGTCCAATGGCAAGTGGAACTTCAAATGGAGCTGAAATTATGGAGATTAAAATTGGATTGAATTATTTTTAGATTGCTTTGAAGGACTGCTTATTGTTGAAGGCGCTATCTCCATGTTCATTAGCGTTTGTTCTAAACACTAAATGACATTAGAATGTGTTGTTGGTATTTTTCTATTTCCTTCAATCAGGTCCTGACTGAAGCTAACTCTGTTGCCAACTCTCTTGTGAAGGAGTCCATAGAGCTAATCTTGTATATAAGACTGTTATCCACTGCCTTGGTGGATTGTATTTCTTTGTCTTATTTGCTTTAGTAAAACATTCAACCATTAAAAAAACTCGACGTTTTATGATGGTGTCTTTACCTTGAGTGTTTTGTCCGACATTGGGTTTTTTGTTGGAATATGGGTTCTCAATCCTGTCTTTTCAAAAGGGTTTATTCCATCTAGTTGAGGAGAAGAGAAGGTGTTAGCAATGTAGCCATCTGGGCATTAGAAGCTCTATTTGAGTAAGAATGCCCCATCCCTTTAATAGAAGTCTCTTCTGTCCCTTGTTTCTAATTCCTTAACATGTTATTGTAGCAGTTTATATCTTGTTTATTTTGTGTATTCTTTTTGTTCTTCTCCCCTGTATTTGTGAAACTGGTTGATCTTCGGGGTCAACGGAATATATCCATGATGAACTCCTTTCTTCATCATTCTCGATATCTACAGCTTCTCCAACCCCCAATAGCTTCTCGTCCAACGACCAGCGAGAGTTCCAACATATGATTGTGGAAGCAAAGATCATGCCCCCATTTTCCATGGTGATTGATGTGTTCTTCGGCGTGATAGCTTTTAGCTGATGCTCCTTCTCATGGTGATGGTGGTGCTTTCTGTTGTGTTAGGATCTCGAAGGAGACGATAGCGTGGGATTGTGGAGCAAGGTTGTCGACCTCACTGTTAAGGTCCACATTGTGGTGCTTCATCAGGGCCTTTTGGGAATTGAGGATCAATGTAAATGTGGTACATGTGTTGCATGTTGAAGTTGGAGTGGATGATCAGGCTATAGATTAGACCTATGCCCAGCTTAGCATCTCCAAATACAGGAGTTCAAACTTTGTTTTGTCGAAACATACAAATCGTTTGACGTGATTCTCAACACAATGTGACAATGGCGATTCCAGTTAGGGAGGTAGAGGAAATAACAAAGTATTTGGGAACAAAACTTGATAAAGTGATTGACCATCTAAAATAAATGAGGGCATCTGATTTATCAGAAATTATGCTGTGAGTAGTGTTCAAAATATTGGTATTGTATTATGTATCGTATCCTTGGGAGATAATCATATAAATACGTATCGGTTATCGCACGGAATATATCGTCTATATCGGGTAATTTATTGCACTTTTTGGGAAACATTGGGAAAATGGTTGAATTTTTCAATGAAACTTCAAGAATTGTTAAAAAAGACTTTAATACACTTTTAAATCATACCATCTCAAAAAAAGTGCATATAATAGGTTTCCTTTGTATAGGAGCTATGCGCTGTTTGACTAAACTAATGCAACTATATTCAAATTGAATGCATAACATTTAGAGTGTATGTGATGATCATTTCATCAAACACTTCTAAATACTTCAAAATTAGTCTCAATTGACAGCTAATTGAAGGGAAATGTCGAAAAATTTAATATTTTAATAAATTTTTTTTATTAATTTTTAATTAAAAATGATTTTTATTTTTTAAAAATTGATAAGGACTTAAAAAATCAGTAAATCAGCCCTCATACATGCTTGATTTTATGTTTGGAGTACAACATTGTAAGCAATTTGGGAGAAATTGGGAAAATTTTGAAAATTTCCCAAATTTCCTCAAATCGGTCCTACACTAAAATTTCGAAATTAGAGTGTATGTGATGATAATTTCATCAAATACTTTTAAATATTTTAAAATTAGTCTCAATTAACAGCTGGTTGAAGGAAAATTTTGTAAAAAACATGGAGAGCATAAAGAACCAATGGATATCGAAATCAAAGCTCCAACTCCATGATTTTTCATGCAAAACATGAAGAACCAATGGATTTGTAACCATTTAACATTGCTTTAACATAATTTCAATCAGAAAAAAAGGGATTGGAAATCGAAAATGCACACCAGATCGAACGTGTGGGGATATAAGATATATCGTGGGATATATCAGCCAATATTGTCGATATTTAAAACATTGGCTGTGAGTACTGCGTCACTAAAAAAACTCTTAGGAACATTCATGTGAATTAAGAGAGCATAAGTTATCTCATGCAGGTGACAAATTTTTTATTCTACAATCCCATTTTGTTGTTGGGGGTCACATGATGTCTGATGCAGGATTTCTGTTAAAAAGAAGAAGAAAAAAAAAACTGACTAAAAGCTTGAGACATGTACTTGGCATTATCAGAGTGAAACACATACACCTTCGAATTGAACTGATCTTGCACTTCCATATGGAAGGTCATAAAAATAGAAAATAACTCAGATTTATCTTTCATTAAATGAAGTTAATAAAAATAGAAAATAACTTAGATTTATCTTTTATTAAATAAAGCTATGTCATTCTCGATTCTCGAATAATAATCAACAAATGTAACAAAATACTTAAACCCATACCTACTAGATAGTTTAACTAGACCTCAAGCATCTAAATGAACTAAATGACGCATCACAACACATGGTGGAAAAGTAATACGGTGATGCTTACTCAACTCACACATTACACTTTAGACATAATATGGACAGCAAGGAATGAATGACACCCTTAAGAATCTTCTTCTATGATACTTGACAGAGACGTTTGTGCCACTAATAAGTTGGGATGTCTTTTTTAGTTGTTGCGCCTATAATGTCACAATCAAGATGGTGTAGCCTATCATGCTCATGTCCTCCACTAATCTTCTTCTTCATCTTTAGGTCATGGAAAACACAATGTGAAGGGTAAAAAGTGATGCAACAATTAAGGGATTTGGTAAATTTGCTAATAGACACAAGGCTTGAAGGAAATTTTGGAACAAATCAAAATAAAGGATAATGAAAGAGAGGGACTTGTATGAATGGTACACATGTCACATACTTTGAATTGGGTACCATTTGCCAAAGTGGCAGAAGAGCCTGTTAATGAGCCATCAATAGATGAAAACACACTAGACTGACCTATCATAGGGTCAGATGCTCAATGCAAACGAATTACGAGACTTGGATCCTAAACAAGCCACATATGTGGTCACGAATACAGCCGTAGGGGTGGAAGTAGCTGCAAAAGTAGTAGGAATTGATTGATTCTATAGATCATTCAACAACTTGAAATATTCTTATTTAGTTAGAGTAGCCATCTCATCAGTCATACATGTCTATGGAGTAGTAGATGTAGAATTGTTAAGAAGAGGCTTGCTGTCGTCTCTAGTGTCGGAAGCTTGATTAGTCCATGTAGGCTCCCTATAGAGATCCTAACATTTTTCAACAGAATGATTGGAAAGCCCACAATATGTGCAGTTCCTAAGTTTGCGACTTGTGTTATGGCCAGCGTTCGAAATATTGGTAGCTACGTATCACACCCTTGGGATGCAGATACGTATCAGTTATCGCATGGGATATATCGTTTGTATCGTGTAATTTATCGCACTTTTTGGAAAACATGGGGAAACATTGGGAAAATGGTTGAATTTTTCAATGAAATTTCAAGGATTTTAAAAAGACCTTAGTCCACACTTTTAAATCTTAACATGTCAAAAAAGAAGTGCACATAATAGGTTTCCTTTGTATAGGGTCCTAAGCCATGCACTATCCAATTTAACTAATGCAACTATATTCAAATTGACAAGGACTTAACAAATCAGTAGATCAACCCTCATACATGCTTGATTTCATGTTTGGAGTGTAACATTGCAAGTAATTTGAGAGAAATTGGAGAAATTTCAAATTTTTTCCAATTTTCCCCAAATTGGACCACCTGATTCAAATTTCGAAATTAGAGTGTATGCGATGATCGTTTCATTAAATATTCCTAAATACTTCGTAACTAGTCTTAATTGACAGCTGGTTGAAGTAAAATTTTGAAAATAAAAATAAAAATGGAGAACATGAAGAACCAATGGGTATAGAAATTAAAGCTTCAACTCCATGACTTTTCATGCAAAACATGAAGAACCAATAAATTTGTAACCATTCAACATTGATTTAACATAATTTCAACAAAAAAGGGGATCAAAATTGAAAATGCTCATCGGATCGAACATGTGGAATATATTGACACTACCCGTGCGTTTCATATCGCACAGGTGGGATACAAGATATATCGTGGGATATATTGGCCGATATCGTTGATATTTAAAACATTGGTTATGGCCAGTGTTCAAATTATCTCCGATATTATCGAAATATCTCCGATATTATCTTTATCTCTAGCTTGGCGATACCGATAACATTGGTAGCGATACCAATAACGCTGGTAGTATCAGAAATTCCAGGTATTAGCAATGTATCGCTAAGTATCACCAACGTATCAATATCGCTAATGTAATTGTCAATATTTTCAACTACGTCAATTCTCTGTGTCGCTTGTATTGCCAATGCATCAATATCGCCAATGTATCGCCAATATTTTCGACTATGTAAATTCTAGGTAATGCTTGTATCATAAGTGTATTGACGATATTTCAATAATATTGCCAACTATTGATATTATCAAAATTGTCTATTAGAAAAAAATTTATTTCATTTTTTTTTTTTTCATGGGTACATGGTTGTATGTAGTGTTCAATTTTCCATTGATAATATTGATAATATCTTGATATTATCGATATCGCAACATGTGAGATATTGAGACCACAATCTTTTGTTTCCTTTCCAATTGTTGATGATTTCTTTGTGAAATATCATGTGTTGTTGATATTTTGCAATATCGATGGATATTTGGATGGCTAAATAGGCCGGAGGGGAGGTTGGACTGATTTCTTACACTAACACATGCTTTTAAGGCCCCATTAAATGGAAACTTGTTATGTATGCATTCTTTTTGCAATTTTGTTTTATTTCTAAATATGCAAATATGTACATTTTAACATCTCCTGAAGTTTCGCTGAAAATTCCATCGTTTATCTTATGTTTCCCTACATTTCTGGTTATCAACGATATTATCGGCGATGTCGATATTGTTTCCATATCCATGGCTAGAGAAACTTGTAGCGATACCTCCCATTTCATCACAGCCACTTCTTCCACCATGGCCACATCGTAGCCTTGTCCAGAGAATGATGCTAGAGCTGAGCTGTCATTTGCTCCACTTGTAGAGCCCAGAAGTACACGATGGAGGCATGCATACACCTCATTTAAAAATGACACATCTTTGCCACCCAAATTTGTGCACGAACTGGTTCATACTCACGTTTCAACCCAAATAGGAACTTGGCCACTCGGAACTTCTCATGTTACTGAAATAGTTTTTCGAAAGTCGGGGGCTGATACACATTTAGCTCTCTCCACATTCCTTTGAGTTTGGAATAGTATTGAATCAACAATTTATTTCTTTGTTGAAGACTGAATATTTCTTTATAATTGATAAGTGCGAGAGATGTTTTTATCAGATGAATATTTCTTTTGTAGGGCATTCCATACTTCTTTAGCTGTACCCAAAAACATGACATTTACACTTATTAAGGGTTCTATACGCTTTCATAACCAGGTCATAATTTGGGTGTTTTCTTGGATCTATTTATCATAAGTACTGGATTCTTCATTAGGCTTCTCTATGGTCGGATATCTTAATTGTCCTTTGGTCGTGAAAAAAACTTGGATGGACTTAGATCATTGTAAATAATTATCCCATTTGACTTAATAGAGGTTATGTGGACCCCTAAAAAATCAAATGGGTTTATAAATACAACTTTCGGATCACTTTTTATCTCCACAATAAATAAACGAAAGAGTATTTCACAAGCATAATCATTGGCTGACCGAGCACAATTGATGAGCACCATACTTGAATGCTTCACACGATGCGCATGTTACCTCAGGCAGAAGAATCAGCGACATGTCCACTACTTCCAACTGGCTACGAAGAAATATAGTAAGGAATACGGCATCCAACACGAGTAAACAACCCGTATTTGGCAACGGTCACACATGGGGTGATATCATTCAAGAAGCCGATGCCTTCATTCCCCCATGCATAGACCGACCGTTATGAAAAGTTCAACAAACAAAAGAAGTAAAGAAGAAACCCTAGGTTTCTTAAAAAAATTTCAACACAAGCAAGATAAGGGACACCAAGGGATAAGAGAAAAGAAGAAACAAGAAGATTTGGAGAAGAAAATGTCATCGCATGCTAAAGGCACGGTGTGAACCCCTGAATACTCCCTCACTGCTGTTGTTGCTCCCCCAATCCCACTACTCCCAAGTTATGAATCGAATCGGTCCTCCCAAACGTTCGATGTCGCCATTCATCATCATGAGCAATTCGTATACTTTCCCTCTTCGCCATTGTAATCTCTCTATTAGAGCCCTTTCTTGACTTAATGTCCTCTTCAACGTCTTGTGCAGGAACACCAAACATTTCTGCTCGACATGCATCAAGGGTAGTCGTCTCCTTTTCCCTCACTGCCTTTTTTTCTTTAATTTCTTTTATTTATTTATTTATTTTGTCCATTTGTTCTGTTACTTCTTTAGGGACACTTGGACACCTAGAAACTTAAACCTTTTTTATGGTCCTAGTGTTGTTTTAATCAAGTTATGCCCCCGCTCTTATTGTAGTACTTGCACATACTTAGTTGTCTACTCCCACCTATTCTTACCTTACGTTTCTATCCTATATCTTTGTTTCATTTTCGGGCATTTTCCTAAAGTCAGGTCGTCAACTTCCAAGCCCAAGGTCCTAATCAGGAAGTCACCAACCCAAATCTCCAATGGACAACAGTCCAAGCTACCCTACAAACACAATAACCACTAATAAGCCCACACTCCACAACAATTGCCCACCATACTAGTAATCCATAGCTTACAGTCCACTCTTCAAAAACACCGAAGTAAAGTTTGTCACAGATTTATGTAATAAACTAATGAATCAAACACATGAACTCATAAAACAACCACCATTCAATAAAAAAACAATAAAAAATCCTGTGAAAACATCCAACTTTAATAAAATAAAAAACAACAAGAAATAAAAAAAATGATAAAAAAAATGAAGAAGAGGTGAAAATGAATGTATTCATCTTATCATTTCATCCATATTTCCATTTCCCCAAATTGATTTTTGAAAAAAAATACAAAAAATTATGAAATGGTCGAAAATACATAAAGAACAAAATTATTGATGATAGAGTTATGTCCAAACAACATAGATCTATGTTCAAACAACAATAATTTTTAAATTTCCTTAATTTGATTTGAAAAAAAAAAAAAAAACAAGAAAAATTTAAAATTGCCAAAAATTGGTAAAAAATATATGTTAAAAATAATTATAACTTATAAAATGTTAGTCTATGTTCAAAGAATTTAGATCTATCACTCCCCCAAAGAAATTTTGGAAAAAGAAAAAAGGAATTTTTTTTTTTTTAAATGCTTAAAAAAAGGTTCAGACATAAGAAAATAATTTAAATCTAGTAATAAATTGTAGATCCATGTTCAAAACAAATATAGATTTACCTATATCTATCATTCGATTCATTTCCCTAAAATTAAATTTGCATTTTTTTTTTTTTTACTTCAGAAAATGCCCAAAATAGTAACTTGAAAATACCAAAAAAAAAAAATGTTGATGCATGTGTAAAATCTTTAGATCCATAGTATTGAAAGATCCTTCGTGCATCAGTACAAAAATTAGGGGAGTGGATTAGGTGAGACCCTGGACCCACTGAGGTGGGACCCCTGATTGTGGGGCCCATTGTGATTTATGTGACTAAATCCATGCCGTCCATCCGTATTTAAAGATCATTTTAGGGCATGATCCAAAAAGTGAAGCAGATCCAAATCTCAGGTGGACCATAATATAGGAAACAGTCGTAATCGAGCATTAAAAACTTCTCGTGGGCCACAAAATTTTTGGATCAAGCTAATATTTGTGTGTTCTCCTCATCCAGATCGTTGCAACCTTATCAATAGGTTGGATGGCACATAAGCATTCTGGTGGCCCTCATGAAGTTTTTAATGGCAGGGATTCAATCACTACTGTTTCCTGTGGTATGGTCCACTTAGGATTTGGATCTCCTTCATTTTTGGTATCATGCCCTAAAATGAGCTTTCAAAACGATTGGACGGTGTAGATTTAAGGTACATACATCACTGTGAGCCCCACAGTCAGGGGTCCCACCCACCTCGGTGGATCCAGGGTCTCACCTAATCCATTCCCAACAATTAGTTGATTTTTTTATAAGAAACTTTCAGACAATTCTAGCATAAATTGACAAAAAAAAGCAAAAAAATTCCCAAATTGAAAGCAAATCATGCATGATTTGATCTATTTGGTGTTATAGTGATGATTTGACTTGATTTCAGTAAGAATTAAAAAAAAAAAGTTTTTTTCAATCTTAAATTTTAATTTTCTCAAATTGGATATCCAATTTAATCCTTCGATTCGATGCAAAAAACCTTGTTTTGATCAAAGGCACTGTAGATCTGGTCAGAAATGGGCCTAAAAGAGTCCCTCACTTAAAAAATTTTGAAAGTAGAAGAAAGGAAGGTGGAAAAATTGGAAAAGGGGACTAGTTGGGGCTATTTACGCCCGTATCAGTTTGGTCGATACGGGTATGGCATAGCGGTGCCCAATGTTTTAAATATCGTTATCGCATAATGTATCGCACCCTTTGGATACAGATACATATCGGTTATCGCATGGGATATATCGGTTGTATCGCATAACATATCGTTGTTGTTGGGAAACATGGGAACATTGGGAAATTGGTCGATTTTTTCAATGAAACTTCAGGGATTGTCGAAAAAGACATTAATACACACATTACAAAAACAAGTGCACATAATAGGGGTTTCCTTTGTATGGGGTTCTAATATATACGCTTTCCAATTGAACTGTTGCAAGTATATTCAAAGTCTATTCATATAATTTATAAACGTTAGAATACATGTATGAAAACACGAGCAATACATTCAAAAGCAAAAGAAGAATCACTAGATCAGGTTACATACACGTTTAATTTTGTGTTTGGATACAAAGATTTCAATTGATTTGCGAGAAATTGAGAAATTTCAATTTTTCTTAATTATCCACAACTTGAACAATCTCCCCCAAATCTCGAAATCAAAGTTCCAAATCCATGATTTTTCATGGAAAACATGAAGAATCATAGATTTGTAACCATTTGACACTGGTTTAACGTGATTTACAATAATAACATGGATCGAAAATCGAAAATGCTCACAGGATTGAATAGGTGGGATATATCGGCATTACATGTGCGTTTTGTATCACACAGGTGGGATACAAGATATATCGTGGGATATATCGGCTGATATCGTCAATATTTAAAACACTGGCAGTGCCAATACGATATCATTTTTCCAACACGGGCCAATATAGACCCTTGTTGCATATCATAACGTGTCAATACGAATGGGATATGCCCGTATCGGTTGATACGATAACGGTTTTTAAATCCATGGTCTTCACATGCCATCGCAAGATCTAGTTCATCTAGATACCTCTCAACCAGTCTTTGGGAGGATTTTGCATGCGAGTGATGGTTTGATGGCTCAAGGTTGCTGAGTTTTAGAGGAGTTTGGGAATGTAATGTGAACTTTGGTTATGATGTGTTGTCTTATGTTATTACCTTGAGAGTTCAGTCACACATAGGGTATTTGTGGGAATGTGTGTTCTCACTCTTATCCTTGTAAATGGACTCATTAGTCATTTAATCTAAAAGAATAGAGGTGTAACCATTTTGAATACCATGGCACTCTAATTTAGCAATAATGCCCTAGCCCGCCCTTTAATGTAAGCCTCTTTTGTTTTTTGTTTTCTATTTATTTAACATGTTGGCAATGCAAACTCAACTTTTATTGTGTTATGCATTATGGTATTGCCTTTGTCCCATGTTGGATAGTTGTGGGAATGTGAATTGTAACTCCTATGTATATAAAGGGGTTCTAGTCGTCTATTCTATCTGAGGGATAGCTGGGAGCTTTAATATAGTAAGATTGCCCGGCACTTCTTTGAGTATAAATATTGTGTTTATCTTTCTTTTTTACTTTTATTAACACAAATTATGAATGCCTATTTGATTTTCATTGCCAGGAGAGGCGAAGAACATTCTTTCATTCTAAAACCAGCAACCTCGATGTCGAAGGATCTTAAGGCTCATGGTGAAAGTTCTTTGCCAACATCTTCCCAGGCGGCAGGTGCAACATCAAATTTGCATCCGATTACAAGGATTGGTGAAGGAAAAAAGGTTCCTACTAATGCTGATCAGTATGCAGTACTAGTATCATGCCGCTGCAACTACACTGGTAACCTCCCTTTTTTTTTTTGAAAGATTAGACTGGTAACTTTTTAACTGGGTACTGCAAATAATCCTGAAATGAGCTTTGCTAGGCCCACATGCATGTGCAATAAAGGCTCATGTACACGCCACACGTGCCAGTATGACACAAAAGGTCCAAGATCAAATCCATCCATCAGAATGGCTCCACTATCTTGATGCCCTAGCCCAAGAATCAGGTCGATCCAGTGGTCAGGTAGGCGACAGTTTGCAAAACAAATGTATGGCTCTGAAAAACTTGGATTAATTTTTCTAACCACCTGCGTTTCCAATATTGGGGCCCACGTGCTGATTGGACCAAAATTTATTTTTTGGAAACAAGTACGAGGTTGGACCAACTTGATGTACGGATTAGATCTTGAACTTATGGGCCATGCCGGCATGTGTGGCGTGCGCATGAGCTTTATCGCTTGCACACACCTGTGTGCTTAGCAAAGTTCTCCTGAAATACTTCAGTAGAGGATATTCAATCTCATCTTGTACTTTCAGAATCGAGGCTTTTCTTCAAGAAGCCTACTAGTTGGCGTCCTCGTCTGCCTAGGGATCTCATGATCTCTGTCGCATCAGATATATCCGAACAAACTTTTGGACCTAATGGAGGGATATCTCAACTTCCAGTTCAGGTTATATCCCATCTGAGAAAGTGATTCTGTTTCTTTCTTAAGCATAAGAAATTTAGGCCATTTCAAGTTTAAACCTATTCTCTGACTGGCACTCCTTGTTAAATGTTCAGGTGTTAACCCTTCAGGCTTCAAATTTAACATCAGAAGATTTAACCTTAACAGTTCTTGCTCCGGCATCATTTACTTCACCCCCTTCAGTGGTTTCATTAAATTCCGCTCCATCAACCCCAGTGAGCCCGTTTCTTGGTTCCTCCGAGTTCACAGCAAGAGTGAGCGGGGAGAGACGTGTAACAGGCATGCAGAAGCTGAGTTCAATGCCTGTTGTACAAGAGAATCAAAAGGAGAAGGGCAGCAATGGGGGTAGATCCATTTCTCTCAATGAGCAGACTGTTTCCTCTGATGTCATTCCAAGTACAGATTTGGGCTGTACACATCTTTGGTTGCAGAGTACAGTTCCTCTAGGGTAGTATCCCGTACTGCTGTTTGCTTATTTATCTTAAACCAAGACATGATTTCGTACTACTAAAATATCATCTGAGTTCTTTCTTTTTTCTCTTGTCCTCTCTTGTGGCATCAGATGTGTTCCTTCTCAATCAACAGCTCTTGTCAAGCTTGAGTTACTACCACTGACTGATGGGGTAATCACACTTGATACTTTGCAGATTGCTGTTAAAGAGAAAGGTGTGCTTCTGTGCTCATTCTCTTCATTTATTTTGCATTTCTGTCATTATTGTATATGGAAATAATATACAGGAGTCGTCAATTTGGTCAACTACTTGGAAGCAAGGTATTCAATAACGGTAACAGCCTTGGGATAATCACCCCCACCCCCACCCCAACCCCCCCCCCCCCCCCCCCCTTATGTTCAAAAATGGGCATTATATCCTTGTATTGCTTAACGGGTCCCACCATTATTGTTATGGCCATTACATACCATTTTTGAATACCATGCTTGGAAGTATAATTTTTTTAACCCAATAAAAAAACATTAATAACCACCAATCATGGCTGTGGGACTGGGTCTTGATAAACATAGATCCCTCCAAATTAGTCAGCCTTACTGTAACGCATTGCGTTGAAACATAAAGGATGTCTGTTCATTTTTCACTTGTGGTTTGGAGCATGACAGGTCTGACATATATTCCCGAACATTCCCTAAAGATCCATGCAGCTTCCAGCATTGCCACAGGGATTGTGTAGGATACTCCAAACACAATTCTCATTTCTTTTACATTGTCTGGTTGACACGTCTCGACTTCAATGAGGCAGCTTATTGAGTTCTTTGAGTTTGATGGGCCGTATTGCCAAGGTATGTCATTTCTTCTTTCTTTAGCAGTGTGGAAGTAATTAGCTTGTCGAGTTATTTTCATTTTGGAAGCAACTTATGCATCATTCTGTAATGTACAAGCTATTGGGGACAGTTTCGATGTCCCTAGTTGACAAGCACCTCATGTTCTAAAGCATCATCAACCAATCCTTAGTTTTGCTTCCATTCCAAACCAAAAGATTGGAGGAACTTAGAAATGTATATGATTCTGTCGGTGCAGTTCTTTTATTCTGGAAAAAAAATGTTTGTACTGCCAATGTAATGCTTCTTGAGATTATTCTTTTATTAGGAACCGAACAATGCAACGGAGGCCACCATCTTTTAAATATTTCCATTCGTCTTTGTTGCTTATTCAAATAATAATAATATATAAAATAAAATAAAATAAAAAAGGCAAAGTGTATGGTTGGTCTTGAGTCTAAGCAATGTGATTTTGGGTTTGTACCTCATGGTTAGTGCTAATGGGACCAACTGGATTGAAGTGTATGTATGTCACTGCTACAGTAGGTGGTTGCATGCGTACCCGCAGTCGGAGCTAGGGTTGCAACTGGTCCGAGACAGTAATGGGCCTCGGGCCTGCGTTTATTCTGTTTATATTTGGGTGTAGTGGCTTAGTTCTTGGTTGCATGTATCTCTTGTTATTGTGCCTGTAGACCAGTGTGCCTTCTTTGTATTTTTTTTCTTGTTAATAATAAATATTTTAGAGTGTGTTTGGTTGCGCCAAGTATATGCCATTTTGCACCACTTAGAGTGATTAATCATGAACTTTCATGGTATTTGGTGCAAGCAAACGCACCCTTACCTATGAAAAAAGAAAAATCAATTTTCACTTTTTCTTTAGGTCCTGTTTGGATTCATGGAAAGTAGAGGAAAGAAACATTGTTTCCTATAAAACTCCATTCCAATTGTTTGTCAAGCCTTCCATGACGTAATTTGTGGGAAACACCATTTCCCGCTTTCGATCTTTGTTTGAAAATGAACAAATTTATTTTCCCACCTCCACCTCTAAGAAAGACATTTTCCTAGAATAGAAGATAGATTTCTCAAGGATTAAGTACAAATGTGCCACCATCTCAATTCGGTCACCCCACGAGTGTCACATTTGTTTTTGCCAAATTTGCCATTTTCCATCTTCAGTTATGCCTCACAAGTGCCACTATGCCACATGTATCACCATCCATCTTCTCTTGCACCCCACATGTGTTAATGTGCCGCGTGTAACACCATCCATCTTCTTGTGCCCCACATGCAAATGTGCCACATATACCACCATTCGCCCCACGTGTGGAAAGCACTCCATATGTGCCATCATCCATCTTCAATTGCTCCAAATATGCGTGCCAATGAGCATAATTGTTGCCATCTACGTTCAAGTGCCCACATGTCAAATGTGCCAATGCGTGTTTTGTTACAACTTCAAGCAACTCACATGTACCACCTGTGCCACAATTGAGCTTCCAGAACTCACATGTGCCATGTGCTACTATTCATTTTCAAGCATCCCACGTGCCACGTGCTAATCTGACACATGCTAGCAATTACCTAGATTTTTTTTATTTTTATTTTTTCTGTAATTTTTTGTTTTTTGTTTTCTTTTTTGGTTTTGCCAAACAGTAAAATTGAAAATAGATCCTAGATTTCTAGGAAAATCTTTTTGAAAAACAAACGAGGAAAACATTGTTTCCTTTCCCACATTTTCCAAGAAATAAGGGTTTCCTTACCTATCCTTTCCATTAATCCGAACAGGCCCTTGATTGATATTTTGTTGTAATTAATGTTGTTTTAACTATGGTAAAGCGACAGTGGTGGAAGAATGCCCATTTTGGTTTGTGCAGAAAACTGGAACCTGATTGGGTGGGATGTCATGTCCCACCTTTTATAAATCAAATCAGTTAGGTCCCTTAAACCATTGGGTACATTAACATTCCATGATCTGCAACATCCACAGTTCCATGGTGGCACTCTGGACTTTTTTCCTTTGTTTTTTTCCCAGGTAGACTTTTCCATCAATGGCAATTACACTCTGGCTGTCCAGATAGCCGTTTCAAGACATTGTGGCCATAGTCTAAGTTGCCATTCCAGAGACGTAACAGGACATTGTATTGGCTGTGATACCAAACGCTCAGAACCTAACCTATGCGCCAAAAGCCTTAGGATTGGTTGAATGCATCAATCTGCCGTAAACAATTGACGATCATTTCTTGGAAGTACCCCTTGGTGATCTCAGATTTACACGTGATAGGTGTCTTCAGAAGTTTGCTTCAATGCATCGGGACTTCGTTAGTTATTGCATGTGGGTCATCTTCCAACGCTCGAAACTATTTATATGATGAGTCTCAGTTATGCTGTTGAAAGTCAACTAACAAAAGCTCTTAATCGAATTATTTCAACCCTTAGATAATTTGACCCTTTTGCTTTGAAGATGAATGGTGACTATAGACTTTGCATAATCAGAGGGTTGAAATATTCAATATGAGAATTTTTATTTATATCCATCTGTAAAAATTTGAGGAGCTAACAGCGCTGTTGTATATACATGTGAAACTCATAGCTTTTAAATTTAAAAATTAAAAAAAAAAAAAAAAAAAAAAAAAACCTGGAGTTGACGTTCATTCCAGTTGCGTAAATTCGAAGACTTGACCCAGCTCAACTCGATTTTTAATAATTATAAAACCCAAAATATTAACTCAATGTTCATTCCTATTGGGTCAGCTTGAAGACTTGACCCAGCTCCAACTTGATATGATAATTACAAAACACAGATGTTCATTCTGGTCGAGTCAACACGAAGACTTGCCTGGCTCAACTTGATATTTAACAATTTTAAATCATTATATTTGTAACTATGTTTAAAAGAGAGATGGTCGAGTGCTTTCAGAGAATTACAAGGCATGGTGCTCCTAGTTGCATTCGGACTCTTAGGGTGTGTTCGGATGTTTAGTTAGTTAACATCAACTACTTATGCGACAAGTAGCTTATCTTGATTTCAACTTAATCAGCAGATAAGTATATTTAGTTGGTATGGTTTTGAAACACCTTAACAAATAGCCTCATGTTGCCATATTGAAACATCAGTTCTAGCCAACTTTTATTTTATTTATTTATTTTTTACACACGCACACACACCCCACACACTCACACTAGTGGAATTTCACCACCTATGGATACTCGAACCCTTGACCGGGTGTTGAAACTCTTGAGAGTCTACCGTAAGGATCCAGTTCTAGCCCACTTGTTAACACTCACTTTTAAAAACTGCCAATGACCTACTGTAATATTTATTTTCCATCCAACCTGTTGATAAAGGTCACATAGATCAGGATGAAGGGAAACACAAATACCAGGTTGATTCATTACTTTTGGGGGCCCCGAGAAGTTTTTAATTTAGGGCTTTCATTCACCATGTTTCTTATGGTGTGGTCCGGATCTGCTTCATTTTTAGGCTCATGCCCTAAAGTGAGCTAGCAAAATGGATGGAATGCATGGATATACAAAACATGCATTAAGGTGAGTCCACAATCACAGCCTAACTGAAGAGTTTGTTTCCCGTTTGCTACGCTCCTCTCGCGGAATGGTGGGTGAACCCAACTCCACGTCCATCATGATATTTCTTAGAAATCCACCCTGTCCATCCAATTTACCAGATAATGTTAGGAGGTGGGCCCAAAAATGAGGCAGATCCAAAGCTTAGGTGGGCCACATTAAAGGAAACATTGGAGATTGAACGACAACCATTGAAATCTTTTCAGGGCCCACTATGCACATTATATGCCATCCAAACTGGTCATAAAGTCATTCCTACACCCATAAGATTATATGAAACCAGGCGGACAAGTGGATATTTCAAAAAATCAATGTAGGTCTCATGACTAGTTCAACAGTGAGGTGTGGCCCACTTGAGTGTTGGATCTGTCTCATATTTGGCTCTACAACATCAAACGAGCTAAAAAAAATAGTGGATAGGGTGGATTTCTCAAAAAAAATCATGGTGGGACACCATAGTTTTTTTAGCTCCTCTATTCCCATGGTGGGGGGTTCAATAACAGTCTCAAGTTGCCTGGTCTGTTTTGGATCTTCATTTTATTTTGGCCCACTGATTAAAATCAACTGAAAGCTGGTGAACAGGTTAGATTCTAAGAAACATCATGGTGGGCCACACAATAATGAGAATCTAAGAAACATCATGGTGGGCCACACAATAATGATAATCTAAGAAACATCATGGTGGGCCACACAATAATGATTGTGGTTTAATGGTGGGCATGCAATACCACTTTTCTAAGTCGTGTGGCCCACTTGAGTGTTACATCTACATCATATTTGGACTCACTTCCTAAAATAAGATGAATAAAATAGTTGACAGGATGGATTTCTCAAAAATTCACGGCTAGATTTTACAACATGGCACATCCATTCATGACTATTAGAGCTATACTTCCTACGGGGATGGTTGTTTAAGTTATTTTTCATAAGTTAAAAAGCAATAAAAAATAACTTATGAAAATAAATTACTTTATTTAATAAACTACTTATTTAAGTTGATTAATTAAATTAACTTAACTAAGAAAAGTAGATTGAGTTGCATAAGTTGATAAGCTCTACAAATCGAAGGTTGGGATGGTCATTGAAGCTCGGTTATGGGACAGTATCATCTTTATGGTAGGAATGGCAATGTAGACGGCTGAAATCAGCTGACCACCTAATGGAATGAACGGATCGATACACCAGTAGTGTGCTGATGCACGGCTGAAAGTAGCAGTCATGGGCCTCACCGCGCACTATGGGTGGTGAAGAAGGTACCATCCACATTTTCCCCATGTGGCCCTTGGGACTCATAAAATAGAGTGTTCTCAAGGGTCCCTCCTCATGGCTTAGTGGTAGACTCACACGAATTTCAACACTAAGGTCATGGTTCGAGTACCCCATTGTGGTGTGGTGTGCACGTACGCACATTACATAGGAATCAAAGACTTTAAAAATAAATTATTTTTTTTTAAAACCTATTGTATACACATGTATGAATCATGGACTTGTAATCCAACACAAACTGTTAATCACCATATCTCATGCCGACTCCATCCACTTACTAGTATGGAATGGGTAGGCATACGAATTATGGAAAGTGCACAAGGATTAAGTACTTGGTTAGCATCATATCTTATACGGGGAGAAAAATTTTGGTTTATAAATTACTGGGTGTTGAGTATTCTTACTCTGGAGAAAGGAAGACAGAGATGCTCGTGCTGCGCATGTAGTGGAACATGCGCACGCACCCGCTCGAGCACAGTGGCAATGTGGCTGTAGTTGATGTACTTCACATATGCAATCTGGTCGCTCCCTCGCGACCTTTTGCAAGACAGTGTAAGAGAGGTGAAGAGTGAGTGGTGGCTTGGCTTTATAAGCTGCTGGAAATGGTCACTTCAATGATAAGTGGAAGCGATTCACCTGTAATAAGCAATCTCAAATCAACAAGAGTGGGGGTGAGTTAAGCTTTAAGGTAACGTATCATTTACATGTTTCAGCTTTAAGGTAGCGTATCATTTACGTGTTTCCCCCTGGTGTAATTTTTTATTTTTTATTTTTGGTTTCTAAAATTATTTATGAGAAATAATCTCAAACAATCTTAAAGCTTAATTCATGTATACCGAAAGTGTGTTGCGCAGCACGCCAACAACGCAGTGAGCCTAGATCCAATCTCAGGCCTCACTCACAAACGATAAACAAGAAGAAATATAAACTAGAAGTAGATCAAAGCAATCCAAAACAAACCACAAGACAAGATATACGTGGAAAAACTCCAAACTAGGTAAAAACCACGGATGCAAACTTCCACTATGAAGAATAAAGATTACAAGGCAATATACTAACCTCTCCCTTAGAGATACCGAGAAAACCCTTTTCCCACACCTTAGAATAGCTCCTCAATATTCACCTTAACCCTAGAATAGCCCTAGAGACCCCAATTTATAGTTTTGGCAACTTCCCTTTCACATCCCAGTTGCGAAAGGACTTACGACATGAAATCCGCGAAACTCCTTTCCACATCCCAGTTGCGAAAGGACTTGCGACACGAAACCCGCGAAACTCCTTTCTGTATCCCAGTTGCGAAAGGACTTGCGACACGAAATCCGCGCAACCTCGACTGGTAGTGGGCGGCTTCAGATGTGGCTCCACTTCTCAACAATCTCCCACTTGGATACACATCGCCATAAACATTTGTCTTCTTCATCTGGAGTGTACCACCTCCCCGTCTTCAAGCCTGAAGACCAATCAAAGCTGAACAGAGCTTCAGCTTCTCCCTTGTGACCGCCTTGGTCAGCATATCTGGAGGATTCTCACTTGTATGAATCTTCTCCCGAGCAATCAATCCATCTTCTAGTAACGAACGTATGAAGTGATATCTGATGGCAATATGCTTGGTCCTTAAATGAAAGACTGAATTCTTAGCCAAGTGTATTGCACTCTGACTGTCACTATACAGCTTGTAATCTGCTTGCATCTTACCCAACTCTTCCATAAAACCTTGCATCCACACCATCTCCTTGCATGCTTCTGTAGCCGCAACATATTCTGCTTCTGTCGTACTGATAGATACTATTTTCTGTAACTGAGAGACCCAACTGACTGCAACACTTCCCAGAGTAAAGACATAACCTGTAGTGTTTCTTCTGTTGTCGATATCTCCTGCCAAATCTGAATCCACGTAGCCTTGTAGCTTGATTTTCGATCCACCATAACATAACCCTACATCCTTAGTACCTACCAGGTATCTAAGAATCCACTTCACAGCTTCCCAATGTTCCTTCCCGGGATTGTTCATGAACCTGCTAACAACTCCTACTGCTTGAGCATGTCTGGCCTCGTGCTCACCATAGCATACATGAGACTCCCTATAGCTGACGCGTATAGGACTTTAGCCATGTAATCCCGTTCCTCATGCATCTTTGCCCCTTGCTCCTTAGATAGCTTGAAGTGGTTGGCTAATGGAGTGCTAACCGGCTTAGCACCTTCCATATTGAATCGATCAAGTACCTTGGCTATGTACTCTGCCTGTGACAACACCAGTTTCTTGTTTTCCCTGTCACGCTTTATCCTTATGCCTAGGATTTGTTTTGCAGCTCCTAAATCCTTCATGGCAAATTCTCTAGACAGTTGTCTTTTGAGATCTGAGATGCCCTTCATGCTTGAACCGGCCACAAGCATATCATCAACGTACAGAAGAAGGATGATGTACGACGTATCAAACTTCTTCAAATAACAACAGTGGTCTGCATGACATCTCCTAAAACCGTTTCCCGACATGAAACTGTCGAACTTCTTGTACCACTGCCTCGGGGCCTGCTTCAGGCCATATAAACTCTTCTTCAATCTGCACACCTTGTTCTTCTTTCCTGGTGCCACGTATCCTATTGGCTGATGCATATATATCTCTTCTTCAAGGTCCCCATGAAGAAAGGCTGTCTTAACATCTAGCTGCTCTAGATGTATGTCCTTTGTAGCTACTATACTTAAGACCATACGAATCGTAGACATTTTCACTACTGGTGAAAATATTTCAGTGAAATCGATACTTGCCTTTTGTTGAAACCCTTTCACAACCAATCTGGCCTTGTACCATTTCGAACCATCGTGCTCCTCCTTCAGTCTGTAAACCCACTTGTTATGAAGAGCTTTCTTATCCTTTGGTAGAGTGACTAGCTCCCATGTACGATTAGACTCAAGAGAGTCCATCTCCTCATCCATGTCCTGCTCCCACTTAACCCGTGTATCTGACTGTAATGCCTCTTCAAAACACTCTAGTTCACCATTATCTGTCAGTAGTAGATAATATAAGGAAGGTGAGTATCGGATCGTGGGTCTCCTCTAGACCTCCTCAATACCGGTGTCTGTAGCCCTGCCTCATAATGCTCCTGTGCATGATCATCCTATGACGCTATAACACCCGTATTCGGTAACTCTTTTAACTCTACAAATTCTTTCTCCTCAGCTTTATTTTCATGCACATTGTCCTTATGCATCACTTTTTCATTGAAGACTACGTCCTTGCTTTTGATGATTTTTTTATTTTCTGCATCCCAAAACCTGTAGCCAAAATCATACTGCCCGTAGCCTATAAACGTGCACCTCCTGGACTTCGCATCCAGCTTGTTTCTGTGCTTTGCATAATTGTGAACGTATGAAGTACAACCGAACACTCTGAGATGTGCTAGGTTCACTTCTTTCCCAGTCCACGTTTCTTATGGTAGCCCACCATCGCTGAGGGACTTCTATTGATGAGATATGCGGCAGTATTTACAGCATCCACTCAAAAAGTCTTGGGCAACCCTGTATGTAACCTTATGTTCCTGGCGCGCTCAAGGATGGTCCTGTTAATGCGCTCAGCCACACCATTCTGCTGTGGTGTCTCTGTAATCGTTTTCTGATGTTTGATTCCATTTACTGCACAATACTCCTCAAACCTCTTATCACAATACTCTCCCCCATTATCAAATCTGAGACACTTTACTATTTTACCTGTCTTATTTTCTACCATGACTTTCCACTTCTTAAATACATCAAATACATCAGATTTATGCTTTAAGAAATAGACCCACAATTTTCTACTAGCATCATCAATAAAGGAAACAAAATAACGTGAGCCACCGAGAGATGATACCTGTGCCGGTCCCTACACATCAGTGTGTACAAGCTCCAACAGATGCGTCTTTGAAGCATGTCCTGTCTTCTTGAAACTTACCCTCTTCTGCTTACCATACACGCAGTCCTCGCAGAATTCCAAGTTAATAGACTTCAGCCCTGGTAGCTTCCCTTTTGACAATAGCACTTTCATTCCCTTTTCACTCATATGTCCCAACCTCTGATGCCATAACTGCCCATTCACTCCAGTTGATGCGACTGCGAGTGAACAATACGATCCTGAAGTCACATACAAAATACATTCCTTCTTACCTCGAGATATCACCAAGGTACCTTTTGTGATCTTTCAGGAATCACTGGTTAATGTCGTCACATAACCGGTATCGGCCAATTGCCCCACTAAAATCAAGTTACGTTTCAAACTCGGTACATGTCTGACATCCTTCAATTTCAAAGTTGTTCGTCTTTTTGACTTATCTGAACATCTCCCTTTCCAACAATACTGCACGGCTCATCATCACCCATGTATACTCTCCCAAAGTCACCTGACACATAATTACGCAGAACTCCCTTGCATGAAGTGACATGAAACGAAGCACCTGAGTTATAACCCAAGATTCATTCCTCGCATCAAGAGACAAGATCAACGCCTCTGTGTCACTCTCATCAGATAGATTCACTGAATCCTTCCCACCTTGAGAGTTTCCTTCTTATTTCTTAAGCGCTCTGCAATCACGTTTCATGTGCCCCTTCTTACCACAATGCCAACACCCGTCTTTGTCTTTCGGTCCCTTGGGCTTCTTCCTCGACTTAGAATGCCTGTGTTTATTGCCTCCTTTGTTCAGCGATCTTCCTCTTCCTTCAACGTTTAGAGCATTCCCTGAATCCCCTGAAACTCTTGATGCATTCCTTCTAGATTCTTCGTTGAGAATTAGATCGGCCACATCATCAAATTTCAGCTTTGTCGACCCTGAAGAATTGCTCATAGAAATCACCAAACCATCCCAACTGTCTGGTAAACTGGATAAGATAAATAACGCTCTGACCTCATCCTAAAAAATAATGCCAACAGATTTCAACTGGCTTGTGACTGTATTGAACTCGTTTAGATGTTCAGCCACGCTCCCACCATCTAACATCTTCATGTTGAATAGTTGTTTCATAACATGAACCTTGTTGGAGCTGAGAGTTTTTCATACATGGTGGCCAGGGCTTCCATTAATTCTTTTGTCGTTTTTACCTTCGATATATTAAAGGCGACGCTCTTAGACAAAAAGAGTCGGATCGTTCCTAAAGCCTTCCTATCCAGTAAAAACCATTTATCATCTATCATCTTTTCTGGTTTCTTCACTTTTCCTCCTAGAGGAATATAGAGGTCCTTCTGATACAGATAATTTTTCATTTGCATCTTCCAGAAGGCAAAGTTTGAACCATTAAACTTCTCAATTCTAGTTTTTCCATATTTTGCCATCGCTCCCAATAGAACTAAACCAATAGCTTTGATACCAGTTGTTGCGCAGCACGCCAACAACGCAGTGAGCCTAGATCCAATCTCAGGCCTCACCCACAAATGATAAACAAGAAGAAATATAAACTAGAAGTAGATTAAAGCAATCCAAAACAAACCACAAGACAAGATATACGTGGAAAAACCCCAAACTAGGGTAAAAAAACCACGGATGCAAACTTTCACTATGAAGAATGAAGATTACAAGGCAATATACTAACCTCTCCCTTGGAGATACAGAGAAAACCCTTTTCCTACACCTTAGAATAGCTCCCCAATATTCACCTTAACCCTAAAATAGCCTAGGGACCCCAATTTATAGTTTTGGTAACTTCCCTTTCGCATCCCAGTTGCGAAAGGACTTGCGACACGAAATCCACGAAACTCCTTTCCACATCCCAGTTGCGAAAGGACTTGCGACACGAAATCCGCAAAACTCCTTTTTGTATCCCAGTTGCGAAAGGACTTGCGACACGAAATCCGTACAACCTCAACTGGTAGTAGGCGGCCCCAGATGTGACTCCACTTCTCAACAAAGTGTTGTATCAATTAGGGCATGTATGGCCACCTGCATTAAGTGGGATTAAAGTGGATGAAATTGAAAAAGTTGCAATTAATGCATGTGTAAGGTATTGTTTATGGATTGGGTTTATCCGATTCTTTATAATGCCATGTTTGGAAGATACAGGAGTATCTTTAATCCCGCGGTATTGAAATAAATCTATGTTTGGAAATAGACTCGGGATTGCCAAAGTTACATACCATTTCTCCCTATTCATGTTTAGAAATAGACTCGGGATTGCAACAGTTGGATTGTATATGACCCACATATGTTGTTCATAATCCACACCATCGATTCACCTCGGCAATTAATTTATATTAACACCCAATTAATGAGGGAGATTTGAAGAAAAATTGTGCCCCATCACATGATAGATTGTGGATTGCTCTCACCTATACTCGAACATTACATGTAACATAACAGAGAATATTGTGGTCCAAGTTAAAAGTTGTGATAAGTAACAATAAACATGCAGACAATGTAAGTAAAGTTCTTATAGTTTGATCACAACATAAATATGAAAAAAAGAACTAGGATTGAAATGAAAAAGAAAACAAATATTGTCCCAACAGTTGAATTTAAGTCATCTATGGATGCACCCTTTGAAACCGTTGTGAGCATCCTGAATGTCATATTTAAGTCTTCCGTTATGTACCCTGTGGAACCATTGTTGACGTCCAACATTAGGGTTGGGTTGAGATGTCTGAGTTCGGAGTTTGAATATTTACGTAGGACTCTGTGTTGGCAAGAGGAAACGTCTCCATCACTCGTCTTTGGCCTGATCCAATTGATATACGGAGGCTCAAAAAATTCTCCCATTCCTCCGTCGCATCCTTCAAACGTGTGAACAAGCGATGATTTTTGCCGCTAAATCCTTCGACTTGCAGTCGTGCTTCCTCCCATGAAGTATATATCCCAGACCGACAACCAACTAATACAACATTATACTTTTCCTTTTGCATCTACATTAACAATTAAAACATACAATATTACTAATATAAGGATATACGCATATGACATACCAATAGGCATACAATTAGTTTAAGTAAACAGATAGTAAAAAACAGTAAACTGATATAGTAAATCATACGAGTCCAAAAGGTTTAAACGTCATATCCATCACATACAAAAGTAAAAATATTACATGTCCACCTATGCTAATACCATATCCAAATATCAAAATAACATTTAAGGAAATCTTAAATAGCTCCTTTACTCAAACACACGGCTACTAGACTTCAAATTGCAAATTGTCTTCTACGATATAGAGAAAATGGAGCGTGAAGGTCCAAAGTTGAGTAGTGTGTGAACTTAAGGTGGATTATTTCCACCAGGTAGGCCCCATACATTTTGAGCAACTTTTTTAAGCCAATCATACCGATCTTGTCCTCGTAGATTAACGAATATGACAGCAAGCCACTCATCCCTACTCATCCCTAGAGAGTAATTCACCGATATTAAATAGGTCGGTTTGTGTCAGTCCTTCTACCTCTTCTAAGGCACTTAACACTCTAACCATTTGATTGACTTCCTTACCATCACCCTTGCGAATGCCAAATTTACTCATTGCATTAACAACATTATCTATAGATGTACTGAGTACCTCACAGGGACGAGTGGGTTATGTCCTTTTCTTAGAAGAGCTACTGCTACGAGTATTGTCAGAAGCTGAAGGTGGGGTTAGACTATTGCGAAATGATCGATTTAAATTAAAATGGTGACTGTCAGTTGAGTAGCGTAAATCCGGTCTCGAATCACCCAAATTATCTGAAGATAGATCAATATTATCATTCATCATGTCATCCGTGTCCGACCAAGCCTCGTTTAAATCCAGTTGTACTCGAGATGAAGAGGCACCCAAATTTCTACTTCCTTTCATGTATCGTCTAGTGGCTTTATTATCCCCGACGATTATAGCTAAATCGTCCAAGCGATTTATCCTCTTGGCCCACAAACGATCCGCACGTGGATGAGACTACGATAAAGAAAAATGGATTAATGATCAGTATATAATAAGATAATTTATGGAATTCATGTAATGCAATGTGTGGTGACCTAGATATTACCCTTAGCCATCCTTCCTAAACATCATCTGGGGCCGTCACAATCATTCGCTCGCTATCACATCCAAACCCGCTCACAGAAAACATCTTTCACATCACTGTATTCTCTTTTGTGATACCTCATCTGATTGGAGACATTCGTCCATGTGACACTCACATTTGTGTGTTTTGTAATTTTAGTTGCTACAACTTCTTATGTCGACTTTTTGAACCCATTATCAGACTTATGTCCCAGTGCAATTTGTTATAGTAAAGTAGAGAATAACACTTCGTCCATTTCAGGCGTTCACTTCACTTTTGCTGCCCTACCTAAAGGCTCAGCTAAGGACTTTTGAGTCCTATTCAACGGTGAGCAACAAGTTGGTTCAGGTGAATTTCTAGCAGGCGACAGTGAAGGTATCTTCTGAGGTGATCTCCATGACTTGACCATCTCACCTACGAAAAGCAAATATGCATATAAATTAAGTCGACTCTAAGTGTGGCAAGACATATAGCAATTAGAAAAGGATTACGTGAAAATGTGCATGCAGATGTTATACATTCCGATAAAAAAAGTTTTCATAGTGTAGCAAAGGAGATTCTGAAACTATACTACATATTGCCATCACTAACTGTATTAAGAACATATCGAAAACATCCTATATATTTCTACTGTTGGTTTCAGAGTCTGCTCACATCCAATTGACAATTTCGTCGCGCATTGTAATCCATGCATCCTTCTGGCGCTAGGTTACTTGAACCAGCCACTGTCTCTCATCATTTAACGAACCTCAATCGGCGTCGGGTTAGTTTCTATCATTTAGAGATGTCTGGATGGTGCAATGGCTCTAAACGGTGCAATGGAAATTCCACCGTGATGTGTGCTGATACACACTGTCCATTTGTGGAGCCTCACATGTGATGTAAGTGTTTTATCTATGCTGTCTAGCAGCAAGGGCCCCTCACACGTGGGAACCATGTGATGCATGTATGTGATGATGTATGTATGAGATACATGTATGTGATACGTGTATGTGATGAGGTGATGTATGTGATGCATGTGATGTGGTGATGTATGTGATGCATGTATGTGATACATGTATGTGATGTATGGGATGCATGTATGTGATGTGATACATGTATGTGATACGTGTATGTGATGCATGTATGTGATGATGAATGTATGTGATGCATGCAATGTCCAGGCCGTCCATCCAGATAATAATAATAATAATAATAATAATAATGATAACTATAATAATAATAATATTATTATTATTATTATATGTGGTGGGCCCCACCTGGGACCCACCTATTGTGAAGCAAATTGGCTGGTGTATATCACATCAACTACATATTGCTGTAATCGTCGGCAAGTTTTGGTGGGCCACACTTCGATGTATTTATTATATCCACATTGTACAGCGGGTGGGGCCCACCCTAGTATATGTGTTTTTATCCAAGCCGACCACCTATTTTGCCGGCATGGGACCACACTTGATGTATCTAGTTCATCCACACCATCCAGATTGTGCGGGACGGTGCTGGACAATGTTTAGAGAGTGCTGATTTACAAAGACAATGTTTGGGAGGTGCTGATTTACTTGGAAAATGTTTGGACAGTGCTGATCACATTAGTGAACCATGCACCCCTATAATAGTGTACAGTGATACATATGATGCACCTACAACTATTGAAATGAATTTTTGGTGTAACCCAAGTCCACTTGAGGCCCATTAATGTGGCCTACCCATGAGGCCCATCATGACGTATTCTTGGCCCATGTGCAGGGCCCACCTGTTTGTATTTTGTGGCCCATTTGTCGGGCCCACTTTGATGTATTTTGTGGCCCATTTGTCGGGCTCACCTTGACATATTTTGTGGCCCATTCGTCGGGCCCACCTTGATATATTTATGATCGTCCATGTGGTGTATTTGAGGGCCCATGAGCAGGGCCCACCTATGATGTGTTTGTGGCCTTTGTCGAGGCCTAATATGATGTCTTTATGGCCCATCCCTGAGGCCCACCTTGATATATTAGTGCGGCCCACTGATGCAACTCTTTTGACGTGTATGATATGAGGCCCATTAGTGTGGCCCACTGTGATGTATGTGGCCCACCGTGATGCGGCCCATTATGACGTGTATGAGGCCTATCATGATGAGTTTTGGCCCATGTGGTAGGGCCCACCTGCCTCATATTTAAGGCCCGTATGAAGGGCCCACCTACTTGAATCTTAGGCCTATGGGCAAGGCCCATTGTGATATGTAATAGGCTCATGATGTGTTGTATTCGCACTGTCTGTCCATTCAATGGACGGGTGGTTGCCTTGACATATGATTTCATCCACGCCGTCTAGGGACGGGGGACCACCATGATGTATGCCTTATCCACACTGTCCGTGGAATGTGAGACCCACCTGATGTATGCATTCTATATCCATGCCGACCATCTGGTGGGGGCCCCATTTGCTGCATGTGCAGGGCCCACCTATTGTGCTTTGGAGCGGCCCATTGTGATATATTTGGGGCCCATGGGTCGAGGCCCATTGAGATAGATTTAGGGCCCATGAGTTGAGACCAATTGAGATATATTTGAGGCCCACTTGATTGTATTAGGCCCATGTGTAAGGCTCACCTATTGTGTGTTTGAAGCCCATGGGTTATGGCCCATTGTGATGTGTTCGAGGCCCATGAGTAAGGCCCATTGTGATATATATGTCCCTTGTGTGAGGCCGTGGGCCTACTATACATTTGGCTTTATGTGGGCTACTCCTTGGGAACAATGTTGGTTAAATGACCACATTGGTGAGCAATAATGGTTTAATGTCCACATTGTGACCTTCCCTTAGGACTTGTTAGGCCTATTCTCATCATTCCCTTAGTGGGTTAACCCTAATTAGTGGGCCTCATTCGCCATAGACGGATGGTTTTGTACTATCGGATTTGATATAATCACGGTCGAGGCCGATTTCGATTGTCGATTCCGACTCTGACTGATTTGTCGACTTTGATTACCGATCGAGGCCGATTGACGTGACCGATTACCGATCGAGGCCGATTATCGTGACCGATTACCGATCGTGGCCGATTGTCGATTCTGTTTGTCATGGCCGATTGCCGATTCTGATTTGTCGAGGCCGATTTTCGAGACCTATATGATGTATATGCAACCCGTAGTTGAGGCCCATTGTGGTGTATTTGGCCTGTGCGATGTATATGCCGCCCGAATTTGAGGCTCATTACGATGTGTATTCGGCCCGTGTGTAAGGCCCAATGTGATGTATATGAGACCTATGTGACGAGGCCCATTGTGATGTATTTGAGGGTTAGGCGATGGAGCTCAGCATGATGTATATTAGGCCAATGTGAGAGGCCCATCGTGATGTGTAATGAGCTCTTGAGAGAGGCCCATGGTGTTGTATAATTGGCCCTTGTGTGAGGTCATGGGTTCACTATATGAGGGCCATTCCTTGGGGGCAATGTTGGTCAAATGTCCACGTTGTCGAGGTCGATTGATGATGCCGGTTATTGATATCGATTATGAGTATGTGACAGCATAACATTATGATACATGCCCATACGCATCACTTGTATGTTTGTTATGAGATGTGGTTGATCATTGCATATGTCATTGAGCGTGTTGTTATGAGACTCCCTGATAGGCGGAGGTTATCTCACATGGGCGCACGATATGCGCAGGATTGATGCATGACTGGATTGTATGACTCATGCATCTTACATTGTGTGCTGTGATTACTATACGCCCTAGTGACATCAGGGTCGTAGCCTCCACAGGCATATTGTGGATGGCCAGAGGGGACACCGGAAATGTTTGGTTCTAGTATACGGGCACCATAGATGTCCCTGGGTGAAAATCCCTAAACCTCCGGGCCAGGAGATGCCCTAACGTCGAGACCGAGTGGATACATGAGTGCCCGAGTGCCGAATACCAGGAGGCCACGTCTCTCACTATGTCGTGGTCGGTTGAGAAGGGGTGTGGCCTTACCTACCCGAGGGTAGGGGTCAATACTAGGCTGAGTTTGATCAGCTTGTGAATGGGTCCGCTATCGACGTGCCGGATAGGTATTGGCAGACTATTGGCTAGGCGGATAGTGAGGTTTCTTACGCTCACTTGGACTGTATGGCTGGGAGAGCGGCAGTGCCATTTGGAGTGTACTAAACCCCGGTGATGATTCCCGAGAGGAACCGTACTTATATGTGGACTTATTGAGCAGGAGTTGCATATTCATTCATTCATTCATTCACTATCCACTCAGGTTGGTGGTGCGCAACTACTTGTTACGTATACCTTCGCAATGGCTAGAATTTTGGTTGGGGCGCGTGACTAACCTGAGATCAAGAGTTTACCACATTGAGTCTGACTATCCAAACTAGGTATGAGACTAGTCTGGATAGAAGTCCCTTGTGATAGACCCCATAACCTGCGATACTGCGTACTATCATCCCGACTTCACACTCCAGCATGGTCATTCCATTCTCACCACATGTTGCATTACGTCCGTAGCATATGGTACGGCTGACGCTATTTGTGTTACTCATCAGGAATGTATATTGCATTGCACCCTATGCATCTGATATTTGGCTCTCTATAACTCCCCATTTGAATAGTTGTTTTATATTACTTATTCTGATATTGATTGACTCATGAACTCGTTCGTATTTCCGCTTACTCTGTTATCGTATGATTTATGACCTCATAAGTATTTCTGCTTACTGCTTACTTTGATAATTCATGATCTTGTCAGTATTTCTGCTTACTTTAATAATTCATGATCTTGTCAGTATTTCTGCTTATTCTGATATTGTACGACTTATGGATTATCAGTATTTTCGGTATTGTATGATGATGGCAACGTATTGAATACTTGGTACTACCTTATGCACACACTTACACCACCCTCTAAGCTTTCTATAAGCTTATGCACGATAGATGAGTGCAGGTGATGTTAGGTTGCAACAGTGATTGAGCTTGGAGTGTACAGTGGTCTTCTGGAGCTTGATTTTCGATTTATGTATTTCCCTTTCACCATTGTACTCAAATGATTATATTAGTGGACATGTGATGATGATGTTGTCTTTGTGAATTGGGTAATCTTGTGGTTATGCTTATTATGAGTTAAATGTACAAAAAAATTCCTCCTTGTAGGATCCCAGGATCGGAATCTAGCACATGGACGCTAGGAGCCGAGCTTGGGGTACTACGGAGGCTGTCGGCATCGGATTCGGCGATGGGGATTCATGTGAATCCGATTTTTGGGTCTGGGGCGTGACAATGAAGACTTTCACCTGACTCGTCCTCCAAACGTATGAAATTATGTTGCACAATGCACGCCACTACAATTTTAACTTGCGTTTCGAACGAATATGGAACTGTCTTCAATATAGGAAAACGCGCTTTTACAACACCAAAACAATGTTCAATTGCATTTCGGAGTTGTGCGTGGCGATTGTTAAATAACTCCTTGTTCACGGGAGCTCTCCCAATCTGATACTCTCGCGGGTGATAATGAACACCACGGTATGTGTTGAGGGTCAAATATTGCATATTGGACCCCATTTATATCTTGGTTTTATGAACATGATACTTCTTAATGTCCTATTTTACTCATGTTGAAAATGTGCTAAAAGCATGGATTTGACGCTTAAAGATCACCAAGGCAAAGAATGGATCTTAGGAGACAAAGATTAAAGATTTCATGGTCCCAAGATTCAAGAAAACCAAGTGGAGAAGGAACGAAGCCGAAAGAACAAGTGCAGAATACACATTAACTGTGTCATCGAGCACCATTCGATGACATCGAGGACATATTCGATGACATCGAACACAGGTCGATGACATCGAATTTATGAAGAAAAATCGAGTTGGTTGCTGGACAAATTGAAGACGTTTTTCGATGACTCGAGAACTTGTTCGATGACTCGAAGCTTTGTTCAATGACATCGAATTTTCTATAGAATTTCGGCAAAACTCACTGGACACATTGGGCACCATTTTTGATTACTCGAAGCACTCCTCGATGACATCGAAGATATGCTCGATGACATCGAATTTATTGAAGAAATTGAATAAACTCTATGGACTATTTTGGACATATTATCGATTCCTTGAACAATGTTCGATGACATCGAAGGCCTCTTCGATGACATCGAAGGTAGGTTCGATGACATATAAGGTTGTAGAGTCCAGATGAAGCTACAAAAGTGTAAAAAAAACACATACAAAAGACACCTTTGATGACATCATAGGCCGTTCGATGTCATCGAACAGATCGTGCAAAGTTACGCGGAGTGCGTAAATTTGAGGCAGTTTCTGAATTTTTCCAAAGAGGTGTGAAAAGAGGTATTGCATAACTATAAATAGGAGTCCCCAGGGCATCCCTAGGCATATTCTAAGGTTTGAGGAGTAGAATAAAAGAGTGGAGAGCCGTCGCCAAGCGTCTTTCTTCTTCCTTAGTTTTTCATGCATTCTTCTAGGGTTTTAGTTCCAATCATGACTATGGTTGGCTAAACCTCTTAGCTAGGGCTAAAGGGTGAAGCTTGTAGCATGATGGGATGTTTTCTATTACTTTGATTCACGTTTATGTTGAACTCTCTTTAATTCTAGTTTGATATTTAAGAAATACTTTCGGTTTTTAATGGTTTGTTGTGACTCAAATTACAATAGATCTACGTTAGCTTTGAGTATCTCTTTTCATGTTTTAAGATTATTAAATTAGTAAATCCTGTTGTTCACCATCATCCCTTGGGCATGGTTGGATGATGGAATCCCTTCTGATCTTCATGATTCTCATATGTTTGGTTATGAGATTGGTAAATCCTATTGTGAGCCATTATCTCCTGGGTATGGTTTTGTGATGGAATCACTTCCGGTTCTCAGAACTCTCATCCATTAAGAATTAGGTCATAGGAAGTTCAGATTTGGTTTTACTGAGATATCTTCCAATTGGATAAGATGAGACTCTGATTCCAGTTGTGTCCTTGAATCAAGCATAGATCTCCCTGATCTCTACAAGTGGATCCTTGGAAACCCTAGTTCCCACCTTTGAATTTCTTAAGTTTTAGTTAAATAATTCACAATTACTTTCTCTACACTTTCAGATTTAGGTTTACATCTTCTTCTAGTATTACTTCAAGTTGCTTTTATAATTACTCATGAGATTATTCCCTATGGATTCAACCTCGGTCTTACCGAGATTATTACTACATCGCAACCTTGCACTTGGGGTTGTGAACAGTAAGGACCCATAAAACCCAACGAATGTGCATATCCAGCGTCAACAACATAATATTTTTCTACAATTATCAGTGCATGAACATGCTTAGGTGCAAATTTAGAAGTAAAATATCAGAGAGATATTGTTATTGGTTTTCATTCGTGAATGTTGTAAATGCTATATTGTAAATCTAGTACCTAGGGTCGTCAAATTTTGTTGTGCCAAATCATTTAGAATCTGTATCATGTATTGATGAGATGAATTGATCAACTTCGTGCATTTTAAAGTTGTCCTCATCTTTGTCGAACTTCTCTACTTATTCAAGTTGAAGAGCGTTGTCGAAGTTCAAGATTTCAAGCAAAAAAACAAGTACAAGTTCAAGGTTCAAGTTCGAGTTTAATCTTCAAGTTCAGTACCTTAAACAATCTCAAGAACTCAAGCCTTATCTCAAGCTCAAGTTCATGATTTGAAGACAAGCTTCAAATATTTCAAGTGTATGACTTAGTAGAGTGAACGATGTTTCAATTGTTCAAACTCACAAACAATGTATGGATGACCCTAGATTGACCATATGTTAGGTCATATTCATTGCATATGCTTGTGGGTCATTTCATAAGTTTATATGTCATTTCATCGACTAGTCCTAGTCTTTATTCGACTAGTCTAAGCTCTAGCTCGACCAGTCCAAGAGTTTTTCAACCAGTTCAAGATTTGTTGCAAATTTTCAAAATTTTCTATTGGACCCTCGACTAGTCGTGGAGACTGCTCGATTAGTCGAGTGAACAGTACTCGACCAATCGTGCATGATCGACTCAAAGTCCAGCAAGGGTTTTTGGTCCCACTCGACCAATCAAGTGCATTGCTTGACCAGTCAAGTAACGATCTTATCTTATCGCGCCAGAAATTTTTAAAATTAGTTGGTCCTTCGACCAGTCGAACCGACCCTTAGACCAATCGAGAGAACAATATTTTCACCTATAAATAGAGGACGAATCTCAAAGTTTTTCATTCATTCCAAGCTAAATCAAACCATCACTCTGAGAGATAAGTTCTTGCATTTCTTAAGCTATATTGTGTTCATTTGAAAATTTTTTAAATAACTTTTTGTAATTGATTTTGTGGTCTCCATTCAACTCTATTTCATTAAAGAAGGGAATTGTGATTTATTTTATTTTAAGATCAAAATCAAATCAAGCTAGCCCAGGTTGATTTAATTTAAAAATCATTTAGACCTAGAATCTTTCGTTTGTGAGATTGGACATTGAACATCTTCGTCTACATTGGATTGGTTCTACTGTGCTTCATTAAAAGGAGAATTTTCAGATAAGTACCATTTATATTTTGTATATCTTTTGTGGTTTGTAAGGTTCAACTAGGAAAATCTCATTTTTGGTTTTGTCTGAAGTAAGCCAGAAAATCTCAGAGTGTGGGGTTTTTGTAATTGTGTAAGCCTATTTAAAGACACAATTGTGAAGGTTTTAAGGTGAACCTTGGAAAACCTTTTTCATAGTGAAAGCCAATATCCCGTGGGTGTGGATATTGGGAGTGGCGTAGTTGTGTGGCTGTTTTTCAAACAGTTGGTGTACACACAAACGAACCAGTATAATTCCTGGAGTTATGGTGGATGATTAGATTTGTTTATGTGTGTGAATGTTGTAATTTACTTTATGCACTTGTGGTGAATGTTGTAATTTATTTTATGTACTTGTGGTGAATGTTGTAATAACTTAGTTTATTTCCTTTGCCTCTTTATTGGTTTAGGTTTTTGATACTTACAAATGTTCTTGTAAAGTTGTCTTGCCATAAGCCTTTGGTTTTTGGTGTTAGGTTATCCTTAGAACTAAGTTTGTATCTACCTCTCAAGACTAGTGCATTTGAGTATTGCTTTATTAATTGATTGTGCTATCTATCTTTGTAGTCTGCATTTATTTTTTAATTTGGCATAGTCTTATTCACCCCCCTCTAGGACTTTAAGCTGGGCCTTTTCAAGTGGTATCAGAGCCTAATAACTCCTTTTTATTATTTGGATTTATTTCCTGAGCTAACCGATCTGAGCTTATAAGATGTCAAATTTTGATAGCTTCTTAATTACTAGGCCTCCACCTTTTGATGGCTCCAATTATGCCTATTGGAAAGCCAAAATGAGGATCTGTTTGAGGTCTATAGATGAGAGCGTGTGACAAGCCACAATGACTAAATGGAACCCACTCACATCTGAAGTTTTACGCACTGATGGAACTAAATCTGTAAAAGTTACACTTTATTTTTCATGGACTACTCTTCAGAGAAATGAGAGTAGTGCCAATGTAAAGGCTTTAAATGCAATCACTTGCGCACTATCACCGGATGAATTCAAAAGAATTATATCTTGTGATACTGCGAAGCAAGCCTGAGACATTCTGGAAACGACACACGAGGTACGACTATTGTCAAGAAATCTAAACTTCAAATTCTTACCACTCGGTTTGAGGAGATACATATGGAAGAAAGTGAAACTTTCATAGACTTCTATTGTAACGTCCCGAAAAAATCCGTACAAAGACCCGAGTACCACCTCAAGCAGAAATCACTCAGGACCAAATCATTTAGAAATTAGACGAAATTAACTAAGTGTTAAACTAGCACTACCAGAAAACAGGCCAAAGGCTACGGCTAAAAACCGTAGCTAAAAGCCTATGGCTACGGTTAATATCCGTAGCACGACCGTAGCCATTGGTGCCGTAGCCATAGGTCTAAAAGCTATGGCTACGGGTGAAAGCCGTAGCCATAGACATAAAGGCTACGGATTAAGTCCGTAGCCATTTCTTCTGTAGCGCTAAAGTATTTCAGCTACGGATTATTTTTGTAGCCAAAAGTTGAGAAAGAACCGTAGCAATAGACTGAAATTAGCAACAACTACGGTTTTTAGATATAGGCTACGGTTAATAGCCATAGCTAATGAGGCAATAGGTACAGATTAAATCCGTAGCAATATTGTCCGTAGCTGAAGATTGCTACGGATATTATTTGTAGCTAAACCTGTCAGATTTGTGGGTACGGTCAATATCCGTAGCTATTTTGTACATTAAAAAATGATTTATAATCATTTGTTCATTCAATTACCGCCTGTACAATCATTCATCCATTCAATTACAATCAATTACAATCCTTCATTCAATCAATTACAATTACAATCCTTCATTCAATCAATTACAATCCAATTCATTCTATCAATTACAATTACAATTACAATAATGCTGAAAATACAAATCTTTGGCTTCATTAGAGAAATGTGCTCGACTTCACCATGAAATTTCAACAGCTTCGTATATTCCCTCATCCTCCAAACAGTCATGTCATTCATAAATTAGAATGCCCATTGGGGAAAAGAAAGACAAAGTGAAAGAAGTGCATCATGTATAACCACTTTTTTTTTTCTTAATGAATTTAAAAAAAAAAAAAACTCAAAGAGGAATGAGAATGGGTTATAGGTTATGGTTTTGGTTTAGGATTAGGTTATAGGTTATGGGATTTGAGAATGGGTTCGGGTTTAGGTTATAGGTTTTGGGTTTGGTTTAGGTTATATGTTATAGGTTTTGGTTTAGGTTATAGGTTATAGGTTTAGGTTAAGGTTTAGGTTTAGGTTTAGGTTATAGGTTTTAGGAATTGAGAATGGGTTCGGCTTTAAGTTATAGGTTTTGGTTTTGGTTTTGGTTTTGGTTATAGGTTTTGGGAATTGAGAATGGGTTCGGGTTTAAGTTATAGGTTTTGGTTTTGGTTTTGGTTTTGGTTTTAGTTTAGGTTATAGGTTTTGATTTTGGTTAAAGGTTATAGGTTTAGGTTTAGATTTAGGTTATAGGTTTTTTATTTGAGAATGGGTTCGGGTTTAGGTTATAGGTTTTGGTTTAAGTTATAGGTTTTTGGATTTGAGAATGGGTTTGGGTTTAGGTTATAGGTTTGGTTTTGGTTTAGGCTATAGGTTTTGATTTAGGTTGTAGGTTATAGGTATTTGGATTTGAGAATGGGTTATGGTTTAGGTTTAAGAAATCGGGTTCATGTTCGGGATTGGGTTTAAGTTTTGGTTTTCAAGTTTAGGTTTAGGTTTAGGTTTAGGTTAGGGAGTTGAGATTAGGATTAGGTGTAGGTTTAGCTTTAGGGAATTGAGTTTAGGTTATAGGTTTAGGGAAAGGTTAGGTTTAGGTTATAGGTTTTGGGATTTGAGAATAGCTTTAGGTTATAAGTATAGGTTTAGGTTAGGTTATAGGTTTTGGGATTTGAGAATAGGTTCGGGTTTAGGTTATAGGCTTTGGTTTAGGATATAAGTTTTTAGATTTGAGAATGGGTTCGGATTTAGGTTATAGGTTTTGGTTTAGGTTATAGGTTTTTGGATTTGAGAATGGGTTCGGGTTTAGGTTATAGGTTTTGGGATTTGAGAATAGTTTTAGGTTATAAGTATAGGTTTAGGTTAGGTTATAGGTTTTAGGATTTGAGAATAGGTTCGGGTTTAGGTTATAGGTTTTGGTTTTGGTTTAGGTTATAGGTTTTGGGATTTGAGAATGGGTTTGGGTTTAGGTTATAGGTTATGGTTTTGGCTTAGGTTTAGGTTATAGGTTTTTGGATTTGAAAATGGGTTCGGGTTTAGGTTTAGGAAATCGGGTTCATGTTCAGGATTGGGTTTAAGTTTGGGTTTTCAAGTTTAGGTTTAGGTTTAGGGATTTGAGAATACGTTAAGGTTTGAGTATAGGAAATTAGGTTCGGTTTCAAGATCGTGTTTACGTTTGGGTTTTACGTTTAGGCTAAGCGTTTAGGGATTCAGATTCAGGTTCGGGATCGGGTTTAGGTTTGGGTTTTCAAGTTTAGGTGTAGGTTTAGGTTAGGGAGTTGAGATTAGGATTAGGTGTAGGTTTAAGTTTAGGGATTTGAGAATACGTTAAGGTTTAGGTATAGGAAATCAGGTTCGGGTTCGAGATTGGGTTTACGTTTGGGTTTTAGGTTTAGGCTAAGGGTTGTAGGTTTTAGGTTTAGGTTAAGGTTTAGGTTTAGGTTTAGGTTATAGGTTTTGGGAATTGAGAATGGGTTCGGGTTTAAGTTATAGGTTTTGGTTTTGGTTTTGGTTTAGGTTATAGGTTTTGATTTAGGTTATAGGTTATAGGTTTAGGTTATAGGTTTAGGTTATAGGTTTTTGGAATTGAGAATGGGTTTGGGTTTAGGTTATAGGTTTTGGGATTTGAGAATAGTTTTAGGTTATAAGTATAGGTTTAGGTTAGGTTATAGGTTTTGGGATTTGAGGATAGGTTCGGGTTTAGGTTATATGTTTTGGTTATGGTTTAGGTTATAGGTTTTGGGATTTGAGAATGGGTTTGGGTTTAGGTTATAGGTAATGATTTTAGTTTAGGTTTAGGTTATAGGTTTTTTGATTTGAGAATGTGTTCGGGTTTAGGTTTAGGAAATTGGGTTCATGTTCGGGATTGGGTTTAAGTTTGGGTTTTCATGTTTAGGTTTAGGTTTAAGGATTTGAGAATACGTTAAGGTTTAGGTATAGGAAATTGGGTTCAGGTTCGAGATCGGGTTTACGTTTGGGTTTTAGGTTTAGGCTAAGCGTTTAGGGATTCAGATTCAGGTTCGGGATCGGGTTTAGGTTTGGGTTTTTAAGTTTAGGTCTAGGTTTAGGTTAGGGAGTTGAGATTAGGATTAGGTGTAGGTTTAGCTTTAGAGAATTGAGTTTAGGTTATAGGTTTAGGGAAAGGTTAGGTTTAGGTTATAGGTTTTAGGATTTGGGAATAGTTTTAGGTTATAAGTATAAGTTTAGGTTAGGTTATAGGTTTTGGAATTTGAGAATAGGTTCGGGTTTAGGTTATAGGTTTTGGTTTAGGTTATACGTTTTTGGAATTGAGAATGGGTTCGGGTTTAGGTTATAGGTTTTGGTTTAGGTTATAGGATTTTGGAATTGAGAATGGGTTCGGGTTTAGGTTATAGGTTTTGGTTTAGGTTATAGGTTTTGGGAATTGAGAATGGGTTCGGGTTTAGGTTATAGGTTTTGGGATTTGAGAATAGGTTCGGGTTTATGTTATAGGTTTTAGTTTTGATTTGGGTTATAGGTTTTGGGATTTGAGAATGGGTTTGGGTTTGGGTTTAGGTTATAGGTTATGGTTTTGGTTTAGGTTTAGGTTATAGGTTTTTGGATTTGAGAATGGGTTCGGGTTTAGGTTATAGGTTTTGGTTTGGGTTATAGGTTTTTGGATTTGAGAATGGGTTCGGGTTTAGGTTATAGGTTTTGGTTTAGGTTATAGGTTTTTGGAATTGAGAATGGGTTCGGGTTTAGGTTTTAGGTTTTGGTTTAGGTTATAGGTTTTGGGAATTGAGAATGGGTTCGGGTTTAGGTTATAGGTTTTGGGATTTGAGAATAGGTTCGGGTTTATGTTATAGGTTTTGGTTTTGGTTTTGGTTTAGGTTATAGGTTTTGGGATTTGAGAATGAGTTTGGGTTTAGGTTATAGGTTATAGGTTTTGGCTTCAGTTTAGATTTTGGTTATAGGTTTTTGGATTTGAGAATGGGTTCGGGTTTAGGTTATAGGTTTTGGTTTGGCTTATAGGTTTTTGGATTTGAGAATGGGTTCGGGTTTAGGTTATAGGTTTTTGGATTAGAGAATGGGTGATGGTTTAGGTTTAGGAAATTGGGTTCATGTTCGGGATTGGGTTTAAGTTTTGGTTTTCAAGTTTAGGTTTAGGTTTAGGTTAGCGAGTTGAGATTAGGATTAGCTGTAGGTTTAGCTTTAGGGAATTGAGTTTATGTTATAGGTTTACGGAAAGGTTAGGTTTAGGTTATAGGTTTTGGGATTTGGGAATAGTTTTAGGTTATAAGTATAGGTTTATGTTAGGTTATAGGTTTTGGGATTTGAGAATAGGTTCGGGTTTAGGTTATAGGTTTTTGTTTAGGTTATAGGTTTTTGGATTTGAGAATGGGTTCGGGTTTAGGTTATAGGTTTTGGTTTAGGTTATACGTTTTTGGATTTGAGAATGGGTTCGGGTTTAGGTTATAGGTTTTTGGATTTGAGAATGGGTTATGGTTTCGGTTTAGAAAATCGGGTTCATGTTCGGGATTGGGTTTAAGTTTTGATTTTCAAGTTTAGGTTTAGGTTTAGGTTAGGGAGTTGAGATTAGGATTAGGTGTAGGTTTAGCTTTAGGGAATTGAGTTTAGGTTATAGGTTTAGGGAAAGGTTAGGTTTAGGTTATAGGTTTTGGGATTTGGGAATAGTTTTTGGTTATAAGTATAGGTTTAGGTTAGGTTATAGGTTTTGGGATTTGAGAATAGGTTCGGGTTTAGGTTATAGGTTTTGGTTTAGGTTATAGGTTTTTGGATTTGAGAATGGGTTCGGGTTTAGGTTATAAGTTTTGGTTTAGGTTATAGGTTTTTGGATTTGAGAATGGGTTCGAGTTTAGGTTATAAGTTTTGGGATTTGAGAATAGTTTTAAGTTATAATTATAGGTTTAGGTTAGGTTATAGGTTTTGGGATTTGAGAATAGGTTCGGGTTTAGGTTATAGGTTTTGGTTTTGGTTTATGTTATAGGTTTTGGGATTTGAGAATGGGTTTGGGTTTAGGTTATAGGTTATGGTTTTGGCTTAGGTTTAGGTTATAGGTTTTTGGATTTGAGAATGGGTTTGGGTTTAGGTTTAGGAAATCAGGTTCATGTTCTGTCTTGGGTTTAAGTTTGGGTTTTCAAGTTTAGGTTTAGGTTTAGGGATTGGAGAATACATTAAGGTTTAGGTATAGGAAATTGGGTTCGGTTTCGAGATCGGGTTTACATTTGGGTATTAGGTTTTGGCTAAGCGTTTAGGGATTCAGATTTAGGTTCGGGATCGGGTTTAGGTTTGGGTTTTCAAGTTTAGGTCTTGGTTTAGGTTAGGGATTTGAGATTAGGATTAGGTGTAGGTTTAGCATTAGGGAATTGAGTTTAGGTTATAGGTTTAGGGAAAGGTTAGGTTTAGGTTATAGGTTTTGAGATTTGGGAATAGTTTTAGTTATAAGTATAGGTTTAGGTTAGGTTATAGGTTTTGGGATTTGAGAATAGGTTCGGGTTTAGGTTATAGGTTTTGGTTTAGGTTATTGGTTTTTGGATTTGAGAATGGGTTCGGGTTTAGGTTATAGGTTTTGGTTTAGGTTATAGGTTTTTGGAATTGAGAATGGGTTCGGGTTTAGGTTATAGGTTTTGGTTTAGGTTATAGGTTTTGGGATTTGAGAATTGGTTCGGGTTTAGGTTATAGGTTATGGTTTTGATTTAGGTTTAGGTTATCAGTTTTTGGATTTGAGAATGGGTTCGGGTTTAGGTTTAGGAAATCGGGTTCATGTTTGGGATTGGGTTTAAGTTTGTGTTTTCAAGTTTAGGTTTAGGTTTAGGGATTTGAGAATACGTTAAGGTTTGGGTATAGGAAATTGGGTTCGGTTTCGAGATCGGGTTTACGTTTGGATTTTAGGTTTAGGCTAAGCGTTTAGGGATTCAGATTCAGGTTCGGGACCGTGTTTAGGTTTGGATTTTCAAGTTTAGGTTTAGGTTATAGGTTTTGGTTTGGGTTATAGGTTTTGGTTTAGGTTTAGGTTTAGGTTTAGGTTAGGGATTTGAGATTAGGATTAGGTGTAGGTTTAGCTTTAGGGAATTGAGTTTAGGTTATAGGTTTTTGGATTTGAGAATGGGTTTGGGTTTAGGTTTAGGTTTAGGTTTAGGTTATAGGTTTTGGTTTAGGTTATTGGTTTTTGGATTTGAGAATAGGTTCGGGTTTAGGTTATAGGTTTTTGGATTTGAGAATGGCTTTTGGGTTTAGGTTATAGGTTTTGGTTTCGGTTATAGGTTTTTGGAATTGAGAATGGGTTCAGGTTTAGGTTATAGGTTTTGGTTTAGGTTATAGGTTTTGGGAATTGAGAATGGGTTCGGGTTTAGATTATAGGTTTTGGGATTTGAGAATAGGTTCGGGTTTATGTTATAGGTTTTGGTTTTGGTTTAGGTTATAGGTTTTGGGATTTGAGAATGGGTTTGGGTTTGGGTTTAGGTTATAGGTTATGGTTTTGGTTTAGGTGTAGGTTATAGGTTTTGGGATTTGAGAATGGGTTCGGGTTTAGGTTATAGGTTTTGGTTTGGGTTATAGGTTTTTGGATTTGAGAGTGGGTACGGGTTTAGGTTATAGGTTATAGGTTTTTGGAATTGAGAATGGGTTCGGGTTTAGGTTATAGGTTTTGGTTTAGGTTATAGGTTTTGGGAATTGAGAATGGGTTCGGGTTTAGGGTATATGTTTTAGTTTAGGTTATAGGTTTTGGGATTTGAGAATAGGTTCGGGTTTATGTTATAGGTTTTGGTTTTGGTTTAGGTTATATGTTTTGGGATTTGAGAATGGGTTTGGGTTTAGGTTATAGGTTATGGTTTTGGTTTAGGTTTAGGTTATAGGTTTTTGGATTTGAGAATGGGTTTGGGTTTAGGTTATAGGTTTTGGTTTGGGTTATAGGTTTTTGGATTTGAGAATGGGTTCGGATTTAGGTTATAGGTTTTTGGATTTGAGAATGAGTTATAGTTTAGGTTTAGGAAATCGGGTTCATGTTCAGGATTGGGTTTAAGTTTTGGTTTTCAAGTTTAGGTTTAGGTTTAGGTTAGGGAGTTGAGATTAGGATTAGGTGTAGGTTTAGCTTTAAGGAATTGAGTTTAGGTTATAGGTTTAGGGAAAGGTTAGGTTTAGGTTATAGGTTTTGGGATTTGGGAATAGTTTTAGGTTATAAGTATAGGTTTAGGTTAGGTTGTAGGTTTTGGGATTAGCTTTAGGGAATTGAGTTTAGGTTATAGGTTTAGGGAAAGGTTAGGTTTAGGTTATAGGTTTTGGGATTTGGGAATAGTTTTAGGTTATAAGTATAGGTTTAGGTTAGGTTATAGGTTTTGGGATTTGAGAATAGGTTCGGGTTTATGTTCTAGGTTTTGGTTTTGGTTTAGGTTATATGTTTTGGGATTTGAGAATGGGTTTGGGTTTAGGTTATCGGTTTGTTTTGGTTTTGGTTTAGGTTTCGGTTATCGGTTTTTGGATTTGCGAATGGGTTTGGGTTTAGGTTCTAGGTTTTGGTTTGGGTTCTCGGTTTTTTGATTTGAGCCTGGGTTCGGCTTTCGGTTCTCGGTTTTTGGCTTTGAGAATGAGTTCTAGTTTCGGTTTCGGAGGAAATCGGGTTCATGTTCAGGATTGGGTTTAAGTTTTGGTTTTCAAGTTTAGGTTTAGGTTTAGGTTCGGGAGTTTGAGATTAGGATTAGGTGTAGGTTTAGCTTTAAGGAATTGAGTTTAGGTTATAGGTTTAGGGAAAGGTTAGGTTTAGGTTATAGGTTTTGGTATTTGGGAATAGTTTTAGGTCATAAGTATAGGTTTAGTTTAGGTTATAGGTTTTGGGATTTGAGAATAGGTTCGGGTTTAGGTTATAGGTTTTGGTTTAAGTTATAGGTTTTTGGAATTGAGAATGGGTTCGGGTTTAGGTTATAGGTTTTGGTTTAGGTTATAGGTTTTTGGAATTGAGAATGGGTTCGGGTTTAGGTTATAGGTTTATGGATTTGAGAATGGGTTATGGTTTAGGTTTAGGAAATCGGGTTCATGTTCGGGATTTGGTTTAAGTTTTGGTTTTCAAGTTTAGGTTTAGGTTTAGGTTAGGGAGTTGAGATTAGGATTAGGTGTAGGTTTAGCTTTAGGGAATCGAGTTTAGGTTATAGGTTTAGGGAAAGGTTAGGTTTAGGTTATAGGTTTTGGGATTTGAGAATAATTTTAGGTTATAAGTATAGGTTTAGGTTAGGTTATAGGTTTTGGGATTTGAGAATAAGTTCAGGTTTAGGTTATAGGTTTTGGTTTTGGTTTAGGTTATAGGTTTTGGGATTTGAGAATGGGTTTGGGTTTAGGTTATAGGTTATGGTTTTGGCTTAGGTTTAGGTTATAGGTTTTTGAATTTGAGAATGGGTTCGGGTTTAGGTTTAGTAAATCGGGTTCATGTTCGGGATTGGGTTTAAGTTTGGGTTTTCAAGTTTAGGTTTAGGTTTAAGGATTTGAGAATACGTTAAGGTTTAGGTATAGGAAATTGGGTTCGGTTTCGAGATCGGGTTTACGTTTGGGTTTTAGGTTTAGGCTAAGCGTTTAGGGATTTAGATTCAGGTTCGGGATCGGGTTTAGGTTTGGGTTTTCAAGTTTAGATCTAGGTTTAGGTTAGGGAGTTGAGATTAGGATTAGGTGTAGGTTTAGCTTTTGGGAATTGAGTTTAGGTTATAGGTTTAGGGAAAGGTTAGGTTTAGGTTATAGGTTTTGGGATTTGGGAATAGTTTTAGGTTATAAGTATAGGTTTAGGTTAGGTTGTAGGTTTTGGGATTAGCTTTAGGGAATTGAGTTTAGGTTATAGGTTTAGGGAAAGGTTAGGTTTAGGTTATAGGTTTTGGGATTTGGGAATAGTTTTAGGTTATAAGTATAGGTTTAGGTTAAGTTATAGGTTTTGGGATTTGAGAATAGGTTCGGGTTTAGGTTATAGGTTTTGGTTTAGGTTATAGGTTTTTGGAATTGAGAATGGGTTCGGGTTTAGGTTATAGGTTTTGGTTTAGGTTATATGTTTTTGGAATTGAGAATGGGTTCGGGTTTAGGTTATAGGTTTTGGTTTAGGTTATAGGTTTTGGGAATTGAGAATGGGTTCGGGTTTAGGTTATAGGTTTTGGGATTTGAGTTCGGGTATATGTTATAGGTTTTGGTTTTGGTTTAGGTTATAGGTTTTGGGATTTGAGAATGGGTTTGGGTTTAGGTGATAGGTTATGGTTTTGGTTTAGGTTTAGGTTATAGGTTTTTGGATTTGAGAATGGGTTCGGTTTTAGGTTATAGGTTTTGGGATTTGAGAATGGGTTTGGGTTTAGGTTATAGGTTTTGGTTTTGGTTTAGGTTATAAGTGTAGGTTACAGGTATAGGTTTAGGTTATAAGTGTAGGTTATAGGTTTAGGTTTAGGTTTTGGTTCCGGTTTACGGTAGGGAATTGAGCATAGGTTAAGGTTTAGGTTTAGGAAATTGGGTTCGGGTTCGGGTTTGTGTACGGATTTAGGTTTGGGTTTTCAAGTTGAGTTTAGGTTAAGGAGTAGATTTGGATTAGGTTTAGGGATTTCTAGTATTATCTACTATTGAACCTAGTATTATCTACTACATACTAGTAACATACAACCAATATTGGGGCACCATACCATAAGCTACAAGAATGTCATGTCCCCCTAAACAAGGTATCCTCCATTGATAACATATATATATAATATATATATATATATTATATATATATATATATATAATATATTATTACTTTTTTATTTTCATTTACATTCCCAAATACATTCATCATCCATCCAAGAAAATTGAAAAACAATAGAAAATATGACTAAAGCACCTTTAGTGTTGTCAGCCACTCTAGGTCAGCTCTTGTAAAACCTTTCACACTGTTTGTCCTGTCATTTGAAGAGGTGGCTGCAAATCAGTCACACATCAACAACACATAAAATCATCAACTGAAGAAAATGAGAGGAGAGAGAACCTGAGGCTGAAACTGGGATCACTATTATTCCAAATCATAAGCCTCATGGTTTCCTCTACCCCAAGATATTTTATCCACCGTGTAACCATCCCCTGGATGACAGAAAAATTGACCATGAGCACCTTTATAATCTATAATAATTTATTGATCATGTTAATTAATAATCTATAATAATTAATCTGGGTGGCCCGAACACTACCAAATCATTAGATACAACATGAATGAACTTATAGGCTAATGATCCTGTTAAGTTCCATGCGTACTTCTGAGAATTGTAAGGCCATACGCCAACATATGCGAGCAAATCTGCCAGCCTGCAAGCAAAAATAAACGCAAAAATTATAACAGCTTCAAAAAATGAAAAAAAATAATAATGATAAAACTCACCTTGAAGCCCTTCTCCCTTCTCCTTTACCCGAGCTTGGGACTGGCAATGCAAAGAGTTGCATTGACGGAGTTAAAAAAGGGCTTAAGCTCCATTTGGTTTGAGATAAATTTACATTCATAAACACCAATGTGATGACCAAATGGAGCCTAAGACTATAAATATATTCAAATATATAGTGCAAAATTCACGCAGACTATAAATATCAATGAACTATAGAGTACCAAAAAAAAAAAAAAAAAAAAAACAAGCCAAACATCATATAAAGTAACTACTTAGGCCAAACATCATATAGAGTAACTACTTAGGCCAAAAAAAGCATCATGTAAACCCCAACCAAAACCCACTTAAGCCATATTACTATATGTTCAATTATATAGTACTATATTGTTCAAATTTGAGGAATCTCATTGATTGCTTCCCCCATTGCACAAGTGATCCCGGACCGGCCTCTCCAAGTGTAGATGAGAATCCATCTTCTTTCCACAAAGGAGCATCAGGGTGTATAATCTCAGTCAGGATAACAACAAAAGCTCCCTCTGCTAATGGCTCACAATGGACAACTGCATTTGGACTAACTTCGTGTACTTGACCATGAGCAACAACGCCACGTAAGCCCCAACCAAGCAACTCGCATTTCTTACCGATATATATCATATCCGGCTACATGTACACATATAAAATGGCGTTAGTATTGTTAGAATTTATAATATAATTGTAATCTTATTACATTATCGAAATTATAATTGCATACCGATGATCCCTGAGTAGATTTAGCCACTGGTGGTGATGGGAGGTTTTGACCAGACTGTGCCTCTTGATGCATAGCCACCCAGGACTTTATATCAACCAATGATTTCTTTATCTCTAATATCTCCTGTGCTAGGCCTTCTTTTTCTTTTGCCGTATTATGTAGCTTTGAACGGGCAGAGGTTGACTTCTTCAGTCCTATTTTTCTTATCGAGCAACCCAGACCACGCATTCGTCCTCTACTATCAGAACCAACCAACTGTAAAACATTGCAAATCAAGTTAATTGTTAGGAAATTCATAATTACCATGAAACTCAAGTAATTTTAAAACTTTATTAGTACCTGTGTAAGGGCATCGTCAACGCCGGTCATCTTAGAAGCAAGATTGCTACTATAAAGCTCATCTAGTTTTTGCTATGACAAAATTAATACGAATGAACATAAAATAATTTAAAGTTATATAATGACATTTCATAATGGTACTAGTTAGTGGTAAGAGGGGTGCACTTACAACAAGGTCAGGATACTGGACGACTTTGTCCTTGCTCGTATGGGCTCTTAAGTAGACATCACCTCTACCTATCTCGGCATCAGAGGTAAGATTCCTCTCCATCGCCTTTGGCACATAACATATCGTTCAAATACACATCATTAATAGAGTTAATTAGATCAAAATTAAATTTAATTTTAAACTATAATACCTATCTTTATATACATACCATCTGATGGCGAGTAACAGCCATGCTGCGCCTCCCAAGACACGCAGGTCCTTTTAGCTTTGCCCGATTGACTTTATTCCTTGCACTTACTCTCTTGAATTGCTCGGTGTTGTGTTGATCCACAAAGATCCTCCAATCCTCCATAGGGACACCTAGGGGGGCAGGACTATCTCTAACAACTATAGGATCGTTGTTCTTTTTTTTTTTTTTAAATATTTTTTAGTCAACCTTTTCTTATAATTTCTCCATGTTTCATTGGTGCGTTGTGTTATGTACCAAACACCTGCATCCCAGCTTTAACCCTCAAACTCATAAAACAGTGACAATGTTTCTATGACCTTTTGAACGTGTGCATAAGGCACCTGGCGAAAGTCCTCGTATATGATCGGGATATGAGCACGGGCTCGGACACCGATATGCGATGCAAAGTCTTTGTGATTGGGACTGTCCTCATTCGGTTGCCCGAATTCATTCGTCTTAAGGACTTTTTTCCTATCAGGTTGCACATGTAAAGAAGCACCCTTAGTAGGGCCTCTCTTTCTAGATGAAGAAGAAGTTGGCACATCTACATAAAAAATAATAATAATTATATATCAACATCGTTGATTACCGCCAATATATAAGAAAAATGAAATCTATATATCTAATTAATGAGAACTATCTTATTACCTTTGATGTTGCTCGCATTTGCACCCAATGCCTCTGGCTATGAGTCCATGTGCTTATTTATATGCTAATAGAAAAAAAAACCCTAATGGTTAAGAAACAATTTAGATAACAGATAATGCATAAACAATTCACTATATATCATTTTGTTACATGGATTAAAAATGCAAAGAATTCAATAGATTCTCCTTGATCGCTTTCTTTTCTTTGTTTTCTCAACTACAACACTGACTTCTTCAGGTTCATTGAATATAAACTCATCGACATTTGCTAAGGTGATGAGATCAGGTCCTGCATCGGCATCAGTTACAGCCTTCAATCGTTCTGATAGAAGGCATGTCTCCTCTTCGACAAAAATCTTTTTTGGAACCTCTAAGACCACATGCCATTCAGGATTTTTATGATCTTTGGAGTAGAAAACTTGTACGGCATGCTCCGCGAGAATGAACGACTCGTCACCCACTTTGTTTGAACTATAAAGACTAGACAAATTTACTAATCTCAGATTCGTTTCAACATCAACAGCAACACCATGATGTGTCACTTTCACCCAATCACACTTAAATAGGATGGGCTTATACCCTGTACGGTACTCCAATTGGATAATTCTATGAAGGACTCCATAGTAAGGTTGATTTTCATCCACTGTATTTATATCCTTAGCACTAGATCAGAAGGTGGTCATACCCTCTGTCATAACCCCACTATTTTGGTTCGTTTTATTCTCCCCATATTCCTTAGTGACGAAAAGGAAACCATTAATACAATACTTATTGTATTGCGTAGCAAAAACTAGAGGTCCTCTCACTATATCTTTGAATTCTTCTTCGTTAGATTCATTGAACTCTGATTGTCTCTTCAGCCAAGGTATGAATTCATCATTGCTAGGCACCTTGTTGGTCCTCCTGTAGCATCGCTGCAAGAAATCTTTGTACTTCCTGTGGGTTATTCGATACCAATGTTATATTGAAATTGCATAAAGTAAAGAAGATATATACATATGAGCTAAAAGTACATACCCTTCCCACACATCATAGCTGGGATGACTCTTCATGACCCAAGTACGAGCTTGTTCATATTCGATACCCATTAAGATGACACTTTGACTCGAACCTACTGGACCAACATTATCATCATTAGAATCATCGTCAACAATTTCTTGTAACTTTTGTGGTTTTGGAATGACTCCATCAAAACGTTTTTCCAGCTTTTCCAAGAGGCTTGTTTTATGTTTTCCTCTGTATTGGTTGCAGTATATAATCGTCTCTTCTTGAATGTATTGTTCTGCAATGCAACCCTCAGGTCGCGTCTTGTTACAGACATAAGCCTTGAATGTCTTCATGAACCTGACAAAAATAATGATACATTACATATACATGCATCTTTAGATGTTTCACCTATTTATTCTTACTAAGCTCATAGCGTACCTTTCGAATGGATACATCCATCGATAGTATACAGGACCACATATGCGAGCCTCGTAGGCCAAGTGGATGGTAAGATGCATCATCATGACAAATATCGATGGAGGGCATATAATCTCAAGCTGACATAACATCCTAGCCATGCCCCTCTCGAGAGTAATGAGCTTTTGAAGGTCTATGGTTGACGAGCACAAGGCATTAAAGAAGGTGCAAAAGCTTATAATTATAGGACGAATGACCTCCCTATCCTTGAATGCAACTGCATAAGAACCGGGAGTAGATGTTGCATCAACACATGATAAGAATGAGACTTCATTCCCTTTAAATCCATGTAATCTTCCATTACAATGGTCTTCCAGTTCACACTAAAACCAATAGGAACACGTAGATTATGCAAAGTCTGGAAGAAAAGTTTTTTCTCTTCTTTTCTTAGACAGAAAGGACCTTGTTTTTGAATCGTCTTGCCATTGCTCTTTTTCAGGCATAGATGCTTCTTAATTCTCAACCGTTTCAGGTCCCTGCGCGCATTAACATCATCCTTGGTTTTACCGGGCGTGTTCAACATCAAAGCGACAAGGATTTCACATATATTTTTCTCGACATGCATAACATCAAGGTTGTGGTGCACGGGAATATCTTTCCAATACTCTAGATCAAATAATATAGACCGTTTGAAGAACCACGGTGATTCAACGTCATCGGTTAGCTCTTGTCGGCCTCCATCAATACCCCTTCTATTCTTCTTCCCAGACTTCCCCCACCGCATATTAAGGTTCGTAGTTTGTCTGTCGACCTCAATCCCATCCAGACGGATCGGTTGTCGTCGTGTCTCCACTGTCTTATTGTAAGTGCCAGCACTTGTGTCCTTTCTAGCCTAGTCCAACATTGGCAACCACCGTCTATGGCCCATATAAACATGTTTCTTTCCATACTTGAGTCGCAAGGAATCTGTGTTGGGACCACATACAGGACAACCATATTTACCCTTGGTTCTACAACCGAAAATGTTGCCATATGCTGGAAAGTCATGGATTATCCAGAGCAGAACTGCACGCATATTGAAATTGCTTTCATGGTATGCGTGGAATGTTATGACCCTTTTTTGTCATAAGTCTTGAAGTTCATCAATCAATGGTTGTAAGTAAACATCAATATCCTTTCCGGTTATCGCGGTCCCTCAATGAGCAAAGTCAATATAATAAATTGAGGTTTCATACAAAGCTTTGGTGGAAGGTTGTATGTCACGTACATAATGGGCCATGAACTATATGAAGCGCTATAAGTGCCTTATGGGTTAAACCCATTTGTAGCCAAACCCAATCGAACATTGCGAGGCTCAGCTGAAAAATCCGTATAATTGTCATCGAGATTCCTCCATGCAATAGAATCAGCTAGATGCTCCATCTTTTCATGTTGCAATTTCCTAATTGAGTGCCAGGACATTTCTTTCGCCAACCATGGCACGCTGAACATTCTTTGTAGCCTTGGTGTTAATGGAAAATACCTTAACACCTTGGCAGGTACTTGAAATTGTTTTCTGTCATCATCCATTTCTGTCTTGAACTTAGAAGCGTTACAAGTTGGACAACTAGTTTTCATCTCATGCTCTCTCCAGTACAAGATGCAGTCATTTGGACAAGCATGGATCTTCACATAATCAAGACCCAACTTTGTAATAATCTTCTTCGCTTGGTAGGTATTACTTGGGGCCTTATTACCAAAAGGCAACACCTTCTTTAGTAGTTGAAGGAGCTTTGTAAAGCTTTTTTCACTCCATCCATGGTTCACCTTTAATTTAAAAAGCTATACAATGAAAGTCAGCACGGTGAAATCTTCTGCCCCAGGGTATAGCTCAGTCATTGCTTCTTGTAGATTTGCTTCAAAATCATTACTTTCATTTTCTCCAAATTCGCCTTCGTCTACAGGGGTCACGTTCGGCTCATCCTGGACAACTTTATCTAGGTTATCACCACCGAGTTCTTGAACGATCGTGTTGTGAACGTCATTTAAGTTTGGGACACTATGGCATTGTTGGGAACTTGATGCACGTTCACTGCACTTAGGTGATACATGCTCACCATGCATGTTCCAAACCCTATATCTTGGATTGAATCCATTTTTCATTAGATGTATTTCCAAATCATCATAAGAAATCGGTAAACGTGCACATCTGCAAGTGGTGCATGGACAAAAAATGGTTTCTCTACCAGGAAGGTGATCTCGTGCAAACTTTAAAAAACATCTCATTCCAGAAATAAAACATGGGTCCGGAAAACTTAGTGTTATCCACTCCCTATCCATTACAGGCGAAACTCGATTAACCAAAGGGTCCTTTTTTAACCTGCACCTTACCAAAAAAATAATTAATAAGTATTTTTCACTCATTCACGAATATAATTCTAAACACATGCATCTATGATCTTGATTTGAAATCATCTAAAACACCAAAGAGTTTTGAAATACTTAGCTAAAATGCTAGTCAGAAATGGTTCATTGTTGTTATCAATGCACAATGAAAAAAGATCATCTATTAGCATCCATACAAGCACAACAAGTTACCCAAGGCAAAACTTCCTTCGTTGCCATGAAAAGAGATCTTTGAAGACTTAAAACCCAGTGCGGGCCACCACCATTGTTGTATTATTAGTTGAGGCTCCAAGTAAATTGATGGAAATGGTTAGACTGGAAGGTTCTATAAGGGATTTCAAGGAAAGGTTCTGAATATCCCTTTTATGTGTTTTCTATCAAGAATTCAACGGTGCATCAAACAATTCATTGATAAGAATGTTGTTTGTCAGCTTGGCCAGATGAACGTCAACCAAATAGACCTTAATCTACTGGTAGGTCGTGCTGATCAAGAAATCTCTCAAGGCCAATGGATGGTACAGCTTGAAGATCTACAACACAATTAATTGGTTATGGCCAAAACAATTCTAGCAAGAAAGAATGCAGAAAAGATTCTAAAGATGTTCGACTCAAAATAAACTCAAAATGCTGCACTGTTGTGTTTTTCCTTAGTTGTAGGATCCTTCTCTCCTTCTCTCTCTCTCTCTCTCTCTCTCTCTCTCTCTCTCTCTCTCTCTCTCTCTCTCTCGCTTTGGACACAGTCACACAGTGTGCTGCTCCTGCTTCCTAGCTGTTTATACTTTACAACATTTTGAAACAGATGGTTCCCCGCTCCCACACTTACTTTGCTTCTTGGCTTCCTTGTTTCTGTTTTAAAGAAACTTAAAATCGTAGTTCCCTTTTCGTAGTTCCCTGTTCAAGCTATCTGTTCTAATTGTGTAACTACTATATTGACGTAGCAAAGTTCTTTGAGTTGAATATATGTGACTTAATTACCAGAAATGAAAGAAAGCAGAATTGCAACAAGAGGTAGTGGACCATGAGTGGTTGAAGTTGGCCAGCACCTTAAAGTAGGGATTCATGCGACTACTATAAATTTATGGCATTCCTTTTAGTTGAAAGAAAGCAATCATTGCAGGTTTATTGGATTACCAGGGGAGTTGCTATTAACGCCTGCTCCAATTGATTTAGCTGCACCCTATTTTCAATTTTGGGTCTTGAAATATTACCACAAATGTACTCTTTAGAATGCCCAAAATGGAAAATGGAGGGTAAGCAAATCAATTAGGTTGGGTGTTGACATGAATACCCTTTACTAATATTCCAACATCATCAAACAAAATAGTAGTCTGTTATGAGTATCAAACAACAATATACCCTGAAAGTATATTCCATCAAAAATAGAGAGAGAATACGATCAAACTGAAAATATACTACTCCACAAAATCACATCTCTTTGACATTTTACAACCAACTCCCCTGCATGTTTTAACAACCAACTCCCACAAAAATTTCATATTCATTGAATCAAGTGATTGAAAACATTGATCTAGTAATTGAAATAAAGAGAAATGCTATATAGAACACTTCATATGAGTCTAGTGATTGAAATCATTGATCTGGTGTGCCACCACATGAGTGCATATAGGCAAAAAATTCGGAAAACCCATTTGTGCAATTAAGATTCAGAAACAAAGGCTCCACAGGCAACAGGTAATCATACAGAACTTCTATCTCTTTCTTGCAATGGCATTTGCTATGATTAAGGTTTGATTTTTTAACATGTCTTTGCTTGTTGTTATGAAATAGCTTGAAAAGTGAGGAATTCTTGGAAAATGACTGGCCTACAGTTGTTATAACTTGTGCTACGGCTTTCGGATTAAACCATTTGATATGGACCACAAATTCATACCATACTACTATGGGCCGGCATCCACAATGCAGAAATCACATTGATTGGCTATCCCACATCATTTAAAAGATATCAAGCGCTGGCCAATATCTTGGCTATCTTAGACCATCTTTGAATTGGGACCGAGTGGCTATGAATTGAAACAACATATTTCGAACTAGCTCATATGAATGTAGCAAGCATAGACAAATACAACGCCAAGTATTATATAAATTATATAACTCCTAATAAAATATTGTTGCTTACATCATCATCACCATCATAAAGAGAACTGCCATTGTCAAACAACATTATAATCACATTACTTCCTAATTAGAATCATTGCTTTTCTAAACCAAGCTTATAACCAAACCTATAAAAGCTAAATACACATAAATCCATGATCATTGGAGGTATGAATGATTAAATGATAAAAGGGGCATCCGAACCTTGTAAATGGCCCACACACCACACCATATAAACCCTTTTCAGCTGCAGCTATGGCAGAATTCGTTGTCAGAAGAACTTTAACTTCCCCACCTGAACCAAAGTACCCGTCATTAACCAATGTAATGAATCTCAAAACCGATAAGTTCAGATACTTTCTATAAATATTTTATAAGGCCTAAAATTCTAAAATCCCCAAATTCCTAATTTGTAATATCAGAAAATCCCCGATTCAGGGTCCACGTTCAAATCTGTAAGCCCTAAAATCCCCTAATCTCTAAGGGCGTGTTTGGACGGGCCCATCCCATGGGATTAGATTGTATTAGGGTGGATGGCAGGTAATGATGGCTGCGTCAGTGGATTGCTGGCAATCCCATGGTATTGTTATATCCAGGGAATCTACCATCGAGTATGTTTGGCCCGCCTGGCCAATCCCGGGATTATGCCTGGCCAATCCCTTCTAATCCGTCCACCCAAACATGTCTAAGGCAAAATAAGTGGGATTAGGAGGGATTGGGTGGATTGCAAGGTAATGATGGTAATGTCAGTGGATTGCTGGCAATCCCATGGGATTGTTCCAATCAGGGCAGAAGTTCAACATGCATGTTTGGCACGCTCGGCCAATCCCAGGATTCCTTCCAATCCCTTCCAATGCAATCTAATCCCATCCAGTCTGCCCGGCCAAACAGGCCCTAAATGGGGGTCCACATCGAATCGGGAATCGACAGAGAGAGAAGAAAGCATACCAAAATCCTCTCTGACAATGCAATCTAAGGAATACTGAGGACGATTCTTCTGTTTCGAACAATGGTGCGGGACATGGAGAGAGAGAGAGAGAGAGAGAGAGAGAGAGAGAGAGAAAGGGACAGGAACAATGGTGCCGGAGATCAAGAGAACGGAGAAAGAGAAGTGGGAGATTGAGAGTGAGAGAGAGGGACTGACAGAGAGGAGACGAAAAGAGAAGAGAGATTGAGAGTGAAGAGGGACGGAATCGAGAGAGAGAATAAAATTGTGCTGCAGAGGGGGATAAGAGAAACGAGAAAACGATAGTTTTTCGCATTTTGTGCCTGCTACGGCCATACTACGGTCATAAACCGTAGCTAAAAGTCTGTTAGGCCGTAGCTATTGCTCCGTCCGTAACAGCCCCTCCGCGTTCACACGTTCAGTGGGATCTGGACGAATGGATTTTCATTTTATTTGTGGGGTCCATATTGATGCATTTGATAAATCCACTCTGTTCATTAATTTTGTAATTTTTTTTATAGGAAATGACCACAACAAATCTACAAATATTATGTCCAATTGAACCACACCAACTTTCAATGGTAGGTATTAATCTCCACTGTTTCCAAACGTGTGGTCCACTTGATTGTTCGATCTAATTCATTTTTTGGATCTTGCCCTAACATTGTTTTTTAAAACGGATAAATGTATTAGATGGAGCACACGAATTTTAATGGGCCTCGTAGAGTCCCTCAAGTGGATATGCAGGTTGGACGGACGTGGGAAGGTGGCAGCTTTTAGATACGGTTTTAGGCATTTTTAGCTACGGTTTTAAACCGTAGCAATAGAGCTACGGTTTATATCCGTAGCCAAAAAGCAGCATAGTCCATAGCCTTTGGTTATTTTTTTGGTAGTGTAGATTAGCTGTGAAATTCGTTTAAACCACTTTAAATACGAACTGCAAGACCCAAAACTTGCAAAATCATCGACGCTACATTATGCTATAATCTAGGATCAATCTCATTACCCAGTTGCTCTCGAGAGCATCATGAAACTTCGTATCGGACCTGGACCGCACGTCGAAAGTCTGATTACTGTGAAACCAAACGGTTAGGACTGCCTTACTGGGCTTGACAATCATCTCAGAAATCAAGTCCTGATTGTCTCCAGAAATGCACAACTTGAGCCCGGAGCGAAGTGTGTGAGAAACGTGAATATTTTTGGAAGTAAAATCCAAACTTAAGTAAACTGAGACGTGTCACTTGCGGGCCAAATATAAGGATTCCAACTGTCAGAATCTGACCCAAATACACCCTCGGATCAGGAGAAATTTCCTATACACGTCAGTACACTTGTGGCCCTGATCGAGTACCGGTGACCGTTGAACTGAAACTGGTCCGCCACGGTCGATCTGTAAATCCGATCGGACCAAAAACTTAACTCGACCTAGATCCAATGCCAAGGAGCTTAAGTCTGACCGCACGCAAAAAGGGGGCCTCCAGAAGTACTCCGTTGAGCCGAAATAGATGGGTTTTGGCTATAACCTAAGTATATCATGACCCTATGGCCATTCCCATCAGTTCTGGGCCTATATAAGGGCGTTAAACCCTCTCTCTCCCTTCACATACGATTTTGCAACCCTAGGAGAGAGAAGAGAGGAAAGAGAGAAGGAAAGAGAGAGAAGGTGAGAGAGAACGTGAGAGAGAGAGTTCCTGAGATTCAATCCCATCGCTCCAGTGCTTAGCTATTGCTTCTGCTGCGCTATTCCAGCGATTCTGACTCTGTTCGTAGGTAACAAAACCTAACCCTAATCTGTTTTAGGGTTTTAAGTAGTGTAAGTGATGAAATAGCTAACCTATTTCATACTGTAGGTTGTCGTTGTGCCGTAGACAAAGACTCGGTATACAAACTAAGTTCGTTACTTGTTTACCAGTGAAATGTGTGGACTATAAATGTTTAGGTTATGGTTTTCAAGGCTTTCAATATCAGTTAATGATTTATGACTGACTTGATTGCTATCACATGCTTAGATACGATGTTTTCCACGCTTTACACATATATATGAACTATGTTTGAATATAGTGTATTCCATGTGTTTGTGAAAATGTCTGAATGAATATGGAATTTGAATCTGTGCTTGTCATGATCATTAACTATGAATATATGCTTGGTGTGTATGTAACAACTCCTGTGTAAAAGGGCTTGCTAGGATGTATGTTATAACTAGGCTAATACATGTATGCTGAAATGTGTAGCCTAAGTGTTTGATAAAATGCCTGAATGAGAAAATGCTCGTTTAAATGTATGTAATGAGGGTGTTGAGATAAGATTCTCAATCCCCTTATCTATGGTTACAGTTTCCTTTATGTAACCTACCTCACTACTATGTGCTTTATGGTTGAAATGCCTACGTATGTTAATATGTATACTATGTGTTTGTTGAAATGCCCAAATGAGATTTATATTCGATTTTAGTTGTCACATGTTGTCTTTGGTTACTACATGCATATACAATTGCTTGAAGTGTGTTTGGAGCTACGACGTAGTCCAGACACTCGGTAATGGTTTACAACGGGTGACCGAATTAGTCTCGCTACATCTGATGCGTTCGATGAATTCGAGTCGTACGATGATTGTTGACAGTGGTACCATGTCGATTAATTCAACGTACGCTCATACCAGTCGAACTGGTCAAGCAACCCGATTGGCCCGATGTATGTTCACCATGTATAGACGCTACTGCTTGAATCTAAGGTACCAAACTCAGCAGTGGAAAGCCGTTTAACCTTGGTACCTTGATCCGCTAAGACTCATGAGCCGGACATGGTGGTATGGGACACCGTGGTCGATCTGTCGGCCTACGCTGATCAGGTGACTAGCCCTTTGTAGTGACCTCGAGTATGAAATAGGCCTACCTTGGTGCAGCCTGGCTGTGGTCCCCAGTCGGGTTGGCGACGAGCCTTCGAAAATAGACTGCCAGTTGATAGGGCGTCGGTGGTAGTGACCTCGAGTATACTCTAGGACTGCGTTGAGTCTTTCCGTAGCAACTAGAGTATAAACTAAGCCTACACTGATCAAGTGATGAGCCATTTGTAGTGACCTAGAACCGCAATATCGTGACGACCCTAGAATGGATCATTGTTTAGGAATTTATATAAGGGAGGTACCTTAGCTTCCCTAATCCTGCTGTATGAAAAGATCTAATAAGAACTTGGTAATCACGATCATGCATCGCACTGCATGTGCCGTTTGACGTTGAGTAGAGAGCACTGAGGAAGTGACTGACATGCGCGACCGTTAGATGAAGATCGTAGAGGGAGTGCAGGTGAGGGCATGCATCATTTATACATACCATTCTTGCATTAATCAGAGTACTTAGGGATGTTTGATTGTATTGCTTTATCATTACTGCTTGATTGAATTGATAACATGTTAACCTTTGCTTTATAGTTCCACTGAGTTGATCACTCACTCCCATGTTACAGGATGGTGTTGTACACACCAACCAGACTCTGTCTTAGTTGCAGATGATGGCGATGCTTGCGAAGCGGAGCCGGACTTTTGTGATGATGAGGAGGGTTTCTCCTATATGCAACTATCAGGCGGGTCTATGTAGACCATGTTTTGATCGATGGGGTCACAGGGATATTGGTTAGACGCCATTACACTTGTTATTTTACACTTTTGGAGCACCCATGTATATTCTTTTTGTTCATTTGTTGGAGTATACATGTATATATTTAATCTGGTAACATGTTCACACTTTGGAGACTTACAGCAGTTTATATATTTTATATATCTATCACAGTCTTCCGCTTGTTTATTTAACCGTCTTTGGAGTATGATATGTTGTTTTGGTATAATCTCACTCATGTTTAATGTGCTAATATGTACAACATTCAATCATCATCATCTATGTTACATAAGTGATGCGTTGGAACTCGGGAGTGGAGTTTCTGCTCGACCCCCGATTTTCAGGGCGTTACATTTATACTAAGTTAAATGACATAGTCAACTCTATGTGTGGTCTTGATGATAGTATCCCAAATAGTAAAGTCTGTGCAAAGATACTACGTTCATTGCCTGGATGGTTCAATTTTAAGGTCACTGCCATTCAGGAACTTCGTGATATAGATAATATGAGGGTTAAAGAGCTTGTTGGTTCTTTACAAACCCACGAGTTAAATTTTAAGGCTCCTAAAGGTAAGTCCATAGCCCTTAAGTCTTCTAAAAATATTTCTTAAGATAATTATGATTATGAAAATTCTGAAGATGATATGGCATTATTAACCAAGAAGTTTTATAAAATTTTCTTAAAAGCAAAAAGAGAGTAGATTTTCAAAAACCTTCTGAAAAGAAAAGAACTAGATCTAAAAATTGGAAATCTATTAAAGACAGCCAATGCTTCAACTGCCATGAATATAGGCATCTGGAAAACAAATGTCCAAAGAGGGACAAACCTAAGAAGAAAGGTATGTTGGCCACATGGGATGAGTCATTTTGCTCTGAAGCTTCTTCTGAGTCAGATGATTCTGAACCTGAGTCTACCAATGAGGTCAAGGCCTTAATGACTCTAGCCAGAGTCACTTCATCAGATAGTTGTAATTCAACTTATGATGAAAATCTGAGAAGCGACCCTGAAAATGATGATGATCTACAAGATGCCTATAATGCCCTATACAGGGAGAGTTGTAAGATAGCTGTAAAACTAAAACTTCAAAAGGAAAAGTTTTTAAAGTTAAAAGAAGATTTTGATAACCTAGTTTTAGAAAAATCGTATTTTTCTGATTGTTTTGAAAAAGCTAAATGTGATTTAGATTTTAAAACATCCCAAGTTGAAAATCTTAAATCAGAAAATGAAAAACTAAAACTAGAAGTCTCTTCTCTCTTGAGTTTGAAGGATACTTGGAGGTATGCCCAGGGTGATCCTAAATTAGAAAGATTACTAACTGGATCAAGAAAATGTGGCAATAGATCTGGTCTGGGCTACGATAAGAATACACCTCCTAAAAGTAAGTCCACTCCTAAGTTTGTCAAAGGAGAGGCCTCTAACTCAAAAGGGAAAAGTCTAAATCAAAATAGTTTTAAAAATTCTAAAACTTTTCAGGCTATGAAACCTAAAAGCAACCATATCAATTATAGAAATCAGAATCATAACCCCTTAGCTAAGAAAATTGTAGATTTACTCAAGGAGCTTCTAAAATCTAACTCGAATGGTAGAATATATAACAACTACAAGTGTAGAAAAATCAACTATGCTCCAAAATCCAAAACAGTAATGAAATGGGTCCCTAAGGTTGCTTGTCTGGTTGCCCACACCACTTTCAAGGCTTCGAGTCGATCAAAGTGGTACCTAGACAGTGGTTGTTCTAGACACATGACAAGTGACAAAGATTTGTTCACCAATCTTAAAGATATGACTGATGGCTCTATCACATTTGGTGATGGTAGCAATTGCAGAATTATTGGCCAAGGTACGGTTCAACTCTTTAATCTTCCTCCATTTGAGAATGTTTAAGCATAATCTCTTAAACATTTCTCAAATTTATGATAATAAACATAGCGTCAAATTCACCAACCAAGGGTGTAAGATTTCTAATTAGAATGGTTCTGTGATATTAACTGATCACAGAACATCTGAGAACAGCTATATAGTTAATGATTCAAGCTCATCTAAGTTATCGTGTTACATGGTCCAAACCAATGAGACCGATCTATGGCATAAATGCCTAGGACATGTACACTACTGTAATCTTTATAGACTGAGCAAAGGTGAAGTAATAAGAGGTCTACCCAAGTTAAAGAGATTGGATAAAATCTGTGGCGAATGTCAGATTGGCAAACAAACTAGGAGTGCTCATAAGAAAGTGAACTCCAGTGCCACATCCAAACCCCTTAAACTCCTCCACATGGATCTCATTGGACCTACTAGAACGGAGAGTCGAGGCAGTAAGAAATATATTCTGGTAATAGTAGATGACTTTACCAGGTATACATGGGTAGTTTTCATGAGAGGGAAATTTGAAACTCTAGATGAAATGAAAAGGATACTCAAGCATATCCAAACTGAGAAGGAATCAGATGTCTCTAAAATCCGTAGTGATCATGGTTCTGAATTTGACAATAACAGTTTTGAGAAATGGTTAAGGTTTAGGTTTAGGTTTAGGAAATCATGGTATATCGCATGAATTTTCTGCTCCTAAGACACCTCAACAAAATGGGGTAGTTGAAAGAAAAAATCGTGTGCTTCAAGAAATGGTTAATGTGATGTTAAACAACGTGGAACTTCTTAAAAATATTTGGGCTGAAACAGTGAACACAACTTGTTATATTATTAACCATGTTTATACTAGAAAGTCAAATAATAAAACAACATATGAACTATGTTCAATAAGAAGCCTATCGTTAAATACTTTCGAGTTTTTGGCAGCAAGTGATATATTCTACGGGACAGGGAAAATTCGACACTAAAAGTGACAAAGGGATTTTTTGAGGGTATGCTCTAAACAGTCGAGCGTATCGTGTTCTCAACAAGAAGACTGGTGTAATTCAGGAGTCCATTAATGTGGTTATAGATGATCACCTGAATACACCTGTCTCAAGTTCAGAAGATGATGAAGTCTCTTTGTTTGATAAACCAGACTCTTCATCCAGTCAAAATGACACTGAACTACGGTCAGTTAAAGACCACCTAACTGATCAAATATTTGAAAACCCTCTCATTGGTGTGCGCACTCTTAGACAATTAGAAAACATTTGTAATTATGTGTGCTTCACATCCCAGATTGAGCCGGCCAATGTAAAAGAAGCGCTTGCAAGATGAACTTAATCAATTCGTAAGGAATGATGTATGGTACTTAGTTCCTAGACCTAATGATAAACATATTATTGGAACTAAATGGATCTTTAAAAATAAGTCTGATGAATTGGGTAACATTATAAGAAATAAGGCTAGATTGGTTGTACAAGGGTACACTCAGATAGAAGGCATCGATTATGATGAAACCTTTGCCCCAGTAGCTCGTCTTGAATCTATCAGACTGTTCATATCCATTGCTTGTTACAAAAATTTCAAAATCTATCAAATGGATGTCAAGAGTGCTTTTTTGAACGGTGATCTGCATGAGGAAGTATATGTAGAATAACCTACTGGTTTTGAAGACCCTATACATACCGATCATGTTTATCGCCTGAAAAAGACACTCTATGGATTAAAACAAGCTCCCAGGGCATGGTACGAGAAATTGACTAAGTTTCTACTGAGTCATAACTTTGTAATGGGGAGTGTTGATAAGACACTGTTTGTAAAGAAACACAATGATCACATACTGATAGTACAAATATATGTTGATGACATTATCTATGGATCTACTTGTTCTAACATGTCTGTTGAGTTTGCAAATTAGATGACGTCCAAGTTTGAAATGAGCATGGTTGGGGAACTGAATTATTTTTTAGGTCTGCAAGTGAAACAGCTTGAAGACGGGATCTTTATTTCTCAAACCAAGTATTCTCTAAACTCGGTAAAATTTTGGGATTTGAGAGCAGTAAAAATTTCGACACTCTTATGAGTACGACTCTGAAGCTCTCTAATGATTCGACAGGTAAAAATGTAGATCCTAAGCTGTATCGTAGTATGATATGTAGTTTATTATATTTAACTGCGAGCCAACCAGATATTGTCTTCAGCGTAGGTATCTGTGCTAGGTATCAATCTGACCCTAAAGAATCCCACCGATTGCTATTAGACGTATTTTGAGATATGTCGCAAGTTCGGCCAATCTTGGTCTTTGGTATCCACATGATACTAATGTTCAATTAGTTGGTTATATGGATGCTGATTGGGCTGGTAATATTGATGACCACAAGTCTACCAGTGATGGATGTTTTTATGTCAGGAATTGTCTAGTTTTGTGGCATAATAAGAAACAGAGTTTCGTATTTTGAGATATGTCGCAAGTTCGGCCAATCTTGGTCTTTGGTATCCACATGATACTAATGTTCAATTAGTTGGTTATATGGATGCTGATTGGGCTGGTAATATTGATGACCACAAGTCTACCAGTGATGGATGTTTTTATGTCAGGAATTGTCTAGTTTTGTGGCATAATAAGAAACAGAGTTTCGTATCTCTTTCCACAGGTGAGGCTGAGTATATTGCAGCTGGTAATGCATGCACTTAGCTTGTGTGGATGAAGAGGATGTTAAATGATTACGGATTTACGCAAGATTCTATGGTTCTGTATTGTGATAATTCTAGCGCAATCAACATTTCTAAAAATCCAATCCAGCATTCACGAACTAAGCATATTGACATTAAATATCATTATATTCATGAATTAGTGGAAGATAAGATTATTTCATTGGATTATATTTAGACTGAAAATCAGCTTGCAGACATTTTCACAAAACCACTTGACAGAAACAGGTTTGCTAAATTGAAATTAGATATTAGTATGTGTAATGTGATCTAAGTTAATTATGTTTGCTTACAATATATTGCATGTTTTTATTTTTTAGAATTTTTAAAATCATAAGTTGCTGAAAAATGAAAAATTTTGAGGTTGCACGACTAGTTGAGTAACTCGGGTTTGGGGTGTAAGGCCCGTATCCTAGACCATACCGTTTACTACAAGAAAAATGGGCAAAGGCTACGGCCAAAATCCGTAGCAAAATCCCTTTTGCTACGAATATAATCCGTAGTATGTCTGTCGCTATTGGTGGTGTAGCTAAAGGTCTAGCTACGGACTATATCCGTAGCAATAGATACCAATAGCTACGGATTCTATCCGTAGCAATAGGTACAAATAGCTACGGATTCCATCCGTAGCAATAGATACCAATAGCTACGGATATTATCCGTAGCGATAGATACCAATAACTACGAATATTATCCGTAGCAATAAATACCAATCGCTGCGGATTCTATCCGTAGCTATAGATACCAATAGCTACAGATCATATCCGTAGCAATAGATACCAATAACTACGGATAGTATCTATAGCAATAGATACCAATCGCTACAGATTATACCCTTAGCAATAGATACCAATCGCTACGGACAAAAGCCATAGCTAAAGCTACAGATTATATTTATAGCTATTTTTACCTATTTTCATTACAAGAACCTGCTGTGATTGATAACTCATTTAAGCTTAATGCTGATAGAAATAGTACATAAAATGCAATCAGAGAAAAAAAATGATGCATTTATTACAATAGCAATCAAATCATACAATGCATCCTACATTCACATTTTTAAATAAACAATACTTCACTTTGCTCAACCTATCATAAGAATTACAACTAAGGCGTGCCCTGACGTGCAAGAAATAAATACACTCCAACACATTAAACACCCTCCATATGCATTCAATAATGCTCACATTTTTACGGAATTTTCTTCCTTCAGACGGTTAATTTCAGTAAATGCAGAAGATGTAACTTTTCTTCCTTCACATTTTTACAGAATCTTCTTTCCTTGAAACTGCAGATGTAACTTCTGTGGACTTCGCCGCAAGATCACTTTTAAGTTCTGAAACCCTTCCCTTAAGAAAATGAATTTCATCCTCCACTGACTTCTTTAGCTTGTCAGCCGGTATAAAATAGCAATTGTAGACACAATCAAACAAGCATGCCTTTGTACACATCTCAAAAGGAAGAAAGACAAAAAAAAAAAAAAAAAAAAAAAAAAAAAAAAAAAAAAACAATTATATATGAAGAAATAAAAAATGTACCTACAATCTTCTAAACTATGGCAAAATCCATAGGTTAGGTTATCGGTTATAAGTCTAGGTTATAAGTTATAGGTTAAGGTTTAGTTTATAGGTTTTGGTTTAGGTTAAGGTGGTTTAGGTTTAGGTTAAGGTTTTAGATTTAGGTTTATGTTATATGTAATAGGTTATAGGTTATAGCTTTAAGGAATTGAGAATAGGTTTAGGTTTAGGAAATCCGGTTCGGGTTCGAGATCGGGTTTAAGTTTGGGTTTTCAAGTTCAGGTTTAGGTTTAGGTTAGGGAGTTGAGATTAGGATTAGGTGTAGGTTTAGGTTTAGGGATTTGAGAATACATTTAGGTTTAGGTTTAGGTTTTAGATTATAGGTTTAGGTTATAGGTTTAGGTTTAGGTTTTAGGTTTAGGTTAAGGTTAGGTTATAGGTTATAAGTTTAGGTTATAGGTTATGGGTTATGGGTTATAGGTTAAGGTTTAGGTTATAGGTTTTGGTTTAGGTTAAGGTTATAGGTTTTGGTTTAGGTTTAGGTTTAGGTTTTAGGTTTTAGGTTTAGGTTAAGGTGATAGGTTTAGGTTTAGGTTTAAGTTTAGGTTATAGGTTTAGGTTATAGCTTTAAGGAATTGAGAATAGGTTAAGGTTTAGGTTTAGGAAATCGGGTTTGGGTTCGGGAAAGGGTTTAGGTTTGGGTTTTCAAGTTTAGGTTTAGGTTTAGGTTAGGGAGTTGAGATTAGGATTAGGTGTAGGTTTAGGTTTAGGGATTTGAGAATACATTTAGGTTTAGGTTTAGGTTTTAGTTTATAGGTTTAGGTTATAGGTTTAGGTTAAGGTTAGGTTATAGGTTATAAGTTTAGGTTATAGGTTATAGGTTATAGGTTAAGGTTTAGGTTATAGGTTTTGGTATAGGTTAAGGTTATAGGTTTTGGTTTAGGTTTAGGTTTAGGTTATAGGTTTTAGGTTTAGGTTAAGGTGATAGGTTAGGTTTAGGTTATAGTTTTAGGGAATTGAGAATAGGTTAAGGTTTAGGTTTAGAAATCGGGTTTGGGTTCGGGATCGGGTTTAGGTTTGGGTTTTCAAGTTTAGGTTTAGGTTTAGGTTAGGGAGTTGAGATTAGAATTAGGTGTAAGTTTAGGTTTAGGGATTTGAGAATACATTTAAGTTTAGGTTTAGGGAATTGAGAATAGGTTAAGGTTTAGGTTTAGGAAATCAGGTTCAGGTTCGAGATCGGGTTTAGATTTGGGTTTTCAAGTTTAGGTTTAGGTTTAGGTTAGGTTATGGGTTATAGGTTAAGGTTTAGGTTATAGGTTTTGGTTTAGGTTAAGGTTATAAGTTTTGGTTTAGGTTTAGGTTTAGGTTTAGGTTTTAGGTTTTAGGTTTAGGTTTATGTTTAGGTTTAAGTTTTAGGTTTAGGTTATAGGTTTAGGTTATAGCTTTAGGGAATTGAGAATAGGTTAAGGTTTAGGTTTAGGAAATTGGGTTCGGGTTCGGGATCGGGTTTAGGTTAGGGTTTTCAAGTTTAGGTTTAGGTTTAGGTTAGGGAGTTGAGATTAGGATTAGGTGTAGGTTTTGGTTTAGGCATTTGAGAATACATTTAGGTTTAGGTTTAGGGAATTGAGAATAGGTTAAGGTTTAGGTTTAGGAAATTGGGTTCGGGTTCGGGATGAGGTTTAGGTTTGGGTTTTCAATTTTAGGTTTAGGTTTAGGTTAGGTTATGGGTTATAGGTTAAGGTTTAGGTTATACGCTTTGGTTTAGGTTAAGGTTATAGGTTTTGGTTTAGGTTGTAGGCTTTAGGTTTAGGTTAAGGTGATAGGTTTAGGTTTAGGTTTTGGGTTTTAGGTTTTGGTTAAGGTGATAGGTTTAGGTTTAAGTTTAAGGTTTAGGTTATAGGTATAGGTTATAGCTTTATGGAATTGAGAATAGGTTAAGGTTTAGGTTTAGGAAATCGGGTTCGGGTTCGGGATCGGGTTTAGGTTTGGGTTTTCAAGTTTAGGTTTAGGTTTAGGTTAGGGAGTTGAGATTAGGATTAGGTGTAGGTTTAGGTTTAGGGATTTGAGAATACATTTAGGTTTAGGTTTAGGGAATTGAGAATAGGTTAAGGTTTAGGTTTAGGAAATCGGGTTCGGGTTCGGTATCGGGTTTAGGTTTGGGTTTTCAAGTTTAGGTTTAGGTTTAGGTTAGGTTATAGGTTATAGGTTAAGGTTTTGGTTTAGGTTAAGGTTATAGGTTTTGGTTTAGGTTTAGGTTTGGGTTTTAGGTTTTAGGTTTAAGTTAAGGTGATAGGTTTAGGTTTAGGTTTAGGTTTAAGTTTTAGGTTTAGGTCATAGGTTTAGGTTATAGCTTTAGGGAATTGAGAGTAGGTTAAGGTTTAGGTTTTGGAAATCTGGTTCGGGTTCGGGATCGGGTTTAGGTTTGGGTTTTCAAGTTTAGGTTTAGGTTTAAGTTAGGGAGTTGAGATTAGGATTAGGTGTAGGTTTAGGTTTAGGGATTTGAGAATACATTTAGGTTTAGGTTTAGGGAATTGAGAATAGGTTAAGGTTTTAGTTTAGGAAATCGGGTTCGGGTTCGGGTTCGAGATCGGGTTTAGGTTTGGGATTTCAAGTTTAGGTTTAGGTTTAGGTTAGGTTATGTGTTATGGGTTAAGGTTTAGGTTATAGCTTTTGGTTTAGGTTAAGGTTATAGGATTTGGTTTAGGTTTAGGTTTAGGTTTTAGGTTTTAGGTTTTAGGTTTAGGTGATAGGTTTAGGTTTAGGTTTTGGTTTTGGTTATATGTTTAGGTTATAGCTTTAGGGAATTGAGAATAGGTTAAGGTTTTGGTTTAGAAAATCGGGATTGGGTATAGGATTGAGTTTAGGTTTGGGTTTTCAAGTTTAGGTTTCGTTTTAGGTTAGGGAGTTAAGATTAGGATTAGGTGTACGTTTAGGTTTAGGGATTTGAGAATACATTTAGGTTTAGGTTTAGGGAATTGAGAATAGGTTAAGGTTTAGGTTTAGGAAATCGGGTTCGGGTTCGGGATTGGGTTTAGGTTTGGGTTTTCAAGTTTAGGTTTAGGTTTAGGTTAGGGAGTTGAGATTAGGGTTAGGTGTATGTTTAGGTTTAGGGATTTGAGAATACATTTAGGTTTAGGTTTAGGGAATTGAGAATAGGTTAAGGTTTAGGTTTAGGAAATCGGGTTTGGGTTCGGGATCGGGTTTAGGTTTGGGTTTTCAAGTTTAGGTTTAGGTTTAGGTTAGGTTATGGGTTATAGGTTAAGGTTTAGGTTATAGGTTTTGGTTTAGGTTAAGGTTATAGGTTTTGGTTTAGGTTTAGGTTTAGGTTTTAGGTTTTAGGTTTCGGTTAAGGTGATAGGTTTAGGTTTAGGTTTAGGTTTAAATTTTAGGTTTAGGTTATAGGTTTAGGTTATAGCTTTAGGGAATTGAGAATAGGTTAAGGTTTAGGTTTAAGAATTCTTGTTTGGGTTTGGGATCGGGTTTAGGTTTGGGTTTTCAAGTTTAGGTTTAGGTTTAGTCTAGGGAGTTGAGATTAGGATTAGGTGTAGGTTTAGGTTTAGGGATTTGAGAATACATTTAGGTTTAGGTTTAGGGAATTGAGAATAGGTTAAGGTTTTGGTTTAGGAAATCGGGTTCGGGTTCGGGATCGGGTTTAGGTTTGGTTTTTCAAGTTTATGTTTAGGTTTAGGTTAGGTTATGGGTAATTTGTTAAGATTTGGTTATAGGTTTTGGTTTAGGTTAAGGTTTTAGGTTTTGGTTTAGGTTTTAGGTTTTAGGTTTTGGTTAAATTGATAGGTTTAGGTTTAAGTTTAGGTTTAAGTTTTAGGTTTAGGTTTTAAGTTTAGGTTATAGCTTTAGGGAATTGAGAGTAGGTTAAAGTTTAGGTTTAGGAAATCGGGTTTGGGTTTGGGATTAGGTTTAGGTTTGGGTTTTCAAGTTTTAGTTTAGGTTTAGGTTAGAGAGTTGAGATTAGGATTAAGTGTAGGTTTAGGTTTAGGGAATTGAGAATAGGTTAAAGTTTAGGTTTAGGAAATCGTGTTCGGGTTTGGGATCGGGTTAGGTTTGGGTTTTCAAGTTTGGGTTTAGGTTTAGGTTAGGTTGTGGGTTATAGGTTAAGGTTTAGGTTATAGGTTTTGGTTTAGGTTAAGGTTATAGGTTTTGGTTTAGGTTTAGGTTTAGGTTTTAGGTTTTAGGTTTAGATTAAGGTGATAGGTTTAGGTTTAGGTTTAGGTTTAAGTTTTAGGTTTAGGTTATAGGTTTAGGTTATAGCTTTAGGGAATTGAGAATAGGTAAAGGTTTAGGTTTTGGAAATCGGATTCGGGTTCGGGATCGGGTTTAGGTTTGGGTTTTCAAGTTTAGGTTTAAGTTTAGGTTAGGGAGTTGAGATTAGGATTAGGTGTAGGTTTAGGGATTTGAGAATACATTTAGGTTTATGTTTAGGGAATTGCAAATAGGTTAAGGTTTAAGTTTAGAAAATCGGGTTCGGGTTTGGGATCGGGTTTAGGTTTGGGTTTCTAAGTTTAGGTTTAGGTTTAGGTTAGGTTATGGGTTATAGGTTAGAGGTTTTGGTTTAGGTTTAGGAAATCGGGTTCGGGTTCGGGATCAGGTTTAGGTTTGGGTTTTCAAGTTTAGGTTTAGGTTTAGGTTAGGTTATGGGTTATAGGTTAAGGTTTAGGCTATAGGATTGGTTTAGGTTTAGGTTTTAGGTTATAGGTTTAGGTTTAGGTTATAGGTTTAGGTTTAAGTTTTAGGTTTAGGTTATAGGTTTAGGTTATAGCATTAGGGAATTGAGAATAGGTTAAGGTTTAGGTTTAGGAAATCGGGTTCGGGTTCGGGATGGGGTTTAGGTTTGGGTTTTCAAGTTTAGGTTTAGGTTTAGGTTAGGGAGTTGAGATTAGGATTAGGTGTAGGTTTTGGTTTAGGGTTTTGAGAATACATTTTGGTTTAGGTTTAGGGAATTGAGAATAAGTTGAGGTTTAGGTTTAGGAAATCAGGTTCGGGATCGGGTTTAGGTTTGGGTTTTCAAGTTTAGGTTTAGGTTTAGGTTAGGTTATGGGTTGTAGGTTAAGGTTTAGGTTATAGGTTTTGGTTTAGGTTAAGGTTGAAGGTTTTGGTTTAGGTTTAGCTTTAGGTTTTAGGTTATAGGTTTAGGTTAAGGTGATAGGTTTAGGTTTAGGTTTTGGTATAGGTTTTAGGTTTAGGTTATAGGTTTAGGTTATAGCTTTAGGGAATTGAGAATAGGTGAAGGTTTAGGTTTAGAAAATCGGGTTCGGGTTCAGGATCGGGTTTAGGTTTGGGTTTTCAAGTTTAGGTTTATGTTTAGGTTAGGGAGTTGAGATTATGATTAGGTGTAGGTTTAGGTTTAGGGATTTAAGTATACATTTAGGTTTAGGTTTGGGGAATTGAGAATAGGTTAAGGTTTAGGTTTAGGAAATCGGGTTCAGGTTCGGGATGGGGTTTAGGTTTGGGTTTTCAAGTTTAGGTTTAGGTTTAGGTTAGGTTATGGGTTATAGGTTATAGGTTTTGGTTTAGGTTAAGGTTATAGGTTTTAGTTTAGGTTAAGGTTTTGGTTTAGGAAATCGGATTTGGGTTCGGGATCAGGTTTAGGTTTCGGTTTTCAAGTTTAGGTTTAGGTTTAGGTTAGGTTACGGTTTATAGGTTAAGGTTTAGGCTATAGGTTTTGGTTTAGGTTAAGGTTATAGGTTTTGGTTTTGGTTTAGGTTTAGGTTTATGTTTAGGTTTAGGTTTTAGGTTTTAGGTTTAGGTTAAGGTGATTGGTTTAAGTTTAGGTTTAGGTTTAGGTTTTAGGTTTAGGTTATAGGTTTAGGTTATAGCATTAGGGAATTGAGAATAGGTTAAGGTTTAGGTTTAGGAAATCGGGTTCAGGTTCGGGATCGGGTTTAGGTTTGGGTTTTCAAGTTTAGGTTTAGGTTTAGGTTAGGGAGTTGAGATTAGGATTAGGTGTAGGTTTAGGTTTAGGGATTTGAGAATACATTTAGGTTTAGGTTTAGGGAATTGAGAATAGGTTAAGGTTTAAGTTTAGGAAATTGGGTTCAGGATCGGGTTTAGGTTTGGGTTTTCAAGTTTAGGTTTTGGTTTAGGTTAGGTTATGGGTTGTAGGTTAAGGTTTAGGTTATAGGTTTTGGTTTAGGTTAAGGTTATAGGTTTTGGTTTTGGTTTAGGTTTTGGTTTTAGGTTTTAGGTTTAGGTTAAGGTGATAGGTTTAGGTTTTTGTTTAGGTTTAAGTTTTAGGTTTAGGTTATAGCTTTAGGGAATCGAGAATAGGTTAAGGTTTAGGAAATCAGTTTCGGGTTCGGGAATGGGTTTAGGTTTGGGTTTTCAAGTGTAGGTTTAAGTTTAGGTTAGGGTGTTGAGATTAGGATTAGGTGTAAGTTTCGGTTTAGGGATTTGAGAATACATTTAGGTTTAGGTTTAGGGAATTGAGAATAGGTTAAGGTTTAGGTTTAGGAAATCGGGTTCAGGATCGGGATTGGGTTTAGGTTTAGGTTTAGGTTAGGGAGTTGAGATTAGGATTAGGTGTAGGTTTTGGTTTAGGTTAGGGAGTTGAGATTAGGATTAGGTTTAGGTTATAGGTTATAGCTTTAGGGAATTGAGAATAGGTTTAGGTTATAGGTTTATGGTGTGGTCCCTGCAAATACAGATATAAACACGGCTTGTCCAAATAGCCAGGCCCCTTCAATACTGTCCATAGGAAATTGACAGCTTCATCATGGTCATAACAGCGGTTCCCACCTTCCAGGGACCCCCACTCATCCTGATAGCTCTAATGCACATTCAGGTCTGTTCCATTAATTTTGAGCAAACACATAAATACGACCTATCCAAATGAGTAGGCCCTTCTAATGCTGTCCCTTTGAAATGAACAGATTCATCATGGTCATAACAGTGGTTCCCACCTTCCAGAGACCCCCGCTCATCCGGATAGCTCCGGCGCACATCCGGGTCTGCTCCATTTATTTTGAGTAAATACATAAACACGGCCTGTCCAACTGGCCAGGCCCTTCCAATGCTGTTAATAGGAAATTGACAGCTTCATCATGGTCATAACAGCGGTTCCCACCTTCCAGGGACCCCCGCTCATCCGGATAGCTCCGACGCACATTCGGGTCTGCTCCATTAATTTTGAACAAATACATAAACACGGCCTGTCCAAATGGCCAGGCCTCTCCAATGCTGTCCATATGAAATAGACAGCTTCATCATGGTCATAACAACGGTTCCCATCTTCTAAGGACCCCCGCTCAACATTCGGATAGTTCCGACGCACATCTGTATCTACATCATCAATTTCGAGATGATATATAAACATGGGTGTAACATCCCGGATTTTTGCCAACCTGGGATTAGACGTCCTTAGGCATTGGGTCGATCCTAAGACCTTACCAACTTGTCAAAACTAAACCCCACAGTCTAAAATCGCTTCTGAACCCATTTCCTTCACAAATCCCACCCTTCTCTACCTTGTGCTTTCAATTTTCAAAGCACTTTCGCCCTAGACACTATCTTAAACTAGCTAAGTAGTAAAACTTGGATCACTTTATCTACAAACTGCAAAGGCCTAAGTACCATCTCAACTAGAAAATAATTAGGATTAAATCCTTTAGAAATTTAACAAAGTTAACTAAGTGCAAAACTCGATTAGCCATGAAATCCGTTGGGATCGCTTTAAATACGATCTGCAAGACCCAAAACTTGCAAAATCAGTGACTCTAGGTTTCCCTAAAGTTTAGAACCAAACTCATTTCCCGTCTGCTCTCGGGAATGAAACGAAACTTCGTATTAAGTCTAGACCGCACATCGGGAGTCCGATTAACACGAAGCTAAGGAACTAGGACCGCCTCACTGGGCTTGACAATCATCTCAAAAATCAGATCCAGCCGATGTCCCACGGCCATTCGTTTCGATCCGGAGCGAGGGAGTGTGAAAAACACTATTCCCTTTGAAATTAAAATATCTGGAATAGTGATCTGGCACCATTCGCTTACGCATCAGTATTAAGCAACCAGACCGTCAGAATCAGACCAAATTACACCTTCGGATCAGGGAAAATTTCAAGAACATTTACATGTACTTGGAATTTCGGATCGTGGCCCACTGACCGTTGAACTGAAAGTGGCCCGCCACGTGCGATCTGGGAATCCGATCGAGTCGAAACCGTAATCCCTCATAGATCCATGTGTGGTGAGGTTAAGTCTGACGTTTGGCTCAAGGAGGGCCACCAGAACCTCTCTTTTGAGCTGGAAAAGTGACGAAATACCTATATTAGCAGTAACCTTTGAACAGGAGTCTATTTTGGTGAGTTTTGAGGCTATATAAGGACCTTAAACCCTCTCCCATTTCAGCCATACGAATTTGGATTTGAGAGAGGGAAAAGAGAGAGGAAGTGAGGGAGAAGTGGGAGAATCTCCCTGCCGTCGTTCCCTGCCACCACACGGGCTGCACCATCCCTTTCTCATCGCTTTCCCGGCGATTCCAGCCCCGTTTCTAGGTAAGAAACCCTAACCCTAATCTGATTTGGGGCTTGGGTGGTTGTAGGTTATGAGATAGCTAACCTATTTCGTTCTCTAGGTTGCCAAACTCCCGTATACGGAAGCTTAGCGAACCTATCAACTCCGTTACGATTCTACGACAAAAGGTGAGGACTTTAAATGCATAAGTTACGTTTTTCAACGCTTTCAATGTCAGATAATGATAGATTCATGATTTGCGTGTAAATGCACATGTACAAAGTGCTTTCCGTTTCCTGTTTCGATTAACGTTGTAGAATATGGAATTTCACATACTCTAGATATACGTAGAAATACCGTATACGTATTTTCTTTGAGAAAATATTTGACATGTTTATTTAATGTTTGATTATATAATATGTGGATAAAATGTTAGTTTGGCGAAAGGAATCGCAAATCTACATGTTCATGTGTAAATGTCATGTATGTTGAAATTGTGTATTCTAGAAGTACCGTATATGTGTAATTTTTGGAAATGCAATAGTCATGATTATTTGATGTATGATTATGCTATACATGGATAAAATACTCACTTGGCAAAAGGTTAGCCCTAACACGTATTTTGCTAACATACGTCATGTATGTTGTAATAGTGTATTTTAAGTGTTTGTGAAAATGACTGAATGAGTATAGAATTCTCATTCGTGCTTGCCATGACTAGTTGTCATGGATTCATGATTGATGTATTGGCGATACCCCTTTGACGAAAGGATTTGCCCTAAGTCACGCCACGGCCAATATACACTATATATATGCTAAAATGTGTGGCCCAAGTGTTTGTGGAAATGACTGAATGAATATGGAATTGGATTCCTGCGTGCCATGACTATCCATCGTGGGTGTACGCGTGTTATGATTGGGGCAACTCCCTAGCGAAAGGATTTGGCCTAATGCCTATGTGATTGACATATGTTATGTATGTTGATGTATGTTTGTTTAAGTGTTTCTTGAAATGTCTGAATGTGTAGTAGTTAGCAAATTGTAATATATAAGGGTGTTGAGATATGATTCTCAACCTCTTTTCACTATGTGTATGATCTCCTTTGATAGTTGTGTGATTAGGATTTGAACATGTACAAACTCATGCTTGTGTTGTGATTCATAACATGCTCAACTGTTTTATGATTTTAACTATGTAATGCATATGTTTAAATTTATATTTATGATGTGTGATCCGTCATGGGTGATGGGGGAGCGGAGCAACGAGTGCGTGCAACAGCCCTGGCAGCCCTAAACGGATAATACCAGACTGATTGTATGATTTGAATCCTGATCCATTACTGCTTTATATCTCTGTAATTGATTGTGTTTGGGGCTATGATTATAGTCCAGGCAATCGGTAACGAGATTGAACTCGTGGTTGAGATTCATTTGCCACGTGGGATGTGTTCGACGAACTCGAGTCGTGCGTTGCCTGTCGGCAGTGGCTAGGCCACACGAAGTTGTTTATGCACTTCATGTCGTGCAGCTCAACGGGCGATCGTGCTAGTCGAGCTCGTCAAGTAACCGATCTGCCTTATGTGTGTTCACCATGTTTGGTCGCTACTGCTTGAACCTAGGGTACCAAACTTACCAGTGGCGATCCCCGTTTAACCATGGTACCTAGATCCGCTAAGTCGCATGAGCCGGGCATGGTGGTATGGGACACCGTGGTCGAGCTGTCGGCCTACGCTGGGGCCATGTGCCTCCCCGTAGTGACCATTGCGCAACTAACTCGTGAGCCGAATACGGTGGTATGGGACACTGTATTCGAGCTGTCGATACTTCGGCGAGAGCCGAGTACGGTGAGATCTGTGCTCGTGCTGACGGGCGACGAGTCCTACGTGGTATCATCAAGTACACTCCAAGGGTCTGTGATTGGCGACGAGTCTTTCACAGCAACTAGAGTGTGAGTTGAGCCGAGTACGGTGAGACCTGTACTTGAGCTGACGGCTAGTGATTGAGCCGAGTACGGTGAGACCTGTACTCGAGCTGACGGCCAGCAATTGAGCCGCATACGGTGAGATCTGTATCCGCGCTAACGGGTGACGAGCCCTTTGCGATGCCTTCACTAAGCTTCTCAAACTATAATATCGTATGAGAATAACTAGGATTGACGACCCTAGAATGGATCATGTTTGGGAATGATACAAGGGAGGTACCTTAGTTTCCCAATACTGCTGTTTGAAATGGACTAATAAAAACTTGGTAATCATGAGCATCATCGCATCGCATGTGCTTTGTAGATGTGGCGCACTGAGGGAGTAAGCATTCGCGAACGTAAGATGATGTCGCTTGAGGGTGGTTTGGCAAGGGCATACAGCATCATGTCATTTCATTCTTGCATTTAATAAGAGTAGTTAGAATTGTTTGATTTGTACTGCTTTATCATTACTGCTTGATTGAATTGATAACATGTTAACCTATGCTTTACTGTTCCACTGAGTTGATCACTCACTCCCACGTTACGGGACGGTGTTCCGAACACCCACCAGATTTGTTGAGTTTCAGGTGATGGCGATGCTTATGAAGCAGAGCCGGACTTCTATGATGTGGAGGAGGAGTTCTCCTACATGTAACTTTCTGACAGGCCAATGAAGACCTGGTATTGTATTGACGGGGTTATGGTTCTTGGGATAGAAGGCATTACACTTCCTCACATTTGGTAAATTTTAGAACTGCACTTGTATTTATTTAACCTGGTAATGTTATCACACTCTGGAGACTCATCATAAGTTATATAATTTATCTATCTATCACAGTCTTCCGCTTGCAAACTTAACTGTCTCTGGAGTATGATATGCTGTTTTGGCTTAATCTCACTCATGTTCAATGCACGAATACAGTCAACATTCAATCATCATTCATTTTGTTGCATAAGTGATGTTCTGGAACTCGGGAGTTGAGTTTATGCTCGACCCCCGATTTTCAGGGCGTTACAATGGGCTTGTCCAAATGGTCAGGCCACTTCATCAATGAATCATATAGTATGAAGGAAAGAAGACTCACAAATTTAGCTAGCAAGGAGAGAAAGTGTGAGTGCTTGGAATGTCACCCTTTCTTTGAATAATGGATGCATATTTCACATTGCAATCCGAGAATTAGTAAGTTTTTTAGTTTCTTCGACAATGCAAATGGGCACAGATTTACATATAAAAATTTTAAAGATTGTAAAACAAAGTAAATGATTATATTAACTTCCAAGTATCGATTAAAAAGAAAAATGTAAATGATGATGGGAAAGAAATCTCAATATATTAAATTATCGAAGGACGATGAGACATACCAAGACTACAGGTGCCCAGAGCAATATAACTGCAACAATGTTGTACCTAGCTGCATTGAAAGAACAAAAAAATTATATGAATGAAAAAATAACCATTCAAAGATAAAACAAATAGTTAAAAACATTACCATTTTAATATTGAACCTTGTAGTGGCAACATTGATCTGTGGGGCTAAAAATACATGAGCCTGCATATAAAAATCTCAAGTTAGTTGGGCTTTTGAGGTCCTCAAATGATAGTAGAAGAAGCCATAAAACTATTCACTACATTATCCATACCTTGATTGGATTTCCTCCAATAAATATAATATTGTTACATGCTTAGAAAATATAAACAATTCAAGAGATTCTCCTTGGTCGCTTTCTTTTCCTTATTTTCTCAACTACAACACTGATGTCTTCAGGTTCATTGAATATCAACTCATCAACAATTGCTAATGAGGTGAGATTAGGTCCTGCATCGGCATCAGTTACATCCTTAAATCGTTCCGATAGATGGCATGTCTCTTCTTCGATAAAAATCTTTTTTGAAACTTCCAATACCACATGCCATTCAGAATTTTTTGGATCTCTGGAATAGAAAACTTGCGTGGCATGCTCCGCAAGAATGAACGGCTCGTCACCCAATTTATCTGAACTGTAAAGACTGGACAAATTTACTAATCTTAGATTCGCTTCGACATCAAGAGAAACACCATGATGCGTCACCTTCACCCAATCACACTTAAATAAGACAGGCTTGTACCCTGTTTTGTACTCCAATTGGATAATTCTACGAAGGACTCCGTAGTAAGGTTGATTTTCGTCCACTGTATTCATATCCTTAGCATTAGATCGAAAGGTGGTCATACCCTCTGTCAGAACCCCACTGTTTTGGTTTGTTTTATTCTCCTCATAGTCCTTAGTGACAAAGAGAAAACCATTAATACAATACTTATTGTATTGAGTACAAAAAGCTAGAGGTCCTCTCACTATATCTTTAAATTCTTTATCGTCAGATTCGCTAAACTCTGGTTGCCTCTTCAACCAAGGTATGAATTCATCCTCGCTAGGCACCCTGTTGGTCCTCCTGTAACATCGCTGCAAGAAATCTTTGTACTTCCTGCGCATTATTTGATACCATTGTTATATTGAAATCGCATAAAGTAAAGAAAATATATACAAATGAGCTAATTGTGCATACCCTTCCCACACATCATAGCTGGGATGACTCTTTAGTACCCATGTACGAGCCTGTTCGTATTCGATACCTGCTAGGATAACACTTTGACCTGAACTTATTGGACCAACATCGTCATCATTGTTATCAACGACATCTTGCAACTTTTGTAGTCCTGAAATGACTCCATCAAACCGTTTTTCCAATTTTTCCAAGAGGCTTGTTTTTTGTTTTCCTTTGTATTGGTTGCAATATATAATTGTCTCCTCTTGGATATATTGTTCTGCAATGCAACCCTTAGGTCACGTCTTGTTATGGACATAGGCCTTAAATGTCTTCGTGAACCTGACAAAGATAATGATACATTACAAATACATACAACCGTAGATGTTAAGCCGGATTATTCTTACTAAACTTATTGCATACCTTTCGAATGGATACATCCATCAATAGTACACATGACCACATATGCGAGCCTCGTAAGCCAAGTGGATGGACAGATGCATCATCACGACAAATATAGATGGAGGGCATATAATCTCAAGCGACATAACGTCCTAGCCATACCCCTCTCAAGAGTGAGAAGCGTTTGAACGTCTACTATTGTCGAGCACAAGGTATTAAAGAAGGTGCAAAAGATTGTAATTATAAGACAAATGACCTTCCTATCCCTGAATGCATGCTGGATGAGAACTGGGAGCAAATGTTGCATCAACACATGGTAAGAATGAAACTTCATTCCCTTTAAATCCACGCAATCTCTCTTTATGATGGTCTTCCAATTCGCACTAAAACTGACTGGAACACACAGGTCATGCAAAGTTTGAATGAAAAGCTTTTTCTCTTATTTTCTTAAACAAAAAGGACCTTGTTTCTGAATCATCTTGCCAATGCTCTTTTTTAGCCATAAACGCTTCTCAATTCCCAACCATTTCAGGTCCTTGCGCGTATTAGCATCATCCTTGGCCTTACCAGGTGTGTTCAACAACAAGGCGATAAGGATTTCATATATATTTTTCTCAACATGCATAACATCAAGGTTGTGACGCACTGGAATATCTTTCCAATACTCCAAATCAAATAATATAGACCGTTTAAAGAACCACGGTGATTCAACATCACCCGTTAGCTCTTGTCGGCCTCCATCAATACCCCTCATATTCCTCTTCTCAGTCTTCCCCCATTGCATATGCAGGTTCGCAGTCTGTCTTTCGACCTCAATCCCATCTAGACGAATGGGTTGACGTCGTATCTCTACCTTCTTATTGAATGTGCCAGCACTTGTATCCTTCCTTGCCTGGTCTGACATTGTCAACCATCGTCTATGACCCATATAAACATGTTTCTTTCTATATTGGAGTAGTAAAGAATCTATGTTGGGACGACATACAGGACAACCATACTTACCCTTGGTCCTACAACCAAAAACATTACCATATGCTGGAAAGTCGTGGATTGTCCAGAGCAAAACGGCACGCATCTTGAATTTGTTTTTATGATATGCGTCAAGCGTTGTGACCCCTTTATGCCATAAGTCTTACAATTCATCAATCAATAGTCTTAAATAAACATCAATATCCTTTCCTGGTTGTTGTGGTCCCTCAATGAGCAAAGTCAACATATTAAACTGAGGTTTCATGCAAAGCTTTGGTGGAAGGTTGTACATCACACACATAACGGGCCATGAACTATGAGTTGTAGTCAAAGCACCGAATAGGTTAAACCCATCAGTAGCCAGGCCCAATCGAACATTGCGAGGCTCAGCTGAAAAATCCATATACTTCTCATCGAGATTCTTCCATGCAATACAATCAGCCGGATGCTCCGTCTTTTCAGGTTGCAATTTTATGGTTGAGTGTCAGGACATTTCTTTCGCTAACCATGGCACACTGAACATTCTTTGTAGCTTTGGTGTTAATGGAAAATACCTTAACACCTTGGCAGGTACTCGAGATTATTTTTTCTCAACATTCATTTCTATCTTGAACCTAGGAGCTTTACAAGTTAGACAACTGGTTTTCATCTCGTTCTCTTTCCGGTTCAAGATACAGTCAGTTGGACAAGCATGGATCTTCACATAATCAAGACCCAACTTTGTAATGATCTTCGTCGCTTGGTAGGTATTAGTAGGGGCCTTGTTACCAGAAGGTAACAACTTCTTTAGTAGTTGAAGGAGCTCTGTAAAGCTTTTTTCGCTCGATCCATGGTTCACCTTTAATTTGAAAAGTTGTACAATAAAAGTCAGCACGGTGAAATCTTGGGCCCTTCAGTATAGCTCAGTCATTGCGTCTCGTAGATTTTCTTCAAACTCATCAGTTTCATTTTCCCCAAAGACGCCTTCGACTACAGGGGTCACATTCGGCTCATCTTATACAACTTCATCTAAGTTATTACCACCGAGTTCTTGAACAATCGCATTGTGAACCTCATTTAAGTTTAGGACATTGTGGTACTATTGGGAACTTGATGCATATTTAGTACGCTTAGGTGATACATGCTCACCATGCATGTCCTAGACCCTATAGCTTGAGTCGAATCCATTTTTCATTAGATGTATTTCCAAATCATTATATGAAACCGGTAATCGTAAACATCTACAAGTGGCGCATGGACAAAGAATGGTTTCTCTACCAGGAAGGTGTTCTCGTGCAAACTTCACAAAGCTTCTGATTCCAGAAATAAAATGAGGGTTCGGAAAACGTAGTGTCATCCACTCCCTATCTATTATAGCCGGATCCTGATTAACCACGGGGTTCATTTTGAACTTGCACCTTACAAAAAAAAAATATATATTATTATTTTTCACCCATTCACGGATCTAATTCTAAACACATGCATCTATGACTATCATTGGAGTTTAGTCTTTGAATAGCTTTAACTTTTCATGGGCATATCACGAGGGACCTGGATTGCCTACTGACAGTGCTATGTGGATCACCGCATGATGTATGTGTTTCATCCATGCCATTCATCCATTTTTCATCCATCAGAGCCGTCCGTAAATGTGTGTTGGAGACACATCTAACTAATGAGCAATGAACTTCATATGAAATTTTGTCTAATTGGCTGATTAAATTGTGAGATCTCTACATCAAACGATTACTAAAAGTAGAAAAAAAATACTAAGGGCCTATTTGGATGACTCATTGTGGTCCAGGCAAGAAGTTAGAAAACAAAATGATCTGTTATAACATAATTCATTATGCTCAGAACAGTAGATCATTGGTTTGTAACCTCACAATGTATTTATAGTAGAAATTTCCAGCACACTAGAGATCTCCAATCTCAGTATAAGAGTCCTTTGGAGGGGTGAGTATTTGGCTAGTGAGCCTACCAAAGCTCAATTCCATAGCTCACTGGTTAGGATTGAAAATTGTGCATGTACTGGGACCCAATTTTCAGACCTACCTCCACTCGGCAACCCAAACATTTATCCAACAACGCCTGTTTATCTGGATTGGATAAACATGATTAATAAACTTGATAAACAATTAAAGATCCCCACCATGGAACAATTGGATTGGACCAGTTGGGATTGGGATGAGCCTAGCCCAAGTTTCATCCATCGGTTGGGCAGAGACCATCTATAATTTCATTGATATAATTGAAAATTACATCAAGGGGACCACAAATGAAACGAGTATAACCCAACAAATTCATACAAAATAGCAAGGAATCATAACAAAAATCATCCAAGATGAAAGATAGGTGAACCCAGTCTAACAGGAAAATTAAAGATAAAATTAAAAAATTGAATCCTGCTTACTGTTGCAAACATGATTTGCCAAACAAATATGCTAATTGTTTACCTTTCTGAAATACATGCAAAAGAGCAACACATCCAATTTCTTAGTGAAGTTCATAATCCGAAGCCAATAAGACTAAATCATTTAAGTCTAGTGGAACACCCAATTCTTTCTACCACATTGGAACAGAAATATTCGAGAAATTATTTTCGAAGATGTAACGCCCTGAAAATCGAGGGTCGAGCGAAGCTCAGCTCCCGAGTTCCAACGCATCACTTATGCAACATAGATAATGATGATTATGAAGAGTGCATTGAAACATGAATGGGATTAGACCAAAACAGCACATCATACTCCAGAGACAGGTGAAATTTGCAAGAGGAAGTCTGTGATAGATATATAACAGATATAAACTGTGGTAAGTCTCCAGAGTGTGATAATGTTACCAGGTTAAATAATTACATGTACCATTTCAAAAAATACAGAAGGCGTAATGTCATCTAGCCAACACCCTGTAGCCCCGTCAATTAGAAGATGGTCTACATAGACCCGCCTGATAGCTGTATAAAGGAGAAACCCTCCTCATCATCATAAAAGTCCGGCTCCGCTTCGCAAGCATCGCCATCATCTGAAATTCAAACAGGGGCTGGTTGGTGTGTACAACACCGTCCCGTAACGTGGGAGTGAGTGATCAGCTTAGTAGAACAATAAAGCAAAGGTTAACATGTTATCAATTCAATCAAGCGATAATGATAAAGCAGTAAATCACACATCCCTAAGTACTCTTATTAATGCAAGTATGGTATGTATGTATGATGCATGCCCTTACCTACGCTCCCTCAGCGACTCCTTCTTACGATCGCGGCATGCCACACTCCCTTAGTGATTGACCATCAACGCCAAATGCACACGTAATGCGGTGCATGAACGTGATTACCAAGTTCCTTATTAGTTATTTTCATATAGCAGGATTGAGAAACTAAGGTACCTCCCTTATATCACTTCCCAAATAAGGATCCATTCTAGGGTCGTCAGTCCTAGTAAATCTCATATGATATTGCGGTTCTAGGTTGCTGCAATGGGCTCGTTGCCAAATCAGTACAGGCCTAGTGTATACTCTGATTACTACGAAAAGGCTCGTCACCTCTACGCCGGTTCAGAGTATGCTCGAGGTAACTACAAAGGACTCGTCACCAAATCAGTGTAGGCCGACAGCTCGAATACAGTGTCCCATACCACCGTATTCGGCTCACGAGTCTGGGTTGCTCACTGGTCACTACGGGGAGGCTCGTCGCCCCAGCGTAGGCCGACAGCTCGACCACGGCGTCCCATACCACCATGTCATGCTCATGAGTCTTAGCGGATCGAGGTACTAAGGTTAATGGGGTTTCACTGGTAAGTTTGGTACCTTAGGTTCAAGCAGTAGCGTCCAAACATGGTGAACATACAATGGCCAATCAGGTTATTAAACAAGTTCGACTGGTACGAGCGTACGCTGAAATAACCGACAAGGTACCACTGTCGACAACCATTGTACGACTCAGACTCATCGAACGTGTCTTTTGTGGCGAAATGACCTTAGCTACAAAATCAAGGCCTGTTACCGATTGCCTGGACTATACAATAGTCCCAATCACATTCAATTACAACAAAATATCCTAGAAGATAGTTAAAGCAGTTATGAATCAAGATTGCAAATCATATAATTAAAGGTCCAATAATGTCCGCTTTAGGGCTGCCAGGGCTGTTGCACGGAATCGTTACACTACTCTCCCATCACCCTTCACGGCACAACTTAAACATAGATTTATACATACATATACATTACGTAGATAAACAGACACTATAATATACGATACATGGAGGAAATCGTACACATAGTTAAAGTAGTTGAGAATCATATCTCAACACCCTTATACATTTCAATTACTAACTACCTACTCATTCAGACTATTTTACACAAACATTTACATCAACATCCTTAACAACATTACATACCTATATTACAGACAATCCATTCACACTTTCCAACATACCTGTAATATCTAGAAAACACTGTATAGCGAATCCTTTCACAAAGGATTTGCCATATGAACCACGATCATGCATTCACGACCAATAGTCATGGCAAGCATAAATCATAGTTCCATATTCATTCGAACATTTCTACAAACATTTAGGCTACACGTTATAACATACAAAATGTATGTTGGGATAACATGTATTAGGCTAATCCGTTCACATAGAAGTTGATACACATGCGTCTAGCATACATAGACAGCAATTAATCATGGCAAGCACAAATCCGTATTTCATACATATACGGTATTTTCTACAAATACGAGGAATACAATATATTCAACATAGTTAACGTATATCTGAAAAATGAAACGGACAACACTTTGTACATGTGTAATAGCATCCACGTCAGTAATTGTAACGCCCTGAAAATCGGGAGTCGAGCATAAACTCAACTCCCGAGTTCCAACGCATCACTTATGCAACAAAATGAATGATGATTGAATGTTGTCTGTATGAACGCATTGAACATGAGTGAGATTAAGCCAAAACAGCATATCATACTCCAGAGATAGTTAAATTGTAAGCGGAAGACTGTGATAGATATATAAAATATAAAAAACTGTGGTGAGTGTCCAAAGTGTGATAAGGTTACCAGGTTAATGAATTACAAGTACAGTTTCAAAATATACCAAGCTACGGAAATGAATTGTCTTCTATCCCAAATACTATAGCCCCGTCAATGCAATTCCAGGTCTTCATAGACCTGTCAGAGAGTTACATGTAGGAGAACTCCTATATATATATATATATATATATATATATATATATATATATATATATATAATTGAAATAGCTAAAAATAATAAATTTTTTCTAAATTTTCATTTTTGAGCTGAAAGCGCACGTTTTTTTTAGCAAAATATACGGACGTGATTCACTTTGTGGGTTAATTCACCTCGGATGACCCGTTTCAATAAAAATTGGTAGGTTATGTGCTGCGTAACAATACTCAGATCAAAAGTTATGATCAATTCACAGTCTACTTTCTTTAGATCCAACCATGCTAGAATGTATCGGTGTTACGTCCCAATATCATGGAACACCACTTAATGGACCACTTTGTATTTTGGTAGTAACCACATTTGGTGGTGCGGGTCCACTGATGGTTGGTTTTGGATATTCACCTGTTTTGGATGTTCACCTGTCTGCCACGCTGACATATAGAGTGGCCTGTGCATTAACTGACTTGTACACCCGTACAGGGTTAAAGAAAGTTGTAGGTTTATTATAATGATAAATTATTTTAGGGTTAGGAAAGCTTTAGATCTCAGGCTCCTTAGTAGAGCTGGTCCATTGTTGCATCCCTAATTGTGTTACCTATCAGCTCACTTAACCGTCCACTTAGATATCCATCGATCAGCCAAATATTTAATCAGATCCGCGTAATGGGTGGTTTGTATTGAATCAAAAGTAGTAAATACAATTTGAACAATTAACTTAAGTCACACGTATTACACGTGTACATTGTCTGCAATGCATGAGTACCAAGTATCACTTTCTTCAAGAGTGAAATATTGTAATCCACCAAAACCAGGAGCTAAAGAATATGCAATGATGCCAACAGAACCCAATGGAGAAAAGAGGGAAGGGTGGTGGCATCCACACCGAGGTGCTTCCGGCATATCCTTAGAAGATACCCCCAGCCTGTCTCACTCACGAATCCCGAAGAAATCACACATGATGTCCCTTCCAGTCGAGTGTACACGAGTTGTTCGTTTGTCTACGTGTGACTAGAGTCAATCGATCCATATCATTGGTTTATGGGGCCTCAGAAAGCTCTTTTGATTTCGAACCCGGATCTTGTAACCTTTCTTCAGCTGAATGTGGGCTGTTGCTCTGTTAACTTCTCAACCGTCTATTTTGAGGACCACAATTTCTGCGGTTTCAATCGTCCAAATCATGAGATAACCACGGCATTGTCGAAGGATAGCGAGACCAAACAAACCAACGGTCTGGATCATGGAACCATTTGCCTCACTTTGAAATACTGAAAAATGTGGACAAGCTCGGGTTCTGGATTACCTTAAGGATCGGTACTATCTTCATGCGCGAAGGCCGGTTTTGTGTAACCGTTGTTACACACAAGCCCGTGTATAGCAAAATTCTGTAACGTCATACGAAATTTGCGTAACATCCACTCCATGCATCGTTTTTTTGTTGCTATTTTAGGTAGTTAGCCCAAAAATAAGACAGATCGAAAATTCAAATGGGTCACACCAGAGGAAACAATGGAGGGGAAATGGCGACCATTGAAACCTTCTTGAGACCCACTGTTATCTTTACATGCCATCCAACTCATTCATAAGGTGAATTTCCACTGGGATGTAGGGAAAATAAATATATCATCTTCATTAAAATCTTTTGTAGGTCCCTCTATGGAAGCAATGGTATATGTTCAGTTTCCACTGTTCTTGTGATGTGACTCACTTGGGCTTTGGATCATTCGGCTCCCATCCTAAATTAATCTAGCGAAGCTGTTAGACGGAGTGGATTTCACAAGGACGTTGCGGTGGGCCCACAGAGCCTTGGTTTGCACGGGTTTAGTGCAACAAGGACCCGTTGCCAACACCACCGGCAGCGGTTGTGTGGTGATATGTAGGATGGTGTGGGGTCAATTTGATATATATATTTTTTTATATCCACGCCATCCATCAATTTTTTTTATCTCATTTTAACGTACTAACTCAAAAATGAAGAACATTTGAAGGTCAAGTGGACCACACCACAGGAAACAGTGAGAATAATGACACCCACTGTTGAAACCATTCTAGGGGCCACTTTAACGTTTATTTACCATCCAACCTGTTGAGAAGGTCACTTAGACCCGGATAAAAGGAAAACACAAATATCAACCTGATAGGAAAACACAAATATCAACCTGATCCAAGACTTCGTGCCCCTAAGAAGTTTTAATGGCAAGTTTTCTATCACCGCTCTTTCCTGTGGTGTGGTCCACTTGAGCTTCAGATGTTCTTTATTTTTTATTTCATCAAAAACAATGAGAGGTCAAAACGAATGGACGGCGTGGATATAGAACACATACATAACGTTAGGCCCCACACCGCCCAACACATTTACAGACAGCTGGTGGTAGTGTTGGCAACACCACCTAATACACGTTAACAGGGGTTTACACGCAACTCGCGTCCAGAAACCAACTCACAAAGCAAGCCAACGTCGCACACGTGCACGGGATCTTACACTTGCATAGGATGATCAGCAGAAAAATTTACTGGTCTATCATCATGTGGGCCATACACTTGAAAGAAAATGGTACGAGGGATTATCGTTAACAACCAACGGTCAACATTCGAGATGCACAAGTGGGACAGGCGCGTGCAGATGGGTCATTTGGGACTGGCATTCCAATCCCATAAACGCCTTTTTTTTTTTTTTTTTTTTTTTTTCTTTTCCTTCAAAAATAAAAAGGAAAGAAAAAGGAAAAAGAGTGACCATGCTCCCTGCAGTAGTCACCTCTCACTCTGATTGCACTGAAGACCATCACACACCCAATGCGATGTATAAGAGAACCAAACCCGCCTCTCATATTCCCCCCTCTCTCACTCTTTTCCGCATCCCATCATGTGACATGCATGAGGTTCCCGGCCACCCCTGGCGCAACGTAGACAAGATCGAGTGGGTGCAAGGAGGCATGGGATTGTGGTGATTGGAGTGTCGAAATGGCCTGCCTTTCCTTAGGGAAGGTTTCTCTTAAATATAGGGCAACTTGTATCCTTTGGCATTTCGTTTCCTTTGAAACTTTCCTTCTGCTCAGCTTGTGTTTTCCTCATATCTATTGTAATGAATAAAGGCTTATGTTCTGCCTATCTGTTCTCTTTGGAAAAAATGTCGTGTGTGTGCATGCGAGAGAGCCAGAGAGCTTTTCTTTTCTATGTTGCACGATCACGTATGTAAATGTATGATGTTGCGTATGTACGTTGCTGCTCGGGTTCACTGGAGTATGTGGCACCATTTGTCCCCCCAGGCTGAGATGGTCCGATTATTTGAACCAGGGCTACTTGGATCGTGTGTCACTTGGGTTCGAGGCATTGGAATAGGTAAGAAATTAGGTGAGTGGCACCCTAGGGATAGGAATGTAAGCAGCTCTAATACATACTACTTACATACACTAGGTATAGGAATGTCGGTAGCCTTTGTACATACATTAGGTGTAGAATTGTTTGTGGTTTACTAAACTAATGTAATTTTATATAAAGCTTGACATTATAATACACTCGAAATTGTTGGAATGTGCGATCTGTGGAACGGCCAATACCATTTATTTGACTAAGCAAATATGCTCTTTTCTTCTCTTAACGGGGGCTTATGGTAGAGTTGTTGAGTAACTCACGCCTTCCATGAAGGGCCATTTTCTCTGGTTTTGAATTGGAGAATCCGACCGGTTGGATAACTCTACTACAAATCTAATATTTAGTGCGGATTATCTGCCCTGATTTTTATTTTATTTTATTTTACTTATGCCCACACACTTATCTGCCCTGATTTTTATTTTATTTTATTTTATTTATGCCTACACACTCGTATACTCACCCACACAACCTACATACTCGACCTCGTCATCTCAGTGCTAAAACAGTACATGTCTACCACTAAGCCATGAAGCCAAAAACCGATGATTTTTGCTGGGATTCTTCCGCCGTCACTTCTCATTGGTCCAAGTCATTACTGATGACATCAGCTGATGTTATTTTAAAAAATATAAAGAAAATAAAAAATAAAAAAACATGCTCTGAGGAAATACATGTTTTTCTTTTTTAACGTGTGGATCTTTTGTGAGCCTCACTGATGTATATATGAAATCCACACCGTCTGGTCATTTTTTTTTAACATCCCGGAAACCAGGTAGGTCCAAATCTCAGGTGAACCAGCCCGCAGGAAGCAATAGGGGTTGAGCATGAAAACTTTCTAGGCCCACCATGGCCTGTTTATCTCTGTTCATCTGGTCACACAGACCTCAATGAAGGGAAAAACATAAATATCACTTTGATTAGAGCCTTATGTAGCTTTGAAAAAATTTCAACATATGCATCCAATTTTCACTGTTTCTTATAGTGTGGTCCACTTGAGCATTGGATCTACCTCATTTTTAGTTTCATATCTTAAAATGATCTTACATAAATGAATGAACAATGTGGATCTAGAACATAAATTATGGTGGGACTAATAGAAGTTCCACCATGTCAAAACATGGCCGTGCTATTGTCAAAACATAAATTATGGTGGGGCTAATAGAAGTTCCACCATGTCAAAACAGGGCCGTGCTATTGTCAAAACATAAATCATGGTGGGGCTAATAGAAGTTCCATAACAATGTGGATCTAGAACATAAATTAGCTGCAGCCCCAGCCTAACCCAAGACGGTGCGGCACTTACACGATGCCCACTTTGATGTATATATTTCATATCATGCCAACCATTTTAGGACATGATTCTAAAAATGAAGCAATCCAAATCTCAAGTGGACCATACCATAGGAAACAGTGATGACAGACCATTAAAAAATTACGTGGGTGTTTTTGTCAAGCTTATATTTGGTAATTTATTCTCTTCATATAGGTTTGTGAGAACTTATCAACAGATTGAATGGCAAATACACGTTAAGAAAAAAATTATGGTGGGGCCTAAGAAGATTTTAATAGCAGCCTTCAATCACCAATGTTTCCTATGTCCTGAGATTTTTATCTGCTTCATTTTTAGGTTAATGATCTTCAAATGGAATAAACGGAGCTGATATAAAATAAATACATCAGCCACATGGTAAGGGCTCCATCAGGGGCGGCTCTAAGGGGCAGGTAGGTGAGGCAATCACCTAAGGCCCCCTAATTAAGAAGGCCCTATATTATAGTAAAATTAAAATTTCTTAATTATGAAGGTCCTATATTATAGCAAAATTAAAATTAAGAAGAAGAAAAAAAGTCTAAAATTTTTGAAATAAAACTTATTGAAAGGCATATAAAATAGGAACATTTCAAAATTAGTTTACAAATTTGAAATTACAAATAAAAAACAAATCCTAGAAACTAGCACTATCAATAATAACAGTCTAACTCTATCATCTCTTTTCAAAATAATAGCATCATTCTCAATAAATTCTTCTCCTAAAACTTAGGACCACAACTACCTACTTTATTGCTAATTAAGTTCTCAAAAAGAAAAGTCTCGATCTTGAAAATTTTCTTAACCATGACATGCATTCTGATATTGATGGTTTGGACTTATTTTCGGAATTAAAAGTTTTAAAAGAAGTTGCAAAAACAGAAATTAATACTCTAATTAAAATACTTAATCTAATAAAATAACTAGATTTTTTTCTAAATTGTTTTATTGCATATAGAATATTACTTACCATACCTGTCACAATTGCACCTGCAGAAAGAAGTTTTTCAAAACTAAAGATATAAAAAATTATTTACGAACAATTATGTCTCAAGATGGATTAAACAATTTAGCAATTTTATCTATCGAAACTAATTTATTGGGTAAGCTTGAATACAAAAGTTTAATTAGTAATTTTGAATTTAAAAAGGCAAGAAGCAAATTTATGGTTTAATTTTGAATTTATTAAATTTTTTTAACTAAAAAGCCTCATTTTTATGACTCACCTAAGGCCCCCAAAAATATTGAGCCACCCCTGGGCTCCATTCGTGGGTGAGTCTACGAACCTTATCTGCTTCCTCTCTCTCACTTCAAAGTGGAACTTTATGAGGGCTCATTGTGATGTTTGAGAGAAATCTATTCCATTTATTAGTTTATTCAAATTATGTTAAAATATGCGAAAAAAATGAGGCAGATCTAAAACTCAAGTTAGCTGCATGACAGGAAGAAGTGTTTATGGAAATGTTTCCTTTTGAAAGCTCCCTATAATGCACCGTGATGTTTATATGCCATGCATACCATTCATAAGTTCATGATCTAAGACTTTTACGGCCCCATAAATGTTTCAATGGTAGATGTTCAATCCTCACCGTTTCTGACAGAGGGAAGGACGTGAGGTCGAGCACCGTCTTCCTCAAGGGGATAACTGTTCTGAATCCATGGAACTTCTCTAGACTCCTCACAGAGGCTCCTCGAATCCACAAGCAAAAGAACAAGAAAATAGAAAATAAATTCTATAAAATTCAAAATTGATTGATAAATGAAATAAACGAGTTCACAACCCTTTAAATAGGGATACTAAGCAATGGGAGAAATTTCAGAATCAAACTACAACTGAAACTCCTAGAATTCGCAACTTACTATAAATAATAAACTTACTATTTATAAATGGTCGTGATTTCCACTAGTGTGCAAGGTTTTGGGCCAAAAATAGTAAGTGTCTTATTTGGCTTCACCAAGCTATTCTCCTAATTATTCAAGTACTTTTCACGTTGGGCGCAACTCCTAAAGCTCAATGGATGAAGAGTTATAATCAAAACTAAAACTTACTATTTATAGTAAAAACGAAATTAAAATAGGGAAACGACCATCGATCTAATGGTATTTCACAAATTCGTCTTGCGCAGCAGGGTTGGGTGGCTAAAGTAGCTCGTCCTACCCCAAAATCATATATTTTACGCCTGATAACTCATTCTGGATTGCGAGATACACCCGATTTAAGGTTTGACAGTCTGGATCACTTCCGTGTCGACCGGGCCTTTTTTTTAAATCCATCTTGGCCATGAAATTGTCCGCGACCCGCTCTACATCAGTCCCCTCCACTTCAAAAGAACTCGTCTTGCTTTGGTTCATGATACTCGGTCAGGTCCACGACGTTGAAAGTCCCTAAGATCTTCATGTTGCCCGGAAGGTCAATAATGTAAGCATTGTCATTGATCTTTCGGAGGATCGTCACGGGTCCAATCTTCTTGTTCTTCAACTTTTTGTACGTCCCAGTCGAAAATCTCTCATTGCGTAGATGGACCATAACTTAGTCGCCTACCTCGAACACCTTTTGTTGTCGATGCTTGTTGGCTTGTTCCTTCCACTTGTCGTTCGAGGTGTGTAACTTGTCTTATACCTCAACATGAATGCCCATGATCCTATCTACCATATGTTCTGCTGCAACGCTCATACTTGGGAGCTTGAGCAAAGGGACCAAGTCAAGTATATGGCGAGGAACTCGACCATAAATAACCTGGAATAATGACTTTCATGTTGAGCGGTTTACCATGTTGTTGAATGCAAACTCCGCTTAAGATAAGGCTAAATCCCACTGCTTTGGTTTTTCTCCTGAAATACATCGAAAAAGGTTCCCTAACGTGCGATTCACAACTTCAGTTTGCTCGTTGGTTTGTGGGTGGTAGGCACTACTGAACTGAAGTCGTGTATCAAACCAGTTCCACAAAGTCTGCCAGAAGTGGCTAATGAACTTCATATCGTGGTCGGAAGTAATAGTCTTGGGAACCCCGTGTAGCTACATGACCTCTCTGAAGAATAAATTTGCCACATGTGTCGCATCGAGTCTTCTTGCATGGTATGAAGTGAGTCATCTTCGAGAAACGATTTACCACCACGAACACTGAATCCATGCCACGCTGTGTTCGTGGGAGACCCAACATGAAGTCTATTAATAGTTCCTCCCAAGGGCCATCAGGCACATGTAATGGTGTGTAGAGACACATTGTCAAGCCCATGTCCTAGTAACCGTTCCATTTCATAGGATCCCATGGTCCTCCTGGACGAATTCTGGCAACCCGCGACCCATAAATTACATTTGCGCGCGATCCTAAGTCCCATCCTGTAAAACTAAGTCGGCTTGACCCAAACCTGTGCCATTGCGACCGCGCCGTCGCCGCAGTTCCAACGCCGTGTCTCGTGTGCCAATTCATAGTCTAAATCATAAGATGTAGGCCACGCATGATCATGGGCGTGGACCGCATGTTGTGGGACCCACCTAACCTATGACACATTTCCCTAGGTCATTATGAGGATTACATCACCCCTACACGTAGCCACCCTACTACCCTACTCCATAGCCCCATGCCTCTTAAAAGGCAATGATGAGTTTAGCCATGCCTCTCTTACAAGCAATGATCACCCTACCCTATGTATGAGAGAGAGAACCTATTACCCTACGCCTCTCTCTCCTTCATCTCTCTCTTTCCCTCTCATTTTCTCCATTTTCTCCATTGCTAGTAATCCCAAGCTCCCCAAAAAAAATTCCAGCCACTTCCTCTTCCAAACCCTCCCAATCTTACCATCAAGACTTCATCTCAACCATTGAACCTTGCTCCCTTGAAGCATTAGAGGCCATTGGTGGTAGTAGAAGTCTAAGATTTGAAGGTGGGTGCAATGTTTAGGATAAATCTTCCATTATTTCCTTGATTTTCTTGCTTAAGATTATGTAGGACCCACCAATCAATGGTGGAGATTCTACTTGAACCTTTGGATGTGGCTAATGGCCCATTTTGATGTATGCATGCACATCGAGGAGCTCATAGTGGCGGACCTCCTCCCATCTCCGCCGTCTCTCTCTCCTCCCCCCCCCCCCCCCTCTCTCTCTCTCTCTTCTCTCTCCTCTCCTCCTCTCTCTCTCTCTCTTTCGGTGTTGATGATATGTATGGACCACCTAATGGTGTATGTACCTTACCCAAACAGTTCAGCAATGGGACGTCCATTGTCCAGCAAATTAGCCCATGTTACCGCCCATTTCTGGGCCTTGTGGTCAGTCACTTGCACAGGCTTGGATGGGGAAGAAAGCACAACTATTAGCTTGATTTTCTTGCTCAATGGGCCATCATATGAACCCCACTTTGATGTATGTACTTCATCTATTCCAGTCCAGCAAATGGATTGTGTTGCTGGACATTGAAGGCCTGCATGACTGGCTGGCCTTGTAGAACCGTCTGAATGGGGAGATGACCCCTATCTCTATTTGATAGGAGAGGGATGGCCCACACGTGTGGGCCCACTCGATGCGTGTGTTGTGTCTATGTCATCCATCCCTGGCTAGAAGTGGGCACACCTTGATGACGCCTTCCATCTAGACCATCTGTCCGCTGGACGTCCAGGACGTTTGGATGAAGTGAAAATACAAGTATCAGCTTCATCCAAAGTTGTTGGGTCCCACATGTGTGGACCCAACTTAATGTATGTGTTTGTATCTGGGTCGTCCATCTACTAGATGGCCAGCAGCTACAGCTGCTGCTTTAACGTCAGTAAGTTCCGCGGCCCCATCATGAGGTATATGTTATATCTCAACCATCCATCCAGGACGTGGGACCCACTCCCCACGTGTTGCACGTGTGGAGGTGGGGCCCACCTTGATGTATGCATTCTATATTCACACCGTCCATCTGGATGGTGCTGTGCAGGGCTTACCGTGATGTATTTGTTAGCCACGCCGTCCATTCATTTGGCATCTGTGTGGGGCCCACCCCACACGTGCTGCACGTGTGGGATGGGACCCACCGTGATGTACATATTTTATATCAGCACCGTCCATCTAGACAGTGCCATGTGAGGCCAACTATGATGTATGAGACTTATCTACACCGTCCAGATTACTGGATGATGGGACCCACCTCTGATGAATGTGTTTTCAGCCATGCCATCCATCTGATTTCTGGATGGGTGGGGCCCACGTTTGATCCAAGCTGTCCATCTGGTGAGGCCCATTTAGAACGTGCAGGGCTCACCTTAATGTGATGAATATGTGGCCCATGTATAAGGCCCGATATGATGTTTATGAAGCTCATATGTGATGCCTAATAGGATGTGTTTGAGGCCCTTATTATCACGCCCCAAACTCAAAAACCGGGCTCACAAAATTTCCGATCACCGAATCCGGCGCCGACAGCCTCCGTAGTACCCCATTCTTGACTCCCGGCACCCATACACTAGGTTCCGATCCTGAAATTATATAAGGAGGATTTCTAACATGATTTTGATTCGTAATAATCATAACCATAAGCATAACCCTCGAACAATAACCACAACAACACCATCACAAAATCCACTATGATCAAAAGCTTTAAAGTATAATGCGTATGAAGAGAAATACAAGATAATAATAACGAAAACTCTTGAAGCTCGACTGCACGCTCCTACTACGGTGAAGCTATGGTTGCGTCCTGGCATCACCTGCACGCATCATTCGTGCATAAGCTTATAGAAAGCTGACAGGGTGGTGTAAGTGTGTGCGTAATATGAACGTACTCGGAATGCAATATCAGAGTAATACGGAATCATGCTGATGAGTACATGAATGTAATCAGCCGTACCAAGGCTATGCGGTGCAAGATATGAATGTTATCGGCCATATCAAGACTATGCAATGCGAGATGCAAATCAAGCATGTAATCCTCATTCGAGTCTACATATCAATGCAACTCATCACTAGAGCATCAAATATTAGTACAGTTCTCACTCTGGATAATCACCAGGGTTTAATATACTCCAAATGACACTGCCTCTTTCCTAGACGCACATTCCAAGTGATCATAAGAAACCTCACCATCCGCCGGCCAATAGTCTGTCAATACCTATCCGGCACGTCGATAGCAGACCCATTCACGAGCTGGTCAAACTCAGCCTAACAATGCCCCCTACCCTTGGGCGGGTAAGGCCACACCCCTTTCCAACCGACCATGACATAGTGGGAGACGCGACCTCCTGGTATTCGGCCTTCGTGCGCTCATATATCCACTTGGTCTTGATGTTAGAGTCATCCTTTGGTACCATCGAGTTTAGGGATTTTCACCCAGGAACATTTATGGCGCCCCGATGCTAGTAACAATATTTTCGGTGTCCGATCCTGCCATCCACGATATGCCTGTGGAGGCCACAGCCCTGATGTCGCTAGGGTATACAGTAATCATGTCATACAAATGTGAAGTGCATGAATCAAACTACCAGTCATGCAACAATCTTGCGTACCGCGCCCTCATGTAGGGCAACTCCGCCTATTAGGGAGCCCATCAACAATCTGCCCGGAAGCATATGCTATGATCAGTCACTCCTCATATCAAGCATACATATGATGTGTATGAGCATGAATCAGGAAACTATACTAAACATATTATATGGTGATGGATTCTGTTCATAATAAAGATGGGCCTAGACGGCCTACACACTACAAGTATGGGTCTAATAATGGGCCCTAGGGAGAGTTACAATGCGGACATTTAACCATCATTGTTCTTTCAATGTGGACATCAAACCATCATTGCTCCCAAGGCATGGCCACCAAAAACATCATTACATACATCATGGTGAAATCTCACATCGCAATGGGCCTCATATACATCACATTCGGCCCAGACAAAGGCCTCACATACGTCTCGTTGGGCCCACTCATGGTCCTTATATACATTACATTGGAACTCAACCCATGGGCCTCAAATATGTCTTAATGGGCCTCATATACATTAAGCGGGCCACATCATGTGGGCCGCTCCAATGGGCTAACATGCATCAAATGGGCCACATCATATGGGTCGCACCAATGGGCCAAGATACATCAAATGGGCCGCATCATGTGGGCTGCACCAATGGGCCCATATACATCAAATGGGTCGCATCAAATAGGCCCTAAACATATCTCATCGGGCCTCATCAAGTGGGCCCCAAATACATCAAATCGGCCATATCAATGGGCCATTCCAGTTACACCATTCATCCATCTATAGAGATCATTTTAGAGCATTACCCAAACAAATGAATCATATCAAAAGATCATATGACCATACCACAAATAATAGTGGTGATAATAATTCCCACTATTAAAAATTTAGAGGGCCCACCATAGCATTTATTTCCCATCCAGACTGTTCATAAGGTCACAAAGACCTGAATAGTGAGGAAAAATAGATATCATATTGGTTCAAAAGTTCTGTAACCTAAAAGGGGTTTCAATGGTAGGCATTCAATTGTACTGTTTTGGTAGTGTGGTCCACTTGATACTAGATCTATCTTATTTTTAGTCTCAAGCCTTAGACGAGCTGCAAAATGGATGGACGGTTCAGATGTAACACATACATCAGTGGGTAGGACCCACCATCCAGCCATCTGGACAGTGTGGCTAAGACCCATACATCACGGTGGTCCCCACAAAATTGGATGGACGGAGCAGAAATGGGTCCACATCCAAACCGCTGGACGGTCTGGATTGGATGGATGGACGTTTCATATAAGGGAGTCACCTACGACCATCTCATCTCAAAACGGGTGGGTCCCGACGTGGGGCCCACCATATACTTGTATTAATATATATATATATATATATATATCTATATATATATATATATATATATATATATATATATATATATATTATTATATCTCAAAATAGGTGGGTCACCACGTGGAGCCCACCATATACTATATTATAATATATATTATATATTATATATTATATAACATGGTTTGTCCAGTGTCCAGAGAGTCTGGACGCTGGATGGACCGTTAGGTGCAACGGGTGGGGTCCACGTGGTGTGGCCCACCATAGCATTTAGATCACCTGACGTTTATGTTTTGCCTACGTGTAACATATATAATTATATATATATATATATATTATATATATATATGGTGGGGTCCACGCCAGTGGGCCACTCCACTGATCAAGCTGATATTTGTGTCTTCCCACCATTGGGCCTACCTGAAGCCATCCAGCAGGTGGACAGTAAGGTGGTTGCCACTGATGGATGGTGTGGATCTACTCAATTCATCAAGGTGGGCCACACATCAGAGAGAGAGAGAGAGAGAAACACGAAGGGAAAGGACCCCGCCACTATTGGGCCCTCCCTTATATAATGTATACATCAAGTGGATCCCACAATAAGTGGACACTTAAAAAAACAAAATTAATGGTGGATCACCCACATTAGGCCTCCTTCTTTAGCTCCTTGGACTCCTAGGCTCCTTATCTTCAATCTTGATGGAGGTTGATGATGAATGAATGGTTGAGATGGGAGATGAGAGGGTAGGAAAATGGGTCACACTTGGATTTGGGAGAGAGCTTGAACGTTGGGTGTTTGCTCTTGGGGTTGGAGAGTGAAGATAGAAATGAGAGAGAGAGAGAGAGAGAGAGAGAGAGAGAGAGAGAGAGTAGAGAGAAATGATGGATGAAAAGGGATGGATGAAGTAGTTGTTGTAAGGGATAGGAATGGGAAAGCATGGGTTGGGTTGAATTTTGTGTAAAGGTGGAATGGGTGGGGAGAGAGAGAGTTGACTTTGGGAAAAAGAGGTAATGGTTGCTTGTACTTATGGTAGGGTGAGGTGGCATTAGGTATGGAGGTGTACTTGACTTGAATGATGGGACATGTTGTAGAGATTCTCTCAGAATTTGTAACGCGCGGCGTTTTCCTCGAAATGAATGCAGGCCCATATCTTCTGGCCTGGGTATCAGATCGGTGCGCGAGTTATGGCGTTGGAACCACGGCTACAACGCGGTCGCTAGAGTATAAGTTTCGAGTCGAGTCGACTCTGATATGCAGGACTCTGTTTAGGATCGCATGTAAACGTCGGATACAGGTCGAGGGTTACCGAAATTCGACCGGGAGGACTGCGGAAACCTACAGAATGGTATGGACTATGATATGGGCCTTACACTTATGTGAGGTCCAATATGATGTATGTGTGGCCCTTATGTGAGGCCCAATATGACGATATGCGGCCCATTTGGTAAGGCCCGATGGATGTATGAGGCCCATTTGGTAAGGCCCAAAGTGATGTATGTGAGGCCAATGAGTGAGGCCCATGTGATGCATATGTAGCCCATGAGTGAGGTCCATCGTGGTGTACATTAGGCTATTGTATGAGGCCCATTATGTTGTGTATGAGGCCTTTGTGTGAGGCCCATTATGTCGTGTATGAGGCCCTTGCATGAGGCCATGGGCCTATTATATGTTAGGCTCTATGAGGGCCACTCCTTGGGGAGCAATGTTGGTTAAATGCCCACATTGATGGGCGATGATGGTTAAATGTCCACATTGTGACCTTCCCTTAGGCCTTGTTAGGCCCATTTTCATCATTCTCTAAGTGGGTTAACCTAAATCATTGGGCCCCATTGATGTTTGCATGGTCCATCTATTGGTATTGGAATAACCCAAGATGTTGGGCCCCCCATTGGTTACTTGTAGGACTATTTCTTTCAATCTTGGAGTCCATCTAGGACTCATTTGGGCTCCCTAGGGTATCTAGTGGGCTATACAATAGTATGGAGAAGGAAGCCTTTTTCGGATCCTTAGGTTTATAGGTAGGCCGTCTCGGCCAAACCTTGATATGAGGAGAATTCATCATCGCTATAGATGGGTGGATCCGTGCTATCGAATTTGGTATATCCATGGCCGAGGGTCAATCTTTATATTATGGTTTAGATCGGTGGTTCATCTATGGACTTCGCCTTGCATATAGGCCGATTATATGATGTTTTATTTAAACCAACATGATTTAAATGATTTTTAAACTCGCAAGTATACGAATCAGATGTAGATATGGTACGTATTACGAGATCGTTCCCACGAGGACTGGTCGTCACAATTTAAATCTATGATTCTCCTTAACTAATCCAACAAATAATGGAGCGAATTACTAAGCACAATTCTATAAAAAAAACAATTGAGAATAGGGAAGAAAATTCAATCAGAGAGAGGGCACTAGGACTTTCGAATCCACCCCTAATTATCCTAACCCTTGTTTTGTCTGTTGATTCACCTTAATCTAGATTGATACCACTTATATAGAGAAAGCACAATCTATGTCCTTAATCGGGCATACAGAATGTCTAATTCCTTTAAGCAATGCCATGAATAACATATCCCATGTCCTTGATCGGGCACATGGAATGTACAGTTCATTAAAGCACCCTGTTTCTTCCTCTATAGGAAACCTGTTCATGATCAGACACAAGCACCTAGAATAAGCATCCAAACAACATCCATATATATACTGTGGTCAAGTTCATAGATGGAGAAGTACAGAATTCAAATCAACCAAGCCCACTTAGAGAAAGAAACAAATCAATTAAATTCAGGATGGAATCAACATATAACAAAAGTCATTCAAATTAGGGGCTTCATCTCAGCCCTAGGTGAGAAATTAACAAGCCATGAATTCAAATAAAAAGAAGGAAAAATAAAATATCAAGAAATACATCTCCCTTCTCTTTCTTCTATTCCTGTCTCTCCTCAAGCTTTGGATCTGCTGTCCCCAGCTATGGATGCTCTTCCTCACGTTTTGCAACTCTTTTTATAGCTGATGGAGTGGCTGGAGTGGTGAAAATCGAATTTGAAAAGCTGTCGCACGCGCAGCGAAAGCCTTTTCGCAGCCCAGTTCGGGCCCTCGAAACATAGCATTTTCCTCGCTCAAATTCCAAACAAACACCGTCCCTTAAGACTTTCTTGGGTCCTCTGCATGATGTACGGTTCAGATCTACCATATGATCAAAGATGGTGGCCCACAATCGCCTGAAAAATCGGATTTCCTAATACGTGCGAACCCTTTCGCACCCCTCGCTGTCGTGATCGGTGGGCCCCACAGAAGTATTTTCTATAAAATCCACCCCGTCCATTGGATTCAGGACGAAATTTCAGTCAAGAATAGGTAGTTTTGAATGTCCATTGACGCGTCCCAGAGAAGGAAACACAAAAAGATCAGATTTGAACGTTGCAGGGCAGCCCTTTTGTGGCCTCTGTATCACACACATGTACACGCATGGTTGCAAAGTAGCAACATGGTTTTGTAGTATTCGCGGCCATCTACAAGATGAACGGCTTGGATGAGCCGTACGAATGACGTATGGGGCCCACAGTCAGCCGCAAAATGGACCAGCGGCGTCCGTTACGCGGCAGCGGAAAACGGCAACTGCCGTTTTTAGATGCAGACGCGGGTCAGCGCTGCTGACCGACTTACGCGGTTCGGTGCTCGGCGGTAATGCGTTGTACATTATGCACACTCTGTACATGTGGGTTCCACGGTGATGTTTCTGAGAAATCCAATCCATCCATTCATTTTTTCTTCTCAAGTAAGACGTTGAATCCGAACTTGAAGCATATTCAGATATCAGGTGGGCCCAGAATCAACGGTTTATGGGCTGATTTGTCAGTTGGGACACTTCCATAGTGATCCGAGGGCTGAAATTTGAAATGTACGGTTAATTTATGTCCCTAATCCCATGTATAAAGTTTCGAGCCAATCGGATAGAGGGAACCATGTGATCTTTCATTCTGAACCATTTTCGGGCCCCTTTGGCTTGCTTTCCTCATATCTCAGGCGTGCAAATTCTTCATTATTGGTTCTCTAGAGTCCATCCCTTGCTCTGGTAACTTCGCAGCGTCAAATCCATGCTTTTAATACTCTTTTTCATTCCATGCTCTTAATTGCATCCTGCAACAAAAATATAATTAAAATATGGCATTAAACATTATCATGAACATAAAATTAAGTAATAACTGGGGTCTGAGATGCAATATTCGACCCTCATCATTATCGATGTCGATTATGAGTATGTGACAGCATAGCAATATGATACATGCCCATACGCATCATTTGCATGTTTGTTGTGAGATGAGGTTGACCATTGCATATGTCATAGGGCAGGTTGTTTATGGGACTCCCTGATAGGTGGAGTTATCCCACATGAGCGCATGATATGCGCAGGATTGATACATGATTGTACTGCATGACTCATACATCTTACATTGTGTATTGTGATTACTATATGCCCTAACGACATTAGGGTCATAACCTCCACAGGCATATTGTGGATGGTAGGTTTGGACACCGGAAATCTTCTCTTTACATAGGGCGCGAAGGAAGTCCCTGGGTGAAAGTCCATAAATCTGACGGTACCGAAAAATGCTCCAATGCCTAGACCGAGTGGATGCATGAGTGCACGAGAGCCGAATACCAGGAGGCTGCGTCTCCTACTGTGTCGTGGTCGGTTGGAAAGGGGTGTGACCGGAGGTGCCATTTGCTAGGATGAGTATGACCAGCTCATAAATGGGTCTGCTATCGACGTGCCGGATAGATATTGGCTGACAATTGCCTAGGCAGATAGTGAGGTCTCTTCTACTTGCACAGTTGTGCATCTAGTGTAGGGCAGCAATGTGGTGTATAGTGTATCAGACCTCGATGACTATCTAGAGAGAACTGTACTGATATATGATGCTCCAGAAATGAGCTAGATTGATATGTGGATTGGTATGCTTGAGCTGCATCTTGCACATGACATTGACTATGTAGGCCTTGCATCGTATGGCCTTGGTACGTCCGATAGCATTCATGGCTTGCATCGCATGGCCTTGATGTGGCCAATAGCATTCATGTCTTGCATCGCATAGCCTCTGTACGGCTGATAGCATTCATGGACTTATTAGTATATTCTGCATTACTCTAATATTGCATTCTGAGCACGCTTATATTGCACACACACTTTCACCACCCTCTAAGCTTTCTATAAGCTTATGCACGATTGATGCGTGCAGCTGACGTTAGGCTGTAACTGAGCAGGAGTAGGAGCGTGCTATAGAGCTTCTGAAGTTTTGTTATTATTATCATTGTATTTCCCTTTCTACGCATTGTATCTTAAAGTTTTTTATCATAGTGGATTTTGTGATGGAGTCCTGGTTATTGTTCGTGGGTTATGCCTTTCGTTATGCTTATTATGAAATGAATTCATGATTAAAATCCTCCTTGTAGGATCCCAGGATCGGAACCTGGTATATGAGTGCCAGGAGCCAAGAATGGGGGGGTACTACGGAGGCTGTCGGCCCGGATTCGGTGATCAAAAATTTTGTGATCTCGATTTTCGAGTTTGGGGAGTGACACATATTTTGAGACTGCCCCTTAGAGATTTGGCAAACATTATAATGCTGCACAGCTCTACTCACATCATGTACTCACCGTGGCCAGTAGTACCATTCTTCAATAAGTGCTCGCGTTTTATTTCGTTCGAGGTGTCCACTGGGGCCACCTCCATGTAGCTCTTAGATGATCTATTCCCTTAACGAACTTTTGGGGATGCACAGTCGATTCCCCTTGAACAAGAACCCTTCTTGCATATGTAGGTCATCGGGGTGACCTTCTTGGCATTTAACCCATGCATCCTTGAAGTCGTCGTTGTCGGCATATATGTCCTTAAGGCGCTTGAACCCGACAACCTCACTACTCGTAGTGACTAACAAAGTTGCACAATGACTCAGTTGCCCAGAGTTATGTTTTAGCACGAACGTGAATGCCTGCAAAAACAAAATCCACCTAGCATGCACATGATTAACATTAACTTGGCTATTAATGAATTTAAGAGCTTGATGGTCTGCGTAAAGTATAAATTCCCTTTGAATCAAATAATGTCGCTATTGTCCCAGTGTCTAGACCACAACGTATAATTCGATCTCATATGTAGACCACTTCTTGTGTGAATCGCTAAGTTTCTCACTGTAGAAGGCTACCAATCTACCTTCTTGAGACAAAACTCTCTCAATTCCGACATATGAGACATCACATTTGACTTCAAACAGTTTGTCGAAGTTGGAAAGTACAAGAACCAGGGTTGTGGACAACCTGCGCTTAATTTCAGCAAATCTCCTTCCGGCTTCATCGGTCCACTGAAACTTCCCCTTCATTCAATCCGTGATTGATGACACAATGGTACTAAAATTCTTCACGAACTGACGATAGAATATTGTTAATCTGTGAAAGCTCCGTACTTCGTGAATGTTTGTGGGAACCGACCATTCCCTGATTGCCTTTAACTTTTCCTCATCCACCCGAATGCTCATAAATGTACGACAAAGCCTAAAAACAACAGGCTATCAGTCATGAAGCTGCACTTTTTTAAATTAAGATACAATTTCTTTTCAGTGAGCACTTGAAAGACCTTCTCAAGGTGTTCCATATGAGTGGTTTCGTCTTGACTATATATCAAAATATCATTGAAATAGACTACAGTGAACCGCCCAATGAATGGTTTCAGAACTTGGTTCATCAACCTCATGAATGTGCTAGACATGTTCGAAAGACCGAAGGGCATGACCATCTATTCGTACAATCCTTCCTTGGTCTTAAAGGTCATCTTCCACTCATCACCCAACCATATTCGAATCTAATGGTAACCACTCCTTAGATCCAATTTAAAGAATTATTTTGTGCCCTCAAGCATGTCCAACATATCATCTAACCGTGGTATGGGAAACTTATATTTTATAGTGATTTTGTCAATGGCTCGGTTGTCGACATACATGTGTCAACTCTTATATTTCTTAAGAGTTAATAAAGCAGGTACGACGCATGGGCTCATTCTTTCTCTAATAAGACCCTTATAGATCAGTTCCTCCACTCGCTCTTGCAGAATTTTGCACTCCTTCGGACTCATCCGATAGTGGGGACGATTGGGTAAGCTAGACCTAAGGACAAGTTCGATATGGTATTGGATATCTCGCATGGGGGGTACTCTATCTGAAAGGTCATCAGGCTAAATTTCTTTGAACTCATGTAGTAAGGGTTTTAGTTCATCAGGGATGTTTGTGGGATCGTGTTCTTTCCCTTTTATAATTAGTGCATAGGCCTATCCTGTTTCTTTGGATTTCTCCACAAACTTTGTATGGTTAAGAGGAAATGACCCTCTACTTTAGAAGTTTCGAGTGGTCCATCTGGATCCATAGGGGCTAATATAGTTTTTTGGCCGTCTTTGATAAATATATACACATTATCTCGCCTCTATGAGTGGCGTCACAGTCGAATTGCCAGGGTCGACTGAGCAGTATGTGACATGCTTCCATGACAACCACATCGCATACTACTTCATCTTTATAATATTTATCAATTGAAAAGGATATGGTGCACTGCTCAGTTACCTTTGTTTCAATGACCTTCTTGATCCAACCGATCATATATGGGAAGGGATGACGCTCCGTTTTCAATTGTAATTTTTCTACCATTACCCAGGAGATGATGTTCTTGCTGCTCCCACTATCGATGATCACATCACAGACTTTTCAATTCATCGTACACCTAATTTAGAAGATGTTATGTCATTGTGGGTGTACTTCTTTCCTTGGTGCATAGAATAGTCGACTCACGACGAGTGATTCGCTATGATCCTGCTGAACCCAACCTGACTCGTCCGTCTTGTCTTTTGTGACGTACTCTGGTTCCTCGATACCTGGATCCTAGTCGGCGTTTTCAGCACTACCATCATTGATGGCGAGGTTCGCCACTTGTCGTTAGGGACAAGTATTAGATAGGTGATCCGACTGGTTACAATGAAAGCAATGGTCCGGCCTTGGCCGAGTATAGGGTTCGGGATCCTACTTGGGTTAACAGCAGTCGATATGCCCCTTTGGGGCCTAGCTTACCAACTTCCTTGATCCCGATTCATGGGTGTAGGAGATTGAGTGTGTGCTCCTACGGGTTCATTCCCCTTGGTCTATGGAGCTCCCTGGGGCGGGCCTGTTACGGTAACCCTAACGGTAGGATAAGTCTATGTATTGGGACGTTCAAGTTGCACTTTTACCCAGGTAACTAACTTGATTGCATCATTCATTGTCCAAACGGACTGCATCTGGACCCGATCCTGGATTGTCATATGCAATCCCTTGTTGAATCGAGTGACTTGTTGCGATTCAGTTTCGACCAAATTGTTACATGCCACTAAGTGGTAGAATTCTTTTATGTAATTTCTCACCATCCTACTACCCTGCCGACAATTTTGGTATTGTTGGAATAGTACCTGATCGTAGTCGCTAGGGAGAAATTGTGCGCATAACAGTTGATTTATTTGCTGTTATGTGCAGATTGATGCTTTCATTTGTCTCGCTTGTGCGAGTTGTAGTTGCTCCCACCAAGCTGAAGCTCCACCTTAAGCTTGACCTTTTTTACTTCAGGGATATCCATATAGTCGAAGAATCGCTCAACCTCAAAATGCTAATTGAGGAAATCTTTAATGTGTAGTTGGTCATTGAAGCTAGGAATATTGACTCTCATCTTGAACTCTCAATCTGCCCGATCTACCCGATCGCCACCTTATTTGGGTTGTTAGAGGACTATGTCGTTGACCTCCTCGTTGCTAGATATTCTTTCCTCAGGAATGATCCTTTGGTTTATTGCTGGCACTATTTCGCTATCAGGGTGATTATGAGTTCCAGCAATAGCCGGTGGTGGATTACCACCATGAACACGGAGCTACCTTAGGGCTTCCGGTATGCGATCCGCCATGCGATCAATGGAAGCCTGCGGCAATTACATGGCTTGCCGATTCTCTCGTTGCGCTGCTTCGAAAGATGTCGCTATTAAAGGTAAATTCCTTGGACCACTATCTATACGATTGTTGCCTGACCCGTCGTTAAAAGTCATAGATTCGAGGAAAAGCCTCGCTTTGATACCAAACCGATGCAGGGAAGGACGAAAGGTCGAGCACCATCTTCCTAAAGGGGATAACTGTTCCGAATCTACGGAACTTCTTTGGACTCCTCACAGAGACTCCTCGAATCCACGAGGAAAAGAACAAGAAAATAGAAAATAAATTCTATAAAATTTAAAGTTGATTGATGAATGAAATAAAGGAGTTCACAACCCTTTAAATAAGGATACTAAGAAATGAAAGAAATTTCAGAATCAAACTACAACTAAAACTCCTAGAATTCGCAACTTACTGTAAATAGTAAACTTACTATTTATAGACGGTCATGATTTTCCATTAGTAAGTGTTCTATTTGGCTTTACCAAGCTGTTCTCCTAATTATTCTAAGTACTCTTCACGTTGGGCGCAACTCCTAAAGCCCAACGGATGAAGAGTTATAATCAAAACTAAAACTTACTATTTATTAAAAAAAAATGGAATTAAAATAGGAAACGACCTTCAATCTGATGGTATTTCGCAGATCTAGCTTGCGCAGCAGAGTTGGGTGGCCAAAGTAGCTCGTCCTACCCTAAAATAATATATTTTATGTCCGACAAGTCATTCTAGATTGCAAGATATGCCGGATTTAATGTCTGACAGTCTGGATCACTTCTGTCATCGACCAGACCTTTTCTGATCCATCTTGGCCATGAAACTGTCCACAACCCGCTCTACATCAGTTTCTTGTCAGCTCACTTGAGGTTTAGATCTACCTCATTTTTCAACCCTTGTCCTAACATGATCTGAAAAAATGGATGGATAGAGGGGATTTCTCACAAACATCAAGGTGGCCTCACCTTTTGCAGGCAATCACAGTGGGCCCACGGAAATTCAACAAGTCAAAACATCGGGAGCTGATTAAGTGTTACCAAGCCCACCTTAATGATGTGCTGTATATCCACGCTATCCATCCAATTTTTTAGCCAATTTTAAGACGTGGTCTCAAAATTAAGCAAATCCAAATCTCAGGTGGACCACATCACAAGAAACAATGGTGATTGAAAAACCGACTGTTAAGAACTTCCTAAGGCTTATGGTAATGTTTATTTGCCATCCAACATATTAATAAGGCCAAGCAGACCTAGACATGGATGAAAGAAAAATACAGATATCAGATTGATCCAAAAAATTTGTAATTGTTATTCACTAGAGTTTCCAATGGTGTAGTCCACTTGAGATTTGGATGTAGTAAATCTTGGAATCACATTGTAAAATGAGTTGGAAAAATAGAAGGGCCTGGATATAAAACAAATTCATCAAGCTGAGCCCTACACGGTCACGTATGTAACACCTAATCTGCTTCCCAAAACGTTGCTGGGCTGTACGTAGGGCTGTCAATGAGCCGGGATAGGACCAGGCCGAGGTCTGTTCAAGTCGGTCTGTAATTCTGAACTTAAGCCCAAATCCTGACCGTGCTTGTGACGGGCTGAAACAATCTAGTCCAACTTCGGCTCAGGACATTTACACAAATCCCGACCCGAGTCCGCCCAAGCCTAGGCCCTGAATGTATGTGGATAAATGATATTTTGGTGTGCCTCATGTGAGAGAGGCCTCATATTTTGGATCCTAACTCTTGCTCCGGTGGTAGACTCTCGGGAGTTTCAACACCCACTCAAGGGTTTGAGTATCCATAGGTAGTGAAATCCCACTACGGCGTGAGTGTGTGGGGGTATGTATGCGTGTGTTAAAAATAATAATAATAAAATAAAAAGGCCTCATATGTGAGAGAGGGAGAGAATGAAAGAAAAGTGAGAAAAGAAGGTTTAAAAAAGATTTATCTGCCGAGCCGGGTTTATGGGCTTTTTGGAGTACCTAGGAGTACCTAAGCCCGGTCTGGCCCTATATACAATTATGCTCCTGATTTAACCCCGAACACGACCATCAGGCTTGATACACCACCCCAAACCTGGCTCAATATGGGCCAAGCCCAAAGGCCCATCGAGACTACCCAGCCCATTGACAACACTAGCTGTAGGAATTCCTATGTCGGAGAGAGAAGAACACCGAAAGTTTTGACGTGGTGGAACTTATGTTGGCCTCACCATGGTGTATGTGTTATATCCACAGAAACATTGGGAATTTGGTGCCTACCGTTGAGAAGTTCCTGGGGCCACGGAAGGCTCGGATCAGGCTAATATTTGTGTTTTCCCTCCAAGGTCATACATGGATACGTTAGATGGCAAATAAATGTCACCATAGGCCTTAGCTTGATCAATGGTAGTCCTTCAATCCTCGCTACTTTGTGTAGTGTGGTCCACTTAAGCTTCGGATCTGCCTTGTTTTTGGGCCCACTTGACCTTTGGATCTGCCTTGTTTTTGGGCTAATACCCTAAATTGATTTGGAAAAGGAATGGAAGTATGGATCTAACACATACATCATGGTGGGTCCATAGACAATCCACACGTCAAAAACTTCCCTAATGTGCTGTGAAGTAACAAACTGATCTAAAAAGAGAAAATCTATATATGAAAAGTAAAATAATTTTCCTATTTAAAGTAAGTATGCATTTCTGTTTTTTATTGTCTTTATATTTTCTTAACCGCATCAGCTGATGTCATCATAGCTGAGTTAGAACAATGAGAAGCGTTGGCACAAAAATCGCCTTCGCCTTCAGCACATACGACTAATCTAAAACTTAGTTGGCAAAGCAAATACCAATTATATATAAAGGCACAAACCATTCGTGCATGTTCCATTGAGATTTGTTAATCTCAAATTACAATTCAGTAAAATATAAAGAAATTGGAAACCTAAAATATAAATATTAAGTACAGGTTGAAGCATGTGCCTTGAAGTGTTATTAGCCCTTTTTGAAGGTAATTGAGAATGCTGATATGTTGCAGAGAAATAGCTTCAAGAATATGACGAGCATGTGTGTGGTTATGCATTCAGCAAATATGAATGAACCATTGGTAGAACTCTATAAACACAACTTTACTGGGTGATGAAAGCTAATGCGCCACTAGCACCTTTACAACCATATTGCCTCACACGTCCACACCCTCACATCAAGACCGAAACAGTGCCTGTACCTAATCTTGAGCCCAAGCGCATGCTTCACACTGGAAGTCTCATACTCCTCTGCCTCACCAAGCAAATATTAAGGTACTCAACACTTTACTTATAAAGTGATTTTATTTTATTTTTTATTCTCTCCTATCCGATATGAGATTATTCCCAAAGGTGAAAAAAACTAAATATTTTTCACAAATACTAAAATATAATACTCATTTTTATTTAAAATATTTTTAAAACCAACATCATTTTTCATAACAATCCCTCACTGATCTATCCAAAAGAATGACAACCCCAAGTGCATGGTTGCGATATAGTTTTATTCGGTGAGACCGAGATTAAATCTACATGGACTTATATTTGTGCATTCTATAAAATATTTTAAAAGCAGAAGTAGAACTTAAAACCAAGGAATTAGATTTTAAGAAGCAATGATTGGTACTTAGATGATTTAATGGAAAATCAATAAAGCAAAACACTAGAGTGCTAATCATCCACTTATATCCATTTTTAATGTCTATTTCACTTTATTCAATTATATAACTCAATCGGAATCGAAGCCTATTCTATCACGCTGGATAATAGAGCGGTTAATTCATTATTCATAAACTAAGATAGATTTGAACTTTATTCGATTTAATTCTTACATAAAGTACCAAAGTATTGATCGTAGGGAATCCAAAGCATTTAACATGCCCTTAATCTATGATATATCAATGAATTTTACATATCAATCCCTTGTAAAAGAGAAGCAATCAATTTTAGCTTTCCTAAGCATCCAAAGTGTCTGAAGTCGACAATGGATCTAACATAAAAAGAAACTTAGAGTTGAAAGATTAGAGAGAGAACGGTTTTGTAGATGCTCCGCTACTCCTTACTCTCTTTCAAACCCAAAATCGTACTTAAAAAAGCTTAAAACATCAATTTAAGTAGACTTAATTTACACTAATTTCGAACCGACTTTGAATTTACTCACTTTTGTTACACTTAGTCACACCGACAATCCCCTTCGGTCGCATTGAAGTCACACCGAGTCCAACCTAATATTCCTTCGGTTGCTACTGAGTTACATCAGAATCTATTTTTAAGTGTGAAATATTGCATATTTTTCTCTATTTATACATTGATTTTATAAACATGATAGTGCTTAATCGATTTAATTATGCATGTTTTCATGTGAAGGTGATTTTGAGAGCTTAAATGTGAAATTGATGCCTAAAGAAAGATTTATGCTCAAAAGATTACTAAATGAAGATTTGGAGATTTGAAAGTCATTAATGAAGAATTCACATACCGAAGATCTAAAAAGACCGAGGAATAAAGAGAATCAAAGATTTGAAGTGAAGAAAATGAATCCTAAAATTGTCTTGAAAATAAATATATTCCTGAAATTGTCGTGAAAAAACATATTCTAAAACTCCGAGTCTATTTTTAAAAATTGCGCAGACTGCATAAATTTAAGGCGATTTAAACTCCGAGAATATTTTGGGAAACTACGCAGAGTGCGTAAATTTGAAGCGGTTTTTAAAATTTTCCAACTTAGTGTGAAAGTTGGAGTTCCACAATTATAAATATGACTCCCTAGGATGCTCCAAAGCATCTTCTAGGATTTGGAAAGGTTTTGAGGAGCATACACAAGGGTGGAACAGCAACTAAAGAGTTTTTCTTCTTTCCTAGTTTATTTTTCATGCTTTGTTTGAGAGATTTGGTTTCAATCATGTTTATGGTTGGCTAAACCTCTTAGCTACGGCTAAGAGGTGAAGCTTGTTACATGTTTGGATGATTATCTTGCTTTGATTCTTTTTCTTATTGAACCTTATTGATTTATAGTTTGATATTAAATAAATATTTTCAGTTTTCTATGATATATTGTGACTCAAATTATAATAAATGCTATGATAGTTTTGGATATCTTCTTTTCCTATTTTGAGATTATGAGATTGGTAAATCCTGTTGTTCACCATCATCTCCTGGGCATGGTAGGGTGATGGAATCGCTTCCAATCTTCATAATTCTTCTCCATTGATAATTAGGTCAATGAAAAGTTCAGATTTGATTTAAATTGTTTTATCTTCCAATTAGATAGGATAAGACTCTAATTCCAATTGTGTTCCTTGAATCAAGTAAGGTAGCATCTTGATAGCTACAAGTGGATCCTTGATACCCTAGTTCCCACATTTAATTGATAGTTTAAACATTATTCACAATTACTCTCTTTTATTTCATAACTCAGATTTAGATCTTCTTCTAGTTCTAGTTCTAGTTCTTTTTAGAATACGTACAAGTTTAGTCCCTATGGATTCGACCCCATTCTCACGAGTTATTACTATATTGTGACACTACACTTGGGGTTGTGAACATCTATTTGAAGTTTCTGTCACTGTTAAATCACATCGAACCCTCCTTCGATGGCACCGAACATCACTTCAGTCAAATCGAATTAACTCTGAAAATCATATTTTCTTGTTGGACTCTTCTGGACACTTTTGGTCGATCCGAACCAACCTTAAGTGGGATTGAACAGCCTATTATTTCTATTATCATGCTATGCGATTTTTCAGCCTTTTCTCTCTCCTTTACACTTGGTTTTCTTATATTATTGGCACCTAAATACTACCCAATCCATCACTTGGTCATTCTTTGAGCTTTAAATATTCTTTTTAATCATCATTTTCATCTTAGCTCTCCAAATCACATCGCATAATAAAACACAAATAATTAGATCAATTAAGCACACCTATGCATACAAAACTAATGCACAATGAGGAGGAAAACAACATTCTGGCCAAGTATGGGTCTCACAAAGGGGACCCATCCTGATGTTCACATTAAATCCGCGATGTCCACCAGTTTATTCAGATCATTTTATGACATGAGCCGAAATATGATGCAAATTAGATTTTTAAGTGGGCCACATGGAGGAAAACAAACTCTCGTTATTGAAATCTTCTAAGGCCTTTTATGGGGGTCTCTGTTTGTCCAAACTAGTCCTAGTCAGAGTCCAGGCCCCTGCTCGAGCTAACCTACATAGTAAACGAAACAGATCATCTAGAAGAGGCATGCTTTATTGATGCAACAAAAAAATACCTTATATATATATATATATATATATATATATATATATATATATATAAAGGAGAGAGCAGCGCCCTGGGCAGGCGGAGACCCCACCATGATGTATCTTTCTTATCCACTCTGCTCATCCATTTGGCCATATCATTTTAGCTCAAGAGCCCAAAAGTCAAGGTGATCCAAATCTTAGGTGGATCAAACTAATGAAATTAAAGGGACAGGGTGTGTTGCCCATATGGCAACACTTAGGCCCCACTCATGGGACCCACCTTGATGTTTATGTCTCGTTTATGCCATTCATCATTTTCTTCAGATTATGTTGGGCCAGGGGCCCAAAGTTTAGGCCAATCCAAATCTTAGGTGGGCTGCACAATAGGGAATTGTGGAGGTAGAAACCTCTTAGACTTGGGAATCCCTTGTTTTGATTTCACTTGGACTTAGAAATTCCTGGATTGGGGATCCATTAGATTTTGGTTCTATTTGGCATACTGGATTCAAAATCCCTATAATCCTAAAATGATATGCACAATATACTTGTAAAGGTTTGCAATTAAATCAATTTAAATCCCTAATTATTAGGTGTGTGTAATGTTAACACTATGCTTATATTAAATCTATTGAAGCATATACTTTGGCTGAAATGATGAAATCCCAAGACTCAGATAGCTATAAGCATAGGATCACATCCTAGTGACTAACCATCGATCTATAACCATTAATTTATGTTAGAAATGTTGTAACACCCCGTACTTTCCAGTACTCGGGTGTTACCGTATAACCAAACTTAGCATAAATACAAGTCCGGCCTAAGTATAACGCAACCCATCGCTAGGACTTCAATCACCTCGATAGGCGAATCAAACCCCTGTGATATTTAATAACTATAATCATCTTTATTTATTTATTTATACATATATGTGTTACACAATCATAGATCAAAAATTATAAATGGATTTTGGTAATTTAATTATCATATAGAAATGTATGAAAATGTATTACAATAGGGTGACACCATATATTTAATGTACATAGAATAGTATGATAATAATATTATACTAACCAAGCATTATGGATAATAATTTTACTATATGTAATTGAATTATAAATGCTAATGTCGTATTGAAATATCTGTCATAAATATGTATACAAAATCATTAAATGTTTTAAAATTTATATTATTTAACGATGTGAATCCAAACATGATATTGTAAAATTTCAATTCATATATATATATATATATATATATATATATATATATATATATATATATATATATATATATATATGTATGTATGTATGTATATGTATCATATGGTATTGTATACTACAAATCATATAAATATGTGATCAATGGCATGGATATAGTAGTATGATAATATTTAAAATTTTATTTACATATGAATATGAGATTTTAAATATTTTAATACACAAAAATAAAAAAAAATTATATTAATATTCGTACTGGTTAGTTATACATGATGAAAGCCTTTCCTATGGTCCATTTATATCTTTTAACCGTTGACATTCAAATTCAGAATCATCCGACCACTAGTTTGATGAGAAACCCACCGCCATGACCTAAATCAATTTGTGGGCCCCACCTAGACCTTAGATCTGCCTGATTTTTGGGTCAAAAGACCTGACTGACGTTTCCAAGAAGAATTGATGGAGTGGATTTCATGTAAACATCACGATGGGCCCCACAACCACTTTATGTACACCATAGGTGGTGCACTTGAGGTGCACCGGACCACCAAGCTCGGTCAGCAGCGGGCTGACCCGCCATTTCCAAAAACTGAGAGATTTCTTCTCTCTCTCTCTCTCTCTCTCTCTCTCTCTCTCTCTCTCTCTGTGCGTTTGGCAGCGAACGGACGTCATCCGTTTGTGACGATCTGCGGCCCACCACGAGGAACCATCAAGGTGATCCAAACCGTCCATCTTGTGCGCAGTAAGGTCCTGAACAAAACCTAACTTCTCCCGCACGCGGAAACACGTGTGCATGCACACCATCTTCGACCCAAACAGGCCTACAAACACAAAATTCCAAAAACAGAAACTGTTTCCATGTGCCAGCTAGGCGATCCGAGTGAGGTGGGATTCTCCAATCCCAGCCTTCCTTTTAGGTGAAATCTCAGCCGTCCGAATTGCTTAGGGCGTTCCAACTGAAACCAGGGACGGTTTCGACTCCTTCCCACGGTTTTGTCAAAACCGGACTGTGGGATGTAATCCTAGCCATCCACTATCCATCCAACGGTTCTAACGTGTTAGGGTAGGTGAATAAAAGGCATGAGGACCGAGGAATAGGAGCTGACCCTCCATTGCTGCAGCCAACCAAGAAAAACCATACGTCTCCCTTGCTCTAGCGAACCCACCACCCAAGTCTCTCCCAAGCTTCAAAAGAACCCTTCCACAAGCTTCTTAGGACCCATACGAGTCTTCTGAAAGGACCGGATCGGAGGGAGAAGCTGTCGTTTTCAAATCGCCATTAACAGCGGAGCTTCTTCCTCGTTTAAGGGACACCAAACGCCGTCGATTTGGGTCGAATGCGGTGGTCCAGTGACTCCGCTGGACGTGTAGCAAATGAAAGGAGAAGAGAAAGGAGGAATGGAATGGAAAGATAAAGGGAGGGAGAATCAGGAAGCTGGTGCGTGTTGCACTATCTCGGCCCGGCCGAGTTCGATCTGAGCCAGTGATGGGTCTGGTTAATCCAGACGTTGTCCAGTCATGAGGAAAAGAAAAGAAAATCAAAGGAAGAAGAAAAAGAAGAAGAAAAGAGAAAGAAAGGCAGAAAGAGAAGGAGAATGGAAGAGAGGGGAGAGACTGAGAGTGGTGCGGCAGCTGTTACACTCGCTGCTGCTGCACCATCTCGAGTTGCAGTGGATTCGGCCGAGTCCTGGCTCGGTTCAGGCCTTTCTAGAAGAAAGAAAAGAGGAGGAAGAAGAGAGAGGAGAGAAAACGAAGGAGAAGAAGATGGGCTGCCCTGGCCAAACTGAGTCGACTCATCGAGTCTGAGCGAGTCGAGCTGGGTTGGTCTGTCTAGACCCGTTGCTGCACATCCCAGCAAGGGAGAAAAGAAAGGGAAAATGAGAAGAAGGAAGAAAAGAGAAAAGAAAGAAGGTGGTGGTGTGTGAGCCGAGTCAACTCGACTCGAACTGAGTCAACTAGGTGAGCCGCACTTTCTGTTCGGTTTGGTATTATTTCAACTTCTTTGTTACTATTATTAGTATTTTTTTTAGGGTTTCTCAGTTAGGTATTACTAACCGTCAGTAATTGTCCATGGTTATATTGATTGATATATATATGTACATATATATATACATATATAAATTGTTATTATCATTGAAATATTATTTATTCGTCATTCTTAAAATATTTTTATTGACATTAGAGCATACTATTTCTGTTCATTACAACGATTATTAGTGTCACATTAACTAACATTAATTATATCATTACCATAAAACTGTTAATATTATTAGCCATGGTTAGCCATTAGTAGGTCATTATGCTAGAGCTAGTTATTATAAACAAATTGCAATTAATAAATGGTATTATTATATTTTTCATCCTAAATAATCATCTTGGATAGTAGATTGTACTAGTCATGAAGATTATCATTGCTACATTAGCTAACATTAGCCGCAACATTGATGTTAATAAATATCTTATAACTATTAAATTAACATTTCAATTAATTATCCATTAGCTAGAAGTTCAAATCCCAAGACCTAAGCCTAGACCTAGACTATAGGGTGAAACCCTAAATTTAAGTGATCCAAACCTTAGATTATAATCTTGGCCATAGATAGTTTGTAGAACTTTAATCTAACCTTACGATATTATGATTCATGTTAGGGTTCGACTTTAAGGGCATCCTAGCAACAATGTGGGCGGTTCAAAGTATAAGGTGATGATTCTTCCCCTTGAGCTTTCCATCTTCTCATTAGCTTAAGTTATAGTTTTTATTTAAATTTATAATTGACACCTCCCTTTATAATCACATGTGTTAGCTGGTGAAGATTGAATTACTGTATTACATGCTTTATGATTATTCTGTTAATTGTTCATGCTTGTGGATTTATTTTTGTGGAGTGCTTATGGAACTTAAACTGGTACATTAGTGGGAAATTTCCGCATATGAATGTACACCCATACTTGGGATGTAACATGACTAGTTGTGATTGTAATGGACCTTCGACTTGGTGGTTATTAAGTGGTGGTCTAGATGGATCATTGATGTGGGCCTACCATCCAGGGTTGTTGTGCCTAATGGTTTTTAAGGATGGTCTTTATCGTATGGTTTTGATAATCGCCCTATGTGGCATATTTTGATACTCGCCCTACATGGTTTTATCTGACATTTTCCTTACATGGGTTCGATGTTTTTATACTGTGCAACCATGCGATGGTAAGCCCCATATACTGTAACATGATTGGCCACTAGTCGATGGGTTTCCATTAAACATCCTAAGATGGTAGTCTCATGAGCCGGGGATGGTGGTATGGGACCTATGCCCAAGCTGTCAGCCTACGCTGGGCCATGTGCTCCCCGTAGTGACCTCTGAGCTTATCTAAATTGGCTGGTTGTAAATGGACTAATAATGATTTGGCTAATCATATATACATGGCACGCATTTTTTCGACTGGATGATGTTTCCCAGGTTCGATGATTCCGACTGGTTGATGTTTCCCAGGTTCGATGATTGCATGGGTGACGGCCCACTGTCCACACGGATGAGCATCCCCGGGGCGATGATTGCATTCACGCATTCATGCATCTAATAAGACTTGTATCATGTATTGTTTTGTATGTTTTGTTTCATAACTATGCTTACCTAATGTGGCGGTGTGTAATCTTGAGGGGAATTCACACTGAGTTGGCCACTCATCCATCAAATATACAACCGTACAGGTAGTACGGGTGGCTTTAGTGATGTGCATGTTCAGATTCGATGAGGAGTAGGGTATGATCGCCAGGGATGCATGACCGTAATTGCCTGGCGGAGCTGCGCGATCTTTCGGCTTATACTTATATGTTTTCTGCTATTCTTCATGTATTAAATTCTTGTAAATCTCGTACTTGTTAAATTTCGAGACATTGGTTTGTATAAATCATTATGGGCAGCTTCTTGTATATTTGAATAATAATGAAATTTTTCTTTATGTCGATTTGTCCACACTACGCTCATCTGCTTACTCTGATAAAAGAAAAATATTATGTTTGACCATCCTTTAAGGTTAACACTCGGGTTTTCGGGAAACGGGTTGTGTACTCGGGTCCTGAAAATTTGGGTTGTTACAAATGTTCAGACGGTGCAGATCATCCTAATAAAGTAATTATAGAGATGTCATTAATAATCTGATTGTTTTGGGATATCTTTAGTGGGCCATGTACCTAAATAGATTGGTAGCCTAGTGGGACATATGTTGTACATGTGGGTGTCCATCCAAGTCACTTCCAATGGACCCCGCCTTAGTGTATGTATTTTACCCATGCCTTAACGCTACAAGAGGAGCTGATGTTAGTCTAACATGGGCACACCAAATAGACTTCTATATTTTAGTGGGGCCTATCGTTCGGTTCGTACTCTTTGTATATGATTTGCCAATTAGGGTTGATTATCTCATGATATGTCTGATAACATGTTAGTGTGCTTGGCCTGATGGAGCACATTGATAACATGCTTAATATAATGGATATTATACCCATTTATATGCACATACACATCATTTGTATGCCTGTTGTGATGACAATTGATCATAACATATGTCTTTTGACTTAAGACACTTAGGGGACTCTATATGGGATAGGGTCGCCCCACATGATCATGTGCTACGCGCAGTTTTAGTGCATAACTTGGATGGTCTGACTCATACATTTCGCATCTTGTATCTCATGATCACTTTACACCCTAGTGACATTAGGGTTGTGGCATCCATAGGCATATCATGGATAACCGAATTGGATATCGTAAATATCTGTTCTAGCATTAGGGCGTTATAGATGTCATTGGGTGAAAGTCCCTAAACCCTCGTGGTACCAGTAGGATGTTTCAACGTCTATACCGAGTGGATAACATAAGCGCCCGAGTGCCAAATACGAGTATGTCACATCTCCCACTATATCATGGTCAGTTGAAAGGGGATGTAACCTTATCTGCCTAAGAGTAGGGGCTGTAATGTAACATCCCGGATTTTTGCCAACCTGAAATTAGACGTCCTTAGGCAATGGGTCGATCCTAACACCTTATTAACTTGTCAGAACTCAATCCCACAGTCTAAAATCACTTTTTAACTCTTTTCCTTCACAAATCTCAACTTTCACTACCTTATCCTTCAAAAGTAACTAAGTGTTAAACTAGATTAGCTACGAAATTCGCTTGATCCACTTTAAATACGATCTGCAAGACTCAAAACTTGTAGAATCATTGACGCTAGGTTACCCTAAAATCTAGGATCAATCTCATTACCCGGCTGTTCTCGAAAGCATCACGAAACTCCGTATCAGATCTGAACCGCCCATTGAAAGTCCGATTAACGCGAAGTTATAGAATTAGGACCGCCTTGCCGGGCTTGACGACCATCTCGAAAATTAAATTCAGATAGTGTCCCAGTGCTATTCGCTTGAGCCCAAAGTGAGGAGTGTGAGAAATGTGAAATTAATTAAAAATAAAATTCAAATTTATGAAATCTGAAACGTGTCGCTTGCGGATCAGTTATAAGCAACCAAACCGTCAGAATCAGACCAGATTACACCCTCGGATCAGGGATATTTGCCCAAACATATCCATGTACTTGAAATCCCCGATCGAGATTCGCTGACCGTTGAATTGAAACTGGTATGCCACGTGCGATCTGGAAACCCGATTCGAACAAAACCTCAGCTGAACCTAGATCCAATGTCTGTGAGCTTAAGTCTGACCTTTGGCTCAAGGGGGGCTTCCAGAAGTGCTCCGTTGAGACGAAACAGTCTCCCTTTGGACATAACCTAAGTATACCTTGGCCCTGAGTCTAATTTGGTGAGTTCTAGACCTATATAAGGACCTTAAACCCTCACTCTCTCATGCCATACGAATTTGGTGAGTTCTGGACCTATATAAGGACCTTAAACCCTCACTCTCTCATGCCATACGAATTTGAGAAAACCTAGGAGAGAGAAGAGAGAAAAGAGAGAGAGTGTGTGTGGGAGAAGTGGGTGAAGGATCCTGGTGCTCTATCCTACCATCATACGTGCTTAACCATCAAGATCTAATCGCCTTTCCAGCGATTCTGACTTCATTTCTAGGTAAGAAAACCTAACCCTAAGCTGTTTTAGGGTTTCCAAGAGTGTAGGTGATGTAATAGCTGACCTGTTTCATGATTCAGGTTGCCTAATCACCGTATACGAAGGTTTAGAGATTCTAGCGTATTCGTTACGATTCTACGACAAAAGGTGCGGACTTTAGATGTATAGGTTATGGCTTTCAACGCTTTCAATGTTAGATAATGATAGATTCATGATCTACATGCAATTGCACTTGTACAAAGTGTTGTCCGTTTCATTTTTCGGTTATACGTTAATTATGTTGAATATACTGTATTCCTCGTATTTGTAGAAAATACCGTATACGTATGAAATACGGATTTGTGCTTGCCATGATTAATTGTTGTCTAGGTATGCTAGATACATGTGTATCAACTTTTGGGTGAACGGATTAGCCTAACACTTGTTATATTAACATACGTCGTGTATGTACTAATTGTAGCCTAAGTGTTTGTAGAAATGCTCGAATGAATATGGAACTATGATTTATGCTTGCCATGACTATTGGTCGTGAATGCATGATTGTGGTTCATGTGGCAATCCTTTGTGAAAAGATTCGCTACGACTCGTATTTTAACTAGTATATTATAGGTATGTTAAAATGTGTAGTTTAAGTGTTTGTAATATGTTAGAATGTGTAGTCTAAGTGTTTGTGAAAATGCTTGTATAGGTATGTACTTAATCTAGTAGTGCCTTGAGTAGGTGTTGAGATAGGATTCTCAACTACCTTAGTGATGTGTATGAGTTCCTTCATGTAAGTTGTTTAGTTTCATCACTTACTGGTTTATGAAACGTATGTGTTTGGATTTCCTGTTTGCATTGTGTTTTATAACATGCTTGTTAATATGTTTGAATTACTTGTTTATTTAACTCTGCTCTGACCACTTCACATGTTTAAGTTGTATTCCATAAAAACCGTGAAGGACGATGGGGGAGTGGCGTAACAATTCAGTGCAACAGCCCTGGCAGCCCTAAGCGGACAATATTGGATATTTGACTGTATGAGTGAAATCTTGATCCATTATTGCTTTGACTCTCTGTACTTGAATGTGATTAGGGCTATTGTATAGTCCAGGCAATTGGTAACGGGATTAAATTCGTGGCTGAGATTCATTCGCCACATGAGATGTGTTCGACGAACCCGAGTCGTACTTCGGTTGGCGGCAGTGGTTAGGCCACACGAAGTGTTTATGCACTTCATGTCGTTCAATTGATAGTGCGCTCGAGCTAGTCGAGTCCGCCAAGTAACTCGATCCACCTTATGTATGTTCACCATGTTTGGATGCCTTTGCTTGAACCTAGGGTACCAAACTTACCAGCGGAATCCCGTTAACCATGGTACCACGATCCGCTAAGACTCATGAGCCGGGCATGGTGGTATGGGACACCGTGGTCGAGCTTTCGGCCTACGCTGGGGCTATGAGCCTCCCCGTAGTGACTAGTGAGTAACCAGACTCATGAGCCGAATACGGTGGTATGGGACCCTGTATTCGATCTGTCGGCCTACACTGCTTTGATGGGTGATGGGGGAGTGGTGTAATGATTCCGTGTAACAGCCCTGACCGTTCTCGGTGTAGTGACCTCGAGCATACTTTGAATCTGCGGAGAGGCGACGAGCCTTCTCGTAGTAAACAGAGTATAAACTAGGCCTGTATTGATAAGGCGATGGGGGAGTGGTGCAACGATTCCGTGTAACAGCCCTGGCAGCCCTTTACAGCGACCTAGAACCGCATCATCGTATGAAATTATCTAGGATTGACGACCCTAGAATGGATCATTATTTGGGAATGATATGAGGGAGGTACCTTAGTTTCCCAGTACTGCTGTATAAAAAGGACTAATAACAACTCGGTAATCATGCTCATCATCGCACTACATGTGCCTGGAAGATGTGGAGCACTGAGGGATGAACGCATGCCGCAGACGTAAGATGGTGTCGCATGAGGGAGTATGTTGGTGAGGGCATGCATCATGATAGCATTCCATCCTTGCATTAATAAGAGTAATTTAGGAGTGTTTGATTGTACTGCTTTATCATTACTGCTTGAGTGAATTGATAACATGTTAACCTATGCTCTATTGTTCCACTGAGTTGATCACTCACTCCCACGTTACGGGACGGTGTTATGGACACCCACCAGACTTTGTCTGATTGCAGATGGCGACGCTACTCCTGAGGCGGAGCCGGACTTTTGTGGCGACGAGGATGCTTTCTCGTATATGCTGTTTTCTGGCGGTTTCATGTGAGTCGTGTCTTGATCGACGGGGTTACAGGGATGTTGACTAGAGGACCTTACGCATTTGGTATATTTTGGAATTGTACTTGTAATGAATTAACCTAGTAACATTATCACACTCTAGAGACTCACTACAATTTATATATTTTATATATTTATCACAGTCTTCCGCTTGCAAATTTAACTGTCTCTGGAGTATGATATACTGTTTTGATATAATCCCATTCATGTTTCCATGCTCTCATCATAATCATCATTATCTGTGTTGCATAAGTGATGCGTTGGAACTCAGGACCGATTTTCAGGGCGTTACAAGATGGTATCAAAGCATGATTTGGATTAAACCGGACCTGGGTTATGATCATAGATGCACACTGACGCACTCTGACTTAGGAGGGAGCGACGGGATGTAGAAACAGACTTAGGTTCTCCAATTTCGCCAAATAACACATTTGGATGAGATCAACCGTAGAGATTGGACCCGTAGGCCTCAATGATTGCATGAAATGATCCCGGAACACTTCTAGACCGTCAAACGACGGGTTTAGATCACAATTCACCCCATCCCAGCCGTTAAAAATCATTCAATTACCATTATGTATCAGAACATACCCGAAATGACCCGGAACGACTCAGAACGGAGTCGGGGGCCAACGGATGCAATCTGGGGGGACCCACGGTGGACCCGGGGTACCATTGGCACTCTGGGAGGGGGGTGGCCACCGCCTTACCCCGGCGGCACCGCGGTCAGTCCAGAGGACCGTGGCGGCGCCACGCTCACCACGGTCGACCGCGGTCCCCCTTGTCCGGGCCGGTCGGACTTGCTCAGGTTGGCATCGGGCCGACCCCTAGGCTCGTGTGGTGCCCACGAAATTTCATGGGGACCCCTATTTTTACTCCGTTTTGCCCCCTCCCTCTCAAGGTACCCCTCCAAGCTCTCCTTTTCTCCAAAAATTATTGTTTTCTCTCTCAAACATTCCCTCAATTCACCTATTTCATCATTTTCTGTCAAAACACACATACCTCCATCGTTTACAACAATCCCTACCCCCTACCCTCTTCATTCTCTCTCATTTGACCTCCTTAAATTCGTGTAAGCTCTCAACCCATTCCATCTCTTCATTATCTTTCTTCAATCCCTGTCATATGGGCCTTTACAACCTTGGTTGAGGCTCAAATCTGTGGAGACCTAAAGACCCCAACCCTTTTCTCCCTTTTCTTCGCTTTTCTATGGCTCTATTCGAGCTTATTTCGACCGTATTTTCGATTTCCACCTTCCTCTCTCTCATGGGAAAGAGAAAGGGTGCCCATCTTCCGTCGCCAGCATCGGATGCCTAGTCATCCATACTGTTGTCTTGTAGTTTGCTTTGGTTACCGCCTTTGGATGTTTATGTTTTCATGTTGATGGGTGTAGTAGTTGGTAGAATGTTTTAGATGTTTGAGGACGTTTAGGGTCCGTTCGGCCGACTACATTAGGTGAGTTTAAGGTGGATAGAATTGCAAAAGTAACAATAAATGCATGTGTAAGGTATTGTCCTTGGATTGGGTGTATCCCATGTTTTCTAATGCCATGTTTGGAATGTACGCAGTTAAACGTAAGATTTGGAAATCCCATCTCACACTTTCCAACACAAGGCTCATTCTCCAAAGCCTATACCATTAATTTTAATCCCCTCCCACCCTCCTACCAAACATGTCATTCCCAATCCCGAGGAGGGATTAGCAATGCAAGCCCATTGATACAACTTAAGACCACTGGCCAAATAGGCCCTTGGAATTTTGGACCAAGAGTGGTGTTCCTAGATACGAACGACCTAACAGTAGGGGAAATCCAATAGATTGATAACGTGAACCCTAGGACCTCCTTAGTTGGTGTGGTCATGTGTGAAGTACTCAAGCGTAGTTACATTCTAGTTCGCGCAACTCAATTCCGATCAAATAACTTTGACCCTAAGCGATAAGACAATTTCTTATATTAGAAAGAGTATAAATGGATTACAACTAGTGGATTACCGCTACTCCTAGATTAAGACTAGACTACTGGTTAGGCTAAGGAAGGTAAAGGACTAATTAATTATGCTAAGCTAATTGAATAATAGACTTAGTTATTCGGCTTAACCGACTCAGACCTACTACACAACTTTCCTTCCGTGTTGGCCCGACCACTTGCAACTAAAGTTTATAACTTCGTCTTTGAGAATGTTAGGAGTATATAGCCGATAGAGACTTTGTCCTTTTAGGCCTAAGGAATTTCACAAATGGGCAACAGACAGTTAGGAATTAGGTCCCAAATCATATGCCATGTCGGCATACATTTGTGCATATGAACGTAGAAAGATAGCCTGCCTGTTAAGCTAAACATGATTAAATAGGATAAGTTTGGACCGTGACAAAACTCCTTGGTAGAATTAGGCATTTTGCCTCAAACTCACACCTGCCCCTGAAATCAACCACAATACCCATCATCTTTAGCTCCTTTCTATAATCATAGGTACCAATGCCACAATACGCATCATCGATGAACAGAAGACCAATATATTGCTAAATCACTTCCCATGTCATACCAAAGATAGGTCTCCAATTTCAACTCGTTCTGACATACAGATCGATGTACAAATTCTTGATCCCTGAGAATAGAAACAATTTTAAGGAGGGTAGACAAGTTATGAACCCAGTTGCGTTAAGTAGGTATACACGTCTACCCGCACATAGGCGCAGCGGTAGCATGGTTGGCCCTTGCCCCACTGGTCCAGGATCGAATGGAATTGATCCAGACTGTACGTAAAGATAGGTCACTAAATAGGATCTGAATCTCCTTTAGAATGTTAGTAATGAAGTTATCGAAGGAAATCAATTAGGGTGCAAGTATTAAACTAATTCGTATCAAAGAAAGGACCTAATAATGAGTACGAGTTTAACTACTACCATAGACATGAATTAAAATGAAGACTCTCCTAGACTAAGACCTAAAGGACAACCTTAGAAATAGAAAATTTGAGTCTTTCAATGATTGACATTCCCTAAGTTTTTAGAGTGATCGGACTACGGAGTTACTGAAATATAAACTGCGAAGCATTCATAGCTTGACCCAATTCTCAATCCTGGGCAACTACCAATGGACTCACTGCTTGGACCGAGCAGAAGACCAGGAGCCACCAGGACTAGGAAGGGATACGATGAGCTTTCTACCCTGGCCAGGTAGATGATTGATGTATCGGGATCAAGCCCACTATAACCGTCTCTCCGTGTTGATCAAACATTGAAAAGAGCTACCTTACTCTAACTAGTTGGGAATCGAAGTCAAGACTCCAAATAGGGAAATAAATCCATTGTAGTAAACCATCAGGATAAAAGCAAGGGATAAATAAATAAATTTTTAAGGGGGGTAACCTAAAATGTACTAGACTAGTATGCACAAGATACACCCTACCACGCATAGAGACTTGAAATCAATAAGTCTTATGCAAATGAAACAATAGCATCCTTACTTATTGCCTTTAGCCAATTTCGGGAACGAAATTATTTTTAAGGGGGTAGATTGTAACATCCCGAATTTTTACCAACCTGAAATTAGACGTCCTTAGGCAATGGGTCGATCCTAACACCTTATTAACTTGTCAGAACTCAATCCCACAGTCTAAAATCACTTTTTAACCCTTTTTCTTCACAAATCTCACCTTTCACTACCTTATCCTTCAAAAGTAACTAAGTGTTAAAGTAGATTAGCTACGAAATCCGCTTGATCCACTTTAAATATGATCTGCAAGACCCAAAACTTGTAGAATCATTGACGCTAGGTTACCCTAAAATCTATGATCAATCTCATTACCCGGCTGCTCTCAGGTGCATCACGAAACTCCGTATCAGATCTGAACCACCCATCGAAAGTCCGATTAACGCGAAGTTATAGAATTAAGACCGCCTTGCTGGGCTTGACAACCATCTCGAAAATCAAATCCAGATAGTATCCCAGTGCTATTCGCTTGAGCCCAGAGTGAGGAGTGTGAGAAATGTGAAATTAATTAAAAATAAAATACAAATTTATGAAATCTGAGACGTGTTGCTTGCGGATCAGTTATAAGCAACCAAACTGTCAGAATCAGACCAGATTACACCCTCGGATGAGGGATATTTGCCCAAACATATCCATGTACTTGAAATCCCCGATCGAGATTCGCTGACCGTTGAACTGAAACTGGTCCGCCACGTGCAATTTGGAAACCTGACTGGAACGAAACCTCAGTTGAACCTAGATCCAATGTCTGTGAGCTTAAGTCCGACCTTTGGCTCAAGGGGGCTTCTAGAAGTGCTCCGTTGAGACGAAACAGTCTCCCTTTGGACATAACCTAAGTATACCTTGGCCCTGAGTCTAATTTGGTGAGTTCTGGACCTATATAAGGACCTTAAACCCTCACTCTCTCATGCCATACGAATTTGAGAAAACCTAGGAGAGATAAGAGAGAAAAGAGAGAGAGAGAGAGAGTGTGTGTGTGGGGAAGTGGGTGAAGGATCCTGGTGCTCTATCCTACCATCATACGTGCTTAACCATCAAGATTTAATCACCTTTCCAGCGATTCTGACTTTATTTCTAGGTAAGAAAACCTAACCCTAAGCTGTTTTAGGGTTTCCAAGAGTGTAGGTGATGTAATAGCTACCTGTTTCATGATTCAGGTTGCCTAATCACCGTAGACGAAGGCTTAGAGATTCTAGCGTATTCGTTACGATTCTACGACAAAAGGTGTGGACTTTAGACGTATAGGTTATGGTTTTCAACTCTTTCAATGTCAGATAATGATAGATTCCTGATCTGTATGCAATTGCACATGTACAAAGTATTGTCCGTTTCATTTTTTGGTTATACGTTAATTATGTTGAATATACTGTATTCCTCGTATTTGTAGAAAATACCGTATACGTATGAAACACGGATTTGTGCTTGCCATGATTAATTGTTGTCTAGGTATGCTAGATACATGTGTATCAACTTTTGGGTGAACGGATTAGCCTAACACTTGTTATATTAACATACGTCGTGTATGTACTAATTGTAGCCTAAGTGTTTGTAGAAATGCTCGAATGAACATGGAACTATGATTTGTGGTTGCCATGACTATTGGTCCAGAATGCATGATCGTGGTTCATGTGGCAATCCTTTGTGAAAGGATTCGCTATGACTCGTGTTTTAACTAGTATATTATAGGTATGTTAGAATGTGTAGTCTAAGTATTTATGAAAATGCTTGTATAGGTATGTACTTAATCTAGTAGTGCCTTGAGTAGGTGTTGAGATAGGATTCTCAACTACCTTAGTGATGTGTATGAGTTCCTTCATGTAAGTTGTTTGGTTTAATCACTTACTGGTTTATGAAACGTATGTGTTTGGATTTTCTGTTTCCATTGTGTTTTATAACATGCTTGTTAATATGTTTGAATTACTTGTTTATTTAACTCTGCTCTGACTACTTCACATGTTTAAGTTGTATTCCATAAAAGCCGTGAAGGGTAATGGGGGAGTGGTGTAACGATTTCGTGCAACAGCCCTGGCAGCCCTAAGCGGACAATATTGGATATTTGACTGTATGAGTGAAATCTTGATCCATTACTGCTTTGACTCTCTGTACTTGAATGTGATTGGGGCTATTGTATAGTCCAGGTAATCGGTAACGGGATTGAATTCGTGGTTGAAATTCATTCGCCACATGAGATGTGTTCGACGAACCCGAGTCGTACTTCAGTTGGCAGTAGTGGTTAGGCCACGCGAAGTGTTTATGCACTTCATGTCATTCAATTGATAGTGCGTTCGAGTTAGTCGAGTCTGCCAAGTAACCCGATCCGCCTTATGTATGTTCACCATGTTTGGATGCCTTTACTTGAACCTAGGGTACCAAACTTACCAGCGGAATCCCGTTAACCATGGTACCACGATCCGCTAAGACTCATGAGCTGGACATGGTGGTATGGGACACCATGGTCAAGCTGTCGGCCTACGCTGGAGCCACGAGCCCCCCGTAGTGACCAGTGAGCAACCAGATTCGTGAGCCGAATACGGTGGTATGGGACACTGTATTCGAGCTGTCGGCCTACACTGCTTTGATGGGTGATGGGAGTGGTGTAACGATTCCGTGTAACAGCCTTGGCAGCCCTGACCGTTCCCGATGTAGTGACCTCTAGCATACTCCGAATCTTTGGAGAGGCGTCGAGCCTTCCCGTAGTAAACAGAGTATAAGCTAGGCCTGTATTGATAAGGTGATGGGGGAGTGATGCAACGATTCCGTGTAATAGCCCTGAAAGCCCTTTACAGCGACCTAGAACCGCATCATGGTATGAAATTATCTAGGATTGACGACCCTGGAATGGATCATTGTTTGGGAATGATATGAGGGAGGTACCTTAGTTTCCCAGTACTGCTGTATGAAAAGAACTAATAACAACTCGGTAATTATGCTCATCATCGCACTGCATGTGCCTGGAAGATGTGGAGCACTGAGGGATGAACGCATGCCGTAGACGTAAGATGGTGTCGCATGAGGGAGTATGTTGGTGAGGGCATGCATCATGACTGCATTCCATCCTTGCATTAATAAGAGTAATTTAGGAGTGTTTGATTGTACTGCTTTATCATTACTGCTTGACTGAATTGATAACATGTTAACCTATGCTCTATTGTTCCACTGAGTTGATCACTCACTCCCACGTTACGGGATGGTGTTCCGGACACCCACCAGACTTTGTCTGATTGCAGATGGCGACGCTACTCCTAAGTCGGAGCCAAACTTTTGTGGCGACGAGGATGTTTTCTCGTATATGCTGTTTTCTGGCGGCTTCATGTGAGCCGTGTCTTGATCGACGGGGTTATAGGGATATTGACTAGAGGACCTTACACATTTGGTATATTTTGGAATTGTACTTGTAATGAATTAACCTGGTAACATTATCACACTCTCAAGACTCACTACAGTTTATATATTTTATATATCTATCACAGTCTTCCGCTTGCAAATTTAACTGTCTCTGGAGTATGATATGCTGTTTTGGTATAATCTCATTCATGTTTCCATGCTCTCATCATAATCATCATTATTTGTGTTGCATAAGTGATGCGTTGGAACTCGGGAGCTGAGCTTTGCTTGATCCCCGATTTTCAGGGCATTACATGTAAGTTAGGTTGAGTCTGACCAACTCATAAATGGGTCCGCTATCGGTGAGCCAGGTGGGCATTCACAAATCACTTACGAGGCAGATAGTGAGGTCTTTTCCACTCACTTGGTCGTGTGCATCATGAGCGGCAGCCAGTGTTGTAGTGTACTAGACCCCGGTGATGGTTCCAACAATGAACTGTTCTGATATGTGCACTAGTTGAGGATCAACATGTTTGCATTGTATCTCTAGCATATGATATTCGGCTATATAGGCATTGCATTGCCTAGTCTTGGTATGGCTAACATTATTTATGGAGTTGCTAGTTTAGCCCTCCATCATTTCTGCTTAATTTGACATTTGTATGCTTGACATATGTATTGCGCGCACACTGTCTAATATTCATAGTAATCTTATGCACGTTCGTTATATGCAAGTTGTGCTAGACCATAGTAGCATTGAGGCAAGAGCATGTGCCTGATCTTTTGGAGTTTTGTTATATCATGTATTTCCCTTTCAGCAATGTACTCAAATATTATATTAGTTGATATGTGGTGATGATGTTTTGTGACTTGGGTACACTTATGGTTATGCTCCTTTACAAAAAAGATATCACCCTGAAAATCCTCCTTGTAGGATCCTGGGATTGAAACTTGGTGTATAAGAGTTGGGAGTCGAGAATGGGGTACTAGGGAGTTTGTCGGCACCGGATTCGATGGCTGGGAATTTTGTGAGCCCGATTCCCTAGTTTGGGGTGTGACAACTAGTTTGTCTCACCAATGCATTGGACCATTGAATTATGGACACCACTAGCACATATTAAAAACCGAAGTGTATTGCAGGAACAGTTAGGACATTCAGATCAATGCCAAATGATTATCATTCTAATAAAGTAATTAAAGTAGTTGATTTTTTTTTTACCATAAACTGGCAACCGTGTTATCTTGTACATGGCCCACTAGATGAGCAAACCATCTTAAAGCTCGAGACAAGTCAATATGAGGTGGGATTCACATAATTCACAAACCAGATGACAAATCATGACAAAATTACAAAGTGTACCTTCCCTTTTATATAAAACAGAGCATAGAGACAACAAAACCTTAGAAATCCAAGGAAGCAAATGATCCAGTGAATCTCCTCCTGTAAAACCCCAAATCCAGACAAGTAAACAAAACCATTAAAGATTAAAAGAGAGGGAAAAAAACACAATCGAGATCTTATTCGCTCGCCGCTCTTTGAAAACCTGGAGCAATCTCTTCAGTTCAGGCGGCCTTAGGTAGAGAAGATTTCAGACAGAGATATTGTTAAGGTCTTGGAAGATTCATGAGAGGAATGATGATGAGGATTGATATCTGCATCAAGAATCTAGAGAAATCGATTGAAATTAAGAGGTTACTAGGGCTTTGGGAGATTCATGAGAGGAATGATGACGAGGATTGATATCTGCATCAAGAATTTAGAGAAGAGAGTGGGGGGAGGGAAAGAGAGTGAATGAAAGACCTAATTTATTTATTTTTCAATTTATAGATATTTTGCCGGGGCCTGGTTTTTACTTAGCACTGAAAAATGATTTCTATTGTCGGGAATAACACTCTTTCCTGTAGCAACTCCATGAAGTTTTCAATGGTGGGAATTCAATCACGACTATTTCCTATTCATGACTGCTTCCGATGGTGTGGTCCACCTAAGATTTGAGCATGCTTCATTTTTTGATCATGCTCTGAAATGAGCTTTGAAAATGGTTGGACAGTGTGGATTTAAGGAAAATATGTCACTATGAGCCCCACAGTTAGGGGTCCCAGCTGCGTCGGGGAAGCAGATTGCCTGCTTAGAAACTTAGTACGCTAAGGGCGTGTTTGGATGAACGGCCCAGATTGTACAGTATTGTTTTTTATATTAAATATTACACTATCCTGTGTTTGAATTCGAATTTAAACCCGTCATCCATGACCCGCCCGAGTACGTCGCCGAACCAATTTTTGTGTTCCACGCGTCTCTCGTGTTAGAATACAATCGTCACGCCCCAAACTCGGAAACTGGGCTCACAAAATTTCCGATCATTGAATCTAGCGCCGACAGCCTTCGCAATACCCCATTCTTGGCTCATGGCACCCATTTACCAAGTTCCGATCCTCAGATCCTATAAGGAGGATTTTCAACATCAATTTGATTCGTAATAAGCATAACCATAAGCATAACCATAAGCATAACATACGAACAATAACTACAAGAACACCATCACAAAATCCACTATGATAAAAAAACTTTAAGGTACAATACGTATGAAGGGAAATACAAGATAATAATAACGGAAACTCCTGAAGCTCGACTGCACACTCCTGCTGCGACTAAGCTATGGCTGTGTCCTGACATCACCTGCATGCATCAATCATGCATAAGCTTATAGAAAACTTAGAGGGTGGTGTAAGTGTGTGCGCAATATGAGCGTGCTCAGAACGCAATATCAGAGTAATGTAGAATCATGCTGATGAGTCCATGAACACAATCAGCCGTACCAAGGCTTTGCGATGCAAAGCATGAATGCTATTGGCCATATTAAGACCATGTGATGTAAGGCATGAACACTATTGGCCACATTAAGGTCATACGATGCAAGAAGTGAATGATGTCGACCATACCAAGGCCATGCGATGTAAGATGCAACTCAAGCATACCCGTCCTCGTTCGAATTCACAAATCAATGCAGCTCATCACTAGAGCATCAAATATCAGTACAGTTCTCACGCTGGACAATCATCGGGGTCTAGTACACTCTACGCCAGCTTACCACCCCTATCCCAGCGCACAACTAGGTAAGTGGAAGATACCTCACTATCCGCCTGCCAATATCGGGCCGGCTGGTCGATAGTGGACCCATTCCTCAAGCTGGTCAAACTCAACCTAGATATTGCCCCCCTCACTCAGGCGGGTAAGGTCACACCCCTTTCCAACCAACCACGACATAGTGGGAGACGTGACCTATTGGTATACGACCCTCGTGCGCTCATGTATCCACTCGGTCTCGACGTTAGAGTCATCCTCTGGTACCATCGGGTTTAGAGATTTTCACCCAAGGACATCTATGGCGCCCCGATGCTATGTAACGCCCCAAATTTAGAAGGTCGAGCAAAGGCTCAACTCCTGAGATCCATTGCATCACTTATGCAACATAGATAATGATGATTAAATGTTGTCCGTATTAGTGCATTAAACATGAATGAGATTACACTAAATCAGCACATCATACTCCAGAGACAGTTAGATTACACAAGCAGAAGACTGTGATAGATATATAAAGCATATAAGTGGTTGTAAGTCCCCAGAGTATGAACATGTCACCAGGTTAAATAATTACATGTATAGTTCCAAAATTTGCAAAATGATAAAATGTAATGGTCGTCTAATCCGTATCCCTGTAATCTCGACAACGCAACTCCAGGTCTACATAGACCCACCGGAGAGTTGCATGTAGGAGAAATTCTCGTCGTTATAAAAGTCAAGCTTCACCTCGTAAGCCTTGCCACCATCTGAAACTAAAACAGGGTCTGGTTGGTGTTTTAAAACACCATCCCAGAGTAGGAGTGAGTGATCAACTCAGTGGAGCTATAAGGTAAAGGTTAACATGTTATCAATTCAATCAAGTAGTAATGATAAGGCAATACAGCAATCATATCCTAAGTACTCTTGTTAATGCAAGAATGGTATGAGATAATGATGCATGCCCTTGCCTGCACTCCCTCAGTGACATCATCTCACGATCACGCATGCACCACTCCGAACACGTGCACTTCCTCGCCAAAGCACATGCAATGCGGTGCATGGTCGTGTTAGCCAATATTTAATTAGGTTTATTCACACAGTAGATTCAGGAAGCTAAGGTACCTCCCTTTATATCATTTACCCAAATAATGATCCATCTAGGATCGTTAATCCTAACTTGTCACATACAATAGGCAAAGTTATATGGCAACATCACCCCTGATTGAAAAGTAATGGATAAGCAAGTTCAGGTCGGTATAGAGAGGCTCTTCACCTCAGCGTAGGCCTAGTTTATACTCAAGGTCACTACGAAAAAGTTCAACACCTTAGCGTAAGCCGACAGCTTCAATACAGTGTCCCATACCACCATATTCGGCTCACGAGTTTGGGTTGCTCATTGGACACTACAGGGAGGCTCGTCACCCAAGCGTAGGCCGATAGCTCGACCAATGTGTCCCATACCACCATGCCCGGCTCATGAGTCTTAGCGGATCGTGGTACCAATGTTAAATGAGTTTTTCACTGGTAAGTGGTACCTTAGATTCAAGCAGTAGCATCCATACATGGTAAACACACATTGGGCCAATCGGATTACTTGATAAGCTCGATTGGTACGAGCGCACGCTAAATTAATCAACATGGAGCGCATACGCACTCCTCGTGGCCTAACCACTGTCGATAATCACCGTACGACTCGGATTCATCGAACGTATCCGTGTGGCGCAACTAATTCAACCACTCGATCGAAAACCGTTACTGATTGCCTGGGCTACGTCGTAGTCCCAATCACACTCCAATGCAACATCATTCACATACGATAGTCATAGCAGTATTGAACAGACAATTCAGGCATTGCAATTAATTTAACATTTTATAAAACACATAGCGAACATAATATCATACATATGCATTTCATACATGAATCACGTAGCCGAATTTAAATTACATGAAGGGATATATTCATACAACTAAGGTGATTGAGAATCTCATCTCAACACCTTTAATAAATGCATTTCCTCAAACAATTTCTCATTCAGACATTTTATCAAACACTTAGACTACATATTTCAACATACATACAATAAATTAATTATAACATATATTAAGGCAAATCCTTTTACAAAGGAGTTGTCACACATCCAACAATCATGTATTTTCAATTAATAAACATGGGAAGCACAAATCATAATTCCATATTCTTTCAAACATTTCAACAAACACATGGAATGTATTATATTCAACCTAATTCATATATATGTGTAATACGCGGAAAATATTGTATCTAAGTACATGTGACAGCAATCAAGTCAGTCATAAATCATTAACTAACATTGAAAGCCTTGAAAATCATAACCTAAATGTTTATAGTCCTCATCTTTCATCGGTTTGCTCGTTACGAACTCGATTCGTACACTACGCCTTTGTCTACGGCACAACGGCTACCTAAATCATGAAATAGGTTAGATATTTCACCGTTTCCTCTATTCGGATTCCTAAAACAAATTAGGGTTAGGATTTCTTACCCAAATCGGATTCGGATTCGATGGTGTAGCGATACGGGAGAGATGATTCGGCACATGGAGTGGTGAAAATGAATCCCAACAACTATCTCTCTCTCTCTCTTGTCCTCACTCTTTCCTCCTCTTTTCTCTCTTCTCTCCTAGGGTTTTAGAAAATTCGTATGGAATGAGAGAGGGGTGGGTTTAAGGCTTTAAATAGGTCTAAAAGTGATGTCAATGGCCCTAGGGCCATGGTATACTTAGGTTATAGTCAAGAGGTGACTGTTTCGGGCCAACAGAGCTCATCCGGAGGTCCATTACCTGCATACAGTCCGGAGAAAGTTCCCTGACAATGGATCTATGTCAGGTTAAGATTTCAGTCCGATTGGATTTTTGGATCGACCGTGGAGGACCAATTTCAGTTCAACGGTCATCGTCCCTCGATCAGGGCCACAAGTACACTGACATGTGTAGGAAAATTTCTCTGATCCAAGGGTGTAGTTGGGTCAGAATCTGATGGTCTGAAACCTTAAATTTGGCCTACAAGTGAACAGTCCAAATTACTTAAGTTGAGTTTATTTTCTAAAGATATTCGCGTTTCTCACACACTTTGCTACGGGCTCAAGTTGTGCATTTCTGCATACTATTTGGACTCGATTTCCGTGATGGTTGTCAAGCCCAGTAAGGCGGTCATAACCGTATAGTTTTGCGGTCATCGGACTTATGAGGCGTGGTCCAAGTCCGATACAGAGTTTCAATGTGCTCTCATGAGCAACTGGGTTTTGAGATTGATCCTAGGTTTCTAAGAAATGTTAGGTTAGTAATTCTACTGGTTTTGGGTCTTGCAGTTTGTATAGAAAGTAGTTCAAACTAATTCACCGATTAATTCAGTTTAGTACTTAATTAATTTTCGTCTAATTTCTAAAGGATTCGGTCCTTAGTGATTTCTGCCTGAGGTCGTACTCGGGTCTTTGTACGGATTTTTCCGAGACGTTACATGCTAGTAACAGTATTTTCGGTGTCCGATCCTACCATCTACGATATGCCTATGGGGGCCACAGCCCTAATGTTGTTAGGGCGTATAATAATCATGTCATACAAATGCAAGGTGCATGACTCACACTATTAATCATGCAGCAATCCTGCGCGTACTGCGCACTCATGTGGGGCAACTCCACCTATCACGTAGCCACATAAACAATCTGCCCGAAGGCATATGCTATGATCAGTCACTCATCATATCAAGCATACATATGATGCATATGAGCATGAATCATGAAGCTATACTAAGCATGTTATATGGTAATGAACTCTATACATAACGAAGATGGGCCTAGAAAGCCTACACGCTACAAGTATGGGCCTAAAAATGGGCCTTAGGGAGAGTTACAATGCGGACATTTAACCATCATTGCTCTTACAATTGGACATCAAACCGTCATTGCTTCCAAGGCATGGCTGCCATAAACATCATTACATACATCATGGTGTAAGCTCACATCACAATGGGCCTCATATACAACACATTCAGCCCCACACAAAGGCCTCACATACGTCTCATCGGGCCTCGCTCATGGTCCTCATATACATTACATTGGGCCTCAAATACATCTCAATGGGCCTCATATACATCAAGTGGGTCACATCATATGGGCTTCACCAATGGGCCAATATACATCAAATGGGCCGCACCAATGGGCCAACATACATCAAATGGGACACATTATATGGGCCGCATCATCTACACCATTCTTCTATTTTTAGAGATCATTTTAGTGCATTAACCGAAAAGAAATGGATCACATCGGAGGATTATCTGGACCATACCACAAATAACAGTGGAGATAATGATTTTCACCGTTTAAATTCGAGGGGCCCACCATTTTATTTTCTATCCAACCTAATCATAATGTCACAAAGACCTGGATTAAGAGAAAATAAAAATTTCATATTGATCCAAACTTCCGTGACCACAAAAAGGGTTTCAATGGTGGACATTCACTTTGCACTGTTTTCTACAGTGTGGTCCACTTGATCATCAGATCTGCTTCATTTTTTTGTTTGTTTCCCATGCCTTAAGATGAGCTTGCCAAATGGATGAGCGGTTTGGATGGAACGCATCCATCATGTGAGTCACACTTGCCCAGATGGACTGCGTGGAATACAAAACATACATCACAGTGGGTTTCCACAGATGGATGTACGGTGTGATAAACACAAACATCAAGGTGAGCCACTGCACGGACGGTGCAGATACTACATTGCGTCATGGTGGGGGTGTATGAGACACATACATATAAGGTGGGTCCCACGGAACTTGCTGACGTCTCACATTAGCTGAATAGCTAGTGTGAGATACACCAGCCAATCCACTTCTCTTAGCAAGTGGGTCCCACATGGGGCCCACCAGATATAGTGTATATATATATATATATATATATATATAATATATATATATATATATATATATATATATATATATATATAACATATATAATTTTTTATTTGAAAGGGTCCAGGCCTGCTAGCCACCTCCCAGATGGACGGTTGGCGTGCATGAACCCATACATCTTGGTGCCCCCACACCGCACGTTCAGATGGACGGTGTGGATTCATAATACGTACATTAGAGTGGGCCCCGCCCATCTAGAACAGACAGACGACTAGGATAAGACCCATGCATCACGGTGCATCCCGTGCAGCACCGTCTAGATGGACGGTGCAGATGCAGAATACGTACATCCAAGGGGTCCCACAGACCTGCTGACGTTAACAACAGCTTTTAGCTATTGGCCATCAAGCAGATGGATGGCCTAAAGACATCATACATACATTAAGGTGGGTCCACATGTGTAGGACCCACCAGCTTTAGATAAAGCTGAAATTTGTGTTTTCCTTTCACTTAGGCAGCAAGGTAGTCCAGCCGCTGGACAGTGAGCACTCTGCTGTTTCGACAGCGTGTGGTCCCCTTGGATAGCGTGGATCATACATTAAGGTGGGCCATGAAATATGGGAAAGTGAGAGAGAGAGAGAGAGAGAGAGAGAGAGAGAGAGAGAGAGAGAGAGACATGAAGGGGACGGACTCGCCCACTATTGGGCCTTCCCTTATACAATGCATACATCAAGTGGGTCCCACAACAAGTGGGCCCTTAAAACAAAATCAACGGTGGATCACCCACCAATTGCACTCCTTCTTGGTCCCTTGGCTTCCTTAGCTCCTATGCTCAACCTTTGATGATGGATGATGAAGTTTTGATGTTTGGATGGTGAGATGTGGGGGGTAGGGAAGTGGGCCACACCTAGGTTCTCCTTGTGAGGCTTGGACGTTGGATAATCTTGGGTTGCTTGGGAGTGAAGAGAGAGAATGAGAGAGAGAGAGAGAGAGAGGTGATGAGATGAAAAGAGATGGAGTGATGGGTGATGGGTGGAGTGATGGAGTTGTGTTGAATAGGCCAGGGCTAGAACTGTACATCTCCATGAAGCCCAGTGGTAAGCTGAGCGTCTAGCCATTTTAAAGCAGGAAAGAGCTCCCCGTGTGGAATAGGTTAAGATTGTTGGGCGGGTTAAATCGAACATTGGATGTATTCTCTCAAACAAAACAGTAACTAGGAACAACGCTACATGAAGAGTAGAAAAATTGAGCCCCTACTAAACCCCTACTTTTGGTAGCGAAGAGGAACTAAAGGCATGAACCACTGAGCTCATAGGAGTAGAAAGCCTTATATGAAGAATGCAAGCGCAGTCTGTTCTGAGTGCGAGGAAGAGTTGGCTCACATCGATACAGAGATACGCTAGATAAAGGCAGGATCAGATGCAATCTCTGATCATGTCCATGCTATATCTCATCTTGAATCAAAATTAATAGAGTTGAAGGAGCAGTTGACCCATTACTTCCAGAGAATGCTCGAATAGATGATATCACATAGATAATACTTTGTTCTTCTTTTGTCTTTCTGTAGTATGCACCTGTTTCAGATACTGTGAAAAGCATGTAATATTCATACTCGAGTAATGAAATGTATACACATTTTGTAAAGGAATTTGATTCTACTTTATTGTGGGAAGCTATGTGAATGTGATAGAATGATGCAAATGATGCATATTTTGATGCGTGGTATAATGTGACATATGATGCAAGTAATTTATATTTTCGACATTCAAGCAAAGTTAATTTATATTCGTTCACGTGCATAAGTTGTTTTTTTTTTCATTGTAGGTCTTTATGAAGTTAATACTGCGTTCTTATCAAGTTAATAATTGTTCTAGTATGTGTTGCTTTTAGTTGTTATGATTTTACTCGTTGAGGTACCATATTTTACCCAAGATTTGGAAGATTCGCTTTAGTGGTCGACACTAGTCATGGGTCATAGACATGAAAGCAATGGTCAGGCTGTATTTTACTCATGAATTTAGGGTAAGCCTTAGTTATTTCCTGAGAATGGACCTTAGCCTAGTTCTCAAAATTGACTTTAGTCATGGCTCTTGGCCATAAGAGTAGTGCTCAACCAGAATTTTTTACCCATGAATTAGGATAATCCTTGACTTGTTCCGAAGAATACATCTTCATCTGATTCTTAAAATGAACTTTAGTCGTGTCTCTTGGCCATAAGATTAATGCTTGAATGGTATTTTACCCGTGAGGCACTCTTTCATAAGGTGCCTGACCATGTTCGTAGCAAGACTTAGCCTTGCGGGAGTAATGCTTTAATGTTATTTTACCCACAAGGCGCTCCTTCAAAAGGTGCCTGACCACGTTGGTGGTAGGACTTAGCCTTTATGGTCTAATTTTCAACATGGACACTTGGTTGTGATATCACCTTTAGTCATCGCCCTAGGCCATAGGAATGGACTTATAGCGCATTTATAAGCCTTGGCTTGGGTGGTGTCGAGTTCTTGACCGTGGTTCGAAAATGATGGTAGTGGGCTCTTGAACGCAATGGTGACAGTCAGTCATAACATTTGTAGGGCCTTAGCCATTAGAAGTGAGCACGTCTTGTTTAAGTTTCCAGGTAGGCCTTGACTATTGGCGCACGACCTTAGCCAATTGCACGAACTTTTTCTTCTTCTTTTTTTTCAAGTGGTCAACATTTTTATTTTATTTTAATATAGAAGAGACTTTACATTCATTGATCAGGTGGGCCTTACAAAAAGAACTGGCTCACACCTATCATATAATCTTAACTAAAACTAGAAAACTTACAAATAGCATTTTGTCAATAATCACATGACAAAAACCAACCTTCCTAAACCAAACATAGTATGCTGACTCTGCCCCAATGACCAACCTAGCTAAGCTGCTACCTAGATCACCTTATATACATAATTTTGAGCAGAAAAGGATTTCAAGGACAGCCACCGAACAAACCATAAGACACTATCGACTGCACAATACCACATCAAAAACCATCCACTAAACCACCTAAGACCCACCCCCAATAACGAACCAACTTAGCCCCCCAAGAATAACAAAACAACAAGCTGGTATAAGAAGAAAACAAACCAGCGACAAACTGAAACCATTTAACCACCAGCCCAACTACTACATTGCCCACAAAAAACAACAATTAAAAGCTTGAGGCATTACAAACCTTCATCCATAAACCTCCAAACAATCTCAGCTAAATTTATTATCAGCCATCTAAACAACAAGCCTAAAAGTCAAGTTGTTTCATACTCTAGTTGAACCTTGTTTTTAATACACTGGAACTTCTTCTTTGAATTAGTATATGGAGAAATTTACAGCCATTTGGGTGGGGCCAACAAAAAACCCAGACCACACCTATCATTTAGACAAAGCCTAAAACAAGAGGCTACTAAGAACTACTAAGGAGACCACCACTGGCAAATAAACACACTCGGCAGCCCTAGACAGGGGCAGCTGCTGGGGGGGTAGCGCTTGGCTGAACCTCAGCAATGGAGGAGGGAGACCAGCAAAGCCTTGGCTGGGGGCCACTCTGTTCACCTACCTATGAATGTATTTGATGGAGATTGAAGTGATTCCCTAGATGAGTTCTACCCTCCTCTTGTGGTAGAAGTTGTTCCAAGGGGTCTTACTAGAGTTGGAAAGAAGGTCCACAACCGACTACGAGTCGCTCTCCACCTCGATTCTAGAGTAACATTAGGCTATGCAAAAGTTGAGGCCGTCACTATGCCTTCATTTCAGCTTCGAAGTTGGATTTAACGCCATAACCTCTGGAGAACGCAAAGAGAAGATCTCCGTTGTAGTCTTTGCAAACATCCCCACTTCTTAAAGGCCCCGAGTTCCCACAGGAGGACCCGTCTACATTCAGTTTAATGTATCCCTCTGTTGGCCTATTCCATTTAATAACTGACATGGGAGGTTTAAGGGGCTAAGCAATGGAGATGCCTAGATTCTGAGTGCTTCTCTGCTAGAAGCGTCCTGCGATAGGGCGGGGGGCTAGAGGAAACGAGAGTGGAGAGCCATTTTCACGTTCTATCTATAGATAGGCCCGCTCTGATCTGAGAGTCTTCGAAGCGTCTATCGTTTCTAACGTTCCAGATCTCCCAGAAAATGAGGGCCGAGACTAGTCCTCTAAGGATCCCAATCCCCGACTTTTCGTCAGCCATGCTCCACCATTGGGTGGCACGGTCCACAGCAAGTTGACCAATCAGGAAGGAGACAGAAAGAATGGAAGAGAAGTGTACCCATAAGCTACTTGCCAGTTCTCCACTAGTAAAAAGATGGTCCAGGGATTCCTCTTGGCAGTTCCTGTCAGTGTAGCAATAGGAGTAGCAAGAGACGAGAGACACCCCCTTCTTTTTTACGTTGATGTCGACAAGGACGGCTCCATTGAGAATTTTTCGCGTGAACATTGCAATTTTTCGAGGCAGTCTGGCCTACCAAACCCACTTGGCCCACTGTCTTCTACAACCTGTCGAACGAAATTCCTTCTAGGCCAATCTAACAGAGAATTTTCCTGATGATTCTTTAGTCCAAATAAAATGGTCCTGCCCCTGATGGGTGGAGATTCCTTCCCTGGTGATGTGCTCAAGGACGGTTGGAGAGAGGAAGGGAAAAGGGCATTTTGTAGGGGCCCATGAGGCCCAATCACTTCATTAACTTTCAAATGCCAGAAATTTGGGGGGAATCTGTCCCTGGACAGTTTTCCCAAGAATCCCTAGGCCTAACCAATTTGACGACCAGAAGTTGCAGGCCCCTTCCCCCAGAGTAGATGAGAGTTACCTTCCACCAAGCCAGTAAACCGCTGGATTTCTCTCCAATAGGGAGAGCCAGAGATGCGCATGTTGGGGTCTTGAATGCGGGAGTCTTCCATGCCATACTTGGATCTCATGAAGTTGGCCTATAAGTTGTTTTCAGAGTCGTAGAGGGGCGTCCATACCATCTTAATGATCATGGCTTTTTTGACGTCTCTGATCAATTTAATGCCTAGTTCTCCCTCATGTTTGGAGGCAGCGATCCTTTTCCATCTGATCCAATGGCATTTTTTCTTACCTTCAGTCCACCCCAAAAGAAATCCGTGAATTCTTTTTCTATCGTGTCCAGCGTTCCTTTCGGCATTGCTGCAACCGCTAGGGAACGGATTGGGATGCTATTCAAAACGTGTTTTATGAGAACTATCCTGCCTGCCTAATTTAAGAACCTGCCCTTCCATCCTGATATCTTATTGAGGATTTTCTCCTAAAGGGGCTTATAGAGGGCTCGCCTCATTCTGCCTCTGGCTAGCGAGACTCCGAGATACATGAATGTACAGCTAGCTCTAAAAATCCTTGAGAGCCTCTCAACTATTTTGCTCCACGTTTCAGTCATCTTTGATGGAAGAAGTAAACTACTTTTCCTTTTGTTTATCTTCATCCCTGAAGAATCTAGAAACTTGTTAAGAAAACATAACACGGTCGAAAGAGATTTCTTGCTACCATTTGTGAAATGGATTGTGTCATCCGCAAAGAGGAGGTGGGAGATGGAAAGATTCCCTCTAGAAATCTTGTAGGGAGTACAGCAACCATTATCCACAAATGCCTTGAAACCTCTACTGAGGGCTTCTCTCAGTAGGATGAACAGGTTGGGTGAGATAGGGTCCCCTTGCCTCAGGCCTCTTTTTTATTTGAAGAATCTGCAAGCCTCTCCATTAAAGACGATTGAGAACCACACTCCCGTCTAACACTTTTCAACTATATTGATCCATTGTTGGCTGAATCCGAACTTTTGGAGGACTGCTTTCCGGAATTTCCAATCCACCCTATCATACGCCTTTTCGAGATCTATCTTCATGATGATATTGCTGCCCCTCACCTTTTTGCTTATGTCTCAGAGCAGTTCTTGTGCCAAGGCGATGTTTTTTGAGATGGACCTACCGCGGATGAAAGCTGATTACTCCCTAGAAATTAGCTTTGGTAACAAATTGTTGAGCCTAGATGCAATAACTTTTGAGAAGATTTTGTATATGTAGTTACAGAGGCTTATAGGATGGAAATCTGAAAACTTTTTAGGAGCAGCAGTTTTTGGAATAAGACAAATAAGAGAGGCAGAGAATGCTCGAGGGATCGTACCACCCTTGAATATGTAGATGACCGCTTTGAAAATGTCATTGCCCACTGTCTCCCAGTAAGATGCAAAGAAGGCCCGTGAGAAGCCATCCGGGCCCGGGGCTCCATCGATCGAAATATATGCTATTGCCTGCTTCACTTCGTCTATCGCAGGATCTGCTAGGAGCACACCATTGTCTTCAGTAGACACTACCTTTGGAATCGGCTGGATGAAATCTCCATGACGAGATGTATTTTCTGTAGTGAACAGGTTAGATGATGCGGACACAAGCGCATTCAAGGTGTATCAATGAAGAAAGCGCTAACCACAAGTGCTGAAGACCTTTCACATGTGATTGGACATATAAAAGACCCCACTCAGGGAAGACACATGTGAAAGAAGACCGAGCGCCCGAACTTTCCCGTATTTTAGTAAGTTTATGTCTTTATTTGCTTATTCTAGGGATATTTTAGTAAGTTTATGTCTTTATTTACTTATTCTAAGGGTATTTTAGTAATTTTTTGTCTTTATTTGCTTATTTAAGTGGGTTAAAGCCCTAAATCCGAATTTTTTTCAACTATTGATTAATGAAAAGCAAACCCTTTAGTTGCCTCCTTCCTCTCTTCTCTCTAATGGTGCTTCTTTTCTTCACTTGATCTTCCTCTTCTAATTTCTTCTTGTGCCCCTCCAACTTCTTCAAAGTAATTATTTCCTTCTTTCTATTTTTCAGTTTTGGTTATTCCTTCTTCGATCAAAATCTTGAGAACCGATCTAAACCCTAAACCCCCAAATTCTCAAATCCCTAATCCGAGAAACTTCTTGGTTCTTTGGACTAGTGATCTTCATTGATCGATTGGGTGTGACCATGCAAGATCAGGAGGTCTCATCCCTTGCCGGATCCAACCTAAGTAATAATTGAATGCCATACTCCATGGTTGTGATGATGGCCCGCTCCATCGATTGGGTGTGACCATGCAAGATCGGGAGGTTTCCTTTATGATTTTCTCAATTATGATGATTACTACTAGAATTTTAGATCATTTATTCCTTTTATTTCCGCTGTTTAATTATGTTCATGAGCATGCATCATAATTAAGGCTGTCCTGCGTCATTAGAGAAGTAGTGAATCGCTTCAGATTTCATATCTGATTGTTCTGATAGGATGTCATCATTCTAAGATTCAATTTTTGTTATGAAGGCCTTTCTATTCTTTCGTTCGCCATTGAGTGGAAGAATTTTGTATTTCTGTCACCTTCCGGTAGCCACCTGTTTATGGATTTTTGCTTCCAAAAAACTTCTTCCATCTTCTCCAGTTGGTTCAGCTTGCATTTTTCTGCTGTCAGCCTATCCAAGATATGATTATCTAGTTGAGCAATTGATTCTTCCTCAAGCTGGTTAATGTTTGCTTCTGTTTGCTTGATATTGGTAAAGATGTTAACAAACACTTCCTTGTTCCATGCTTTCAAAGCTGCCTTAGTATTCTTCATTTTGCAAAGAAGGGAGATCATGGGGTTGCTGTGGGTAACTGCTGTCCAGGAAGTAGAAATAATGTGACGGAATTCCCCATGCATTGTCCACATCCTCTGGAAACAAAAGGGGTGAGGGATCGAGGGAGGGGGTTGGGGGAAGGTAAGGAGGAGGGGGGAATGGTCGGATTTGACCCTAGGGAGGTGGTGGACCTGAAATTGAGGGAATAGTTGCACCCATTATGGGGAGCATAATGCCCTGTCCAATCTGGCCCATTTTTTATTCCTACCAGCCTGGTTGTTGCACCAAGTGAAGATGTTTCGATTGAAGCATGCATCCATCAACCCTGCTTGGTTGATTGCTGCAGTGAATTGATTTGAGCTTTGGTTCATGAGGATGTTCCCCCTGCTCTGTCACTATGGTTGATTATCACGTTGAAGTCTCCATAAAAGAGCCAAGGGTCCATGTAAGGCCCGTATCCTCCCCCGTACCGTTCCGTAGGCTTCCACGGTCCTCCCGGTCGAATTCCGGTGACCAGCGACGCATAGAAAGCATTTGCGTCAACCCTGAGTCATATCCCGTATTTCAGAGTTGGCTCGATCCGAGACTTGTACCCTAGAGATTGCGCCGTCACCGCGGTTTTGACACCGCATCTCGCGCGCCAAGGCAATACCCAGGCCAGGAGATGTGGGCCCACGTTCAGTTCGAAGAAAACGCCGCGCAATTGCAAATCCAAGAGAATCTCTAATCAAATCAATCCCATCAATGACATCACTAGTCAAAGTACAACACTCATCCCCAATTACAACCACCCTCCCCAAAGTCAACTCTCTCTCTTACAACCAAGTACACCCATCACTCACCCATCTCTCTCTCTTACAACCTCTCTCTCTCTCTCTCTCTCTCTCTCTCTCTCTCTCTCATTCTCCAAGCAACCCAGGTCCAAGCTTCCATTTGAGAAGCTAGTGTGGCCCACCTTCCTACCTCCCATCTCCACCATTCAAGCTTCATCTCGACCGTTGAAATGCATTCGATGGGGCTCTAGGACGCATCGGTGGAAGAAGAAGTCCAGGAAGATCTAACGGTGGGTGTTTTGTAAGATTAAATTTTAATTTTTTTGTGATGAACCAAGTAGGGCCTACCGATCGATGGTATGGATCCCATTTGGGGCCTATCTTGATGTATGTATTAGAGGGGCCCATAGTGGCGAGGCCCCTCCATCACACCGTCTCTCTCTCTCTCTCTCTCTCTCTCTCTCTCTCTCTCTCTCTCTCTCTCTCTCTCTCTCTCTCTCTCCCCCCTCCTCCTCCTTTTTTTTTCCTTTTATGTTAATTGTGTGGCCCACATAATCCTTTTTTCCTTTTATGTTAATTGTGTGGCCCACTTGATTTATGTGTTTCATCCAACCGTCCAGCTAGGACGGTGGACCCCACTGTGATGTATGTACAGCATCCACACCGTCTAGGTAGTTGGACGGTGGACCACACCATGATGTATGGGTTTTATCAACACCGTCCACCATGTGTACCTACCTCGATGTACGTGTACATCCACCCGTCCATCTGCTAGACGCTGGGCCAGCAGCCCAACAATCCAGCAGCTGGACAATGCTGTTGTAAGTGACGTTACCAAGCCTTGTGGGTCCTATCCGCCATCTGTACCGTCCATTTATAGGGACGCTAGCTAGTGGGGTCAACCGTGATGTGATGCATGAGCTCCATTTGCACCATCTGTGCAGTGGACCACACCATGATATATGTGTGTTATCTCCACCATCCAGATTGTTGGATGGTGGGATTACACCATAATGTAAGTGTTTTATCTGTGTCGTCCATCCGTGTGGGTCCCACCGTGATGTATATATCGCATATTGTTAGTGCTATTATATGATACCTCTTTGGTTGTCAAATTTTGTGTGTCAAAACCTTGGTGTGTTCTATGTCTTGGTGTGTTCTATGTTTAAGACAACCATGGACTCTTCAAGCGGCTTCAAGGTACATTTCGAAGATATAAAGAAGAAGATATAAAGAAGACACAGTATTCTTTATTCACGCAAAGGTTATTCAAGTTCAAGATACAAGCAGTGTGTGAAGGTGTGAAGCTCAAAAGCAAACTCAAAACTCGTACTTCAGGCTTCAAGTACTAAAAGATTTATCATTCGTTGAATGAAGTAAAGTTCAATGTCCATACTTCATTATTCAGGTTTGATAGACCATAGTCTTTGACCTTAGGGTAGGTCATTTTGGATACATTATTCAAATATATTTAA
>JAJHSJ010000013.1:35458371-35658371 GCA_021015155.1 Magnolia officinalis
TTCCATGATACCCTCTGGGATGTGATGGGTGAGTCATGCTTCTTTCAGCACCATGAGATAGATCTGCTGGATGAGGGGATGCCCATTTTTTATGATTCTCCTGTTGACTCAGGGTTCCAGATTGTACAGGGTGTGCTTGTTCGAACTTGCTGGTTGCAGCCACGCGACACATGTTCTGAGCAGTTTTCATATCTGGATTGAGAGCTTGACCGAGTCCGAGATCTTTAAGTTGGGCTCCCTGGGCTTCCAAGAGGTTCTTCACTTCCACCGAGTTCGCCTAGATTGGCGACTGTTAAGTGCGGCTTCGTATGATTGGGTTCCGACTTTGAACCTGTTTTCCTTTAATAATTTGGAGCCAGGCCCATCTTTGGAGGAGTTTGCACGCTTGTCGGGCCTTTCTCTTAACCAGGATCCGTATGTCCCATCATCTGAGCAGATTCATCCAGCTGATCTGATCCCTTGGTTTGGATTTTCAGCTGCTTTTCCCACGGTAGAGGGTAGAGTCGATGAGCTTTCGCTCGAGCTTCTCTATGATCATTGTTCTACTGCTAGGGGAGGCCTTGGATCTGGTCGCCAGCTTCAGTGCTTGAACACACTGATATTTTGTGTCTTGGCTGAGCTGCTCTTCTCAAGCTGGCAGCAATCATTGCTGGTAGTTTTACTGGATGTGTTCCGCCGCGTTCTGGGCCGTAGGAGTATCATTTTTATTGTACTGGCGGAGCTCTTTTTGGGCCTAACTGAGTGCTCTCTCAATCATACTAGTATCCTCCAGGATTGCTGCTCATTCCTTCAGGTATTTTATATTTTTGTCCTCTTTCTTTTCCTCTACTTTGTTATCTGCTTTCAACATGAGCTCGACTAGTGCCTTTCTCTAGGTATGGCTGTGGGAGCACCTTTATATGACCCCTCTACTTTTGTGGCCTGACCCCCGTCATGACGATGTGCTGTCTCTATTGCTTGATGGCCTTCCCCTTGGTGCGAAGGCCACTGAGTCACTTTACTGTCGTATGCTCTTTCAGCTTTGAGGATGGGAGATTAGCTGGGAGGCTCCATGGCTCTGTCGTATACCCTTGATCTGTAGCACAGCTCGTACTCCTTTGTTGTTAATGGGCCTCCAAGGATACTGCTCCTATAATCGTGTATGATTTCTCCGGCAGTTTGGCTTCTAGCAGGATGTTCCTGACTTCACCTTTTTGAGGTGTGGACATGCTCCTCTTCCTTCTGGCTTGATCGCTCTATAACGACGAGTCTGGATCTCCTGGCAGGGCTCCTTAGATGCGGTGGCTCGGAAGTTGAGTCTTGGGCTCCACCCTTGGCGACAGTACCATACCAGCGATGGGTAGCAGAGCAGTCACTTTATCATCAGGTCCCCAATTGGCACTTGGCAGATGAGGCTGATGATCGAGACATGGTTGGCGATACTGCATCGTCCTCCTCATGTGTCAATGATTCGTTGGAGGCTTTTGAGGAACTGTAGTTCATTGATCCATCATTTCTGCTCACAACACATGGCCATCTCATATCTGAGATTGCTATTCTTCATCATTCCTGTGAGGATATGGCCGACCAGCTGGCAGTGGGGAGGCGGTATGATGAGAGCATGCTTACAGCGCATCGCCTGGAAAGGGACGAGGTCTTCTACCTGCAAATGGAGGTAGAGCGACTAAGGTAGAGATTGTTGATGTATGAGGGATAAGAGCTTACCTGGGGTCCTTGATTTTGACCAACTACTTGTCCTATGTAGAAAGATATATATATATTTTTTGTTTACTTGTTTTTGTTTTTTCTTTTGTTTTTTTTTTCAAGTGAAAAAGGAATAAGTGATGTAAAAGACTTTTGTCAAGCAAGAATATTTTTGTGCATGCCAAAACTTGTGAATGTTAGGTCAGGTTTAGATTTGTGCTTTGGATGATTGGGATCGGAATATTAGGCACAGCCCACGTTGTGTTAATCTGAGTTGTGTACTAGAGATCTTGGTTCCCTGAGAGTGTGTCCAGGATCGCGTCCTTTAGATTTGAGTAGAGTTTGATATAATACTGATCCAGAGTTGGCCCCTCCCTTGTATCTCTTCATCTCGCTTATTACCTCAGCTTCTTCTGCACTTTTATTTATTTATTTATTTTTTTTATTCAGCCATTTTTTACCATAGCGTCATTTCGGGTTTTCACTTTGACTGGCTTTCCCGTCATTTTTGCCCGTACGTCCTTTCGAATTTTCACTACATCCCGAGTTTTTGATCGTCTGCCCCTTGGCAGCATGCTGTTTTTACCCTTAGTACCTTTTCAGGTTTTCACCAAGTCCGCTATATGCCCGTTGTTTTTACTCGAGCTACCCTTTCGGGTTCTCAACTCGCCCTTTGTGCTTAGGCATATTTTCTCTCTTTTTTTTTTTTAGAGTGTTAGAAGAGACGGAGGGATTTCCTTCATAGTCGACCGACTGGTTACCTTCTTGTCCTTGTCTTTGATCACAATCGTAAGTTGTTTTATGTTGGCCGGATTATTTGGGGGTATGGGATGATCTTTTTTTTTCTTCTCCCTTTTTGTCTTCTTTTTAAGGTTTTCTGTCATTTCCTTCTTTCTTCTACTTTTTCTTCGTTTCTTCTTCTTTTGTGGGAAAAATGATGGGTACTCTTCTTTTTGTTATTATTTTATTTTATTATTTATTTTTTGGCGGGGGAAGGGATGGATACTTTCTGGTGGGAGAAGTTTTTTGGCAAATGAAGGGTGCTTTTCTCTTCTCTTTTTTTGTGGTTTTGGTTGGGGGAAGTAATGGGTACAACTTTGCGATTGTAATCATTGACAAGATTAGGTAGGGTTACCCGTGATAGATCTTTACGTTGTCAGCATTGATGAGCTCGGGAAGATCCTCTCCTCTCAGAGTGGTGAGCCGAAGAGCGCCTCCTGGAAGTACCTCCTGAATGATCAGCGGTCCATCCTACGAGGGTTTGAACTTTCCTTTAGGATCTGGCAAGTGCAGCGGTAAGATACCCTTCATGACTATGTCACCGACTTTGAAACTTCTTTTTCGGACCCTTTTGTTTTAGGCCCGTGCGATCTCATTTGGTAGCATTGCGAGTGGCTTAGCGCACGCATGAGCTTTTCGTCTACCAGGTGCAGTTGATCGTATCTTACTTGTTGCCACTCACTTTCTTCGACTTCGCTTTCTAGCAATATTCGGAGTGATGGGATTTTGATTTGGACTGGTAGCACTGCTTCCATTCCGTATGCGAGTTCGTATGGAGTTGCGCTTGTAGCAGACCGTATATACGTCCGATAAGCCCAGAGTGCGTATGGGAGCATTTCCGACCAGTCACGATACGTCTTAACCATTTTCTCCAGTATGCGGATGATAGTCTTGTTTACAGCTTCGACCCCACCATTCATTTGAGGACAGTAGGGGATTGACCGATGGCGTTGGATTTTAAATTTGTCGAGGAAATCGTCCATCCTTTTATTAACGAACGGAGTCCCGTTGTCTGTAATAATGGCATGAGGAATCCCGTACCAGCTGATGATATTTCTCTTCAAGAACTTGATCAAATGAGATGATGCGATGGTGGTGTAGGATGCTGCTTCTATCCATTTGGTGAAGTAATCAACCGCCACCAGGATGTACTCATGCCCATTTGAAGCTTTGGGGTTGACTTTACCGATGATGTCAAGTCCCCATATAGAGAAGGGTCATGGTGTCGTCAGGTTATAGAGTTTGAAAGCAATGGTTCGCATGCTCTTGGCACTTGAAGGACTTCATGACATGTTAGCCAATAGTAACCGAGCCGTAAGATCTTCTTCGTCATTATGTGTCCGTTCATGTGTGGGCCGCATAGTCCTTCGTGGATTTCTGACATGATCTGTGCTGCTTCTGTTTCATCTATGCAATGAAAGGACTTGATTGAAGGATCACTTGTAGAGGATACCCCCGGTGATTGTGAACCGGGCCGCTAGCCATTGGATGGTGCAACGATTGGTTGACTTGCTCCTTCCGGGTACTTCTGATGCTCGAGATATTCTTTGATATCTGTATACCACGGCTGATCATTTGGAGAGGTTTCGATTTCGTCGATTTGTAGGCAAAACGCGGGTTCTTCCTGGAGTTCGACGGTGAGTTCCCATTCAGCAACTCCCTTAGGGATTTCCAACATCAAGGCGAGGGTGGCCAGAGCGTCCGCGAATTGGTTCTTGGCTCGGGTCATGTAAGAGAACGTGCTCTCTTTAAATTCCTCGGTTAGATTCTCTAAATAGACGTGATACGGGATCATCCTTTCATCCTTGGTCTTCCAGTCGCCATTCGTCTGATTGATGATGAGTTGTGAGTCTCTAAAGACTTGTAACTTCTTTGCGTTGAGGATTATGGCTTCTCTTAGACCAACGATACATGCTTAATACTCACCCACGTTGTTAGTACATTGGAATGCTAATTGCCTGGAGATGGGAATTGGGACATTGTCAGGAGAGTAGAGTATTACTCCTACCCCACTCCCTGTTGAATTTGCAACTCCATTGAAGAAGAGTGTCCATTCTCCTGCCTTTCTTTCTTCTTCTTCCTCAATTAGGAGGATGTCCTCGTCAAGGAAGAAGGTCTTCAATGGTTAGTAATCAGGCAGAGAGTATGCTGCTAGGTGATCGGTCAGTGTTTGCCCCTTGATTTCCTTCTGAGTGACATAAGTGATGTCGAACTCGAAAAGAGCAGTTTCCATTTTGTAATCCTTCCCGTTAGTGTCGGTTTCTCGAACAAGTACTTTAATGGGTCCATGCAAGCAAGCAGAAGGATTGGGTGAGCAATCATGTATTATAGTAACCGTTGTGTTTCCTAGACTAGGGTGAGGCACGTTTTCTCTAAGCTGGAGTATTTGGCTTCGTAGCTTGTGAACCGTCGGCTTAGATAGTAGATCACTTGATCATTTCTTCATGTGTCATCGTGTTGGCCGAGAACGCATCCGATCATTTCTACTGCGACGGAGATGTACAACAGCAGTGGCCTACCTGGAGTAGGTGGCATGAGCACTAGAGGATTTAGCAGGTACTTCTTGATCCTATCGAAAGCCACTCGACAGTCGTCATTCCATTCCTTTGGCGAGTTCTTCCTTAAGAGCTTGAATATGGGCTCATAGATAGGCATGAGCTGTGCGATGAATCGGCTGATGTACTGGATCCTTCTAAGGAAACCCCGAATCTCCTTTTCAGTACTGGGCGGCGGCATCTCGATGATTGCTTTGGTCTTGGTCTCGGTCTCGTCCACTCAGATGCCATCTTCACTGACAATGAAGCCTAACAGCTTCCCTCCGGTTGCGCTGAAGATACACTTTTATGGGTTGAGGCGGAGCTTGAACTTTCCAGCCTGTCGAAGAGCTTCTTGAGGTCTTCAAAATGTCCTTCGATTGTGCGAGATTTGATGATCGTGTCGTTCACATAGACTTCCATTTCCTTGTTATCATGTCATGAAACAAGGCAGTCATGGCTCGCTAATATGTAGCTCCTGCATTCTTTAGCCCAAAGGGCATAACCCGATAGCAGAAGGTTCCCCATGGTGTGATGAAAGAAATCTTCTCACGATCTTCGATAGCCATCTTGATTTGATTGTAGCCAGAAAATCCATCCATGAAGGAGAAGATCTTGTGTCTAGCGGTATTATCTACCAGCGTGTCAATGTGAGGCAGAGGGAAATCGTCTTTAAGACTTGCCTTGTTGAGGTTCCTAAAGCCGATGCACATCCTGACTTTGTCGTCCTTCTTTGGAACTGATACGATGTTTGCTAGCCATTCCGGGTAGTTGGAGACTACCAAGAACTCCGCGTTGTATTGCTTGATGACTTCATCATGGACCTTCAGGGCCCATTTTGACTTCATTCTTCGTAGCTTCTACTTGATAGGCTTCATGTCTGGCTTCGTTGGTAAGTGGTGCACCACCAAATCTTCATCGAGCCCTGGCATATCTTTGTAAGAGAAGGCAAAGTTAGACAACCTCGGTCTCAAGAATTCCACCATCCTCTGCTTGTATTTCGAAAACTAATCTACCGATGCGTACCTCTCTAGGAAGTTCCTGTGATCCCAAGTTCACAACTTTGAAGTCGTCTCCCACAACGTTGCCCTTTATTTTGAACCTTTCGAGGGAATCCTCAAGTTCGAGAGCTATATCATCATTTCCCTCATCCTGGGCTTCATCCAAACCCATGAGCTCCAAGTACAACTCTAGTTCGAAATCATATGAGTCAACTTCGAACTCTGAAGCTGTGAGTGGAGTATTTGGCACAGTGATTTTTGCAATCTTTTCTTTGGTTTTGGATTTTTGAAGATTTTCTAATGTTTTGTGATTTTGAGAAATATTTGATGTTTTGTGTTTTTTGAAATATCTGTTGTTTTTGTATTTTGAAGGTTTTCTGACTTTTTGTATCGCCAAAGGATCTCGAACAGGACAGTGTTGCAAACATGATTGATCCTGTCCTGATTCAGGGTACCAACTGCTATTTACATTAGCGCTTTTTTTTTAGGCCGGCATCCGTGGGTGGCTTACCGGCTGATTCGATCATCAAGGGGGTAGTTATCCAGCCTGGTTCTTTCCCCCTTTCAATCCTACTACTTTGTTCCGTTTGTACCTATGGGTCATCTGTCCCGTTGACCATGATGTCTACTGGACCAGGTTCAGAGTCGAAGTCTGATCCAGTCTCTTCTGTTAGAAATTGGAGCTCCTCGGGTTCCTCGGGTCCACATTGTGGTGGGATCCCGACATCCGTCCAGTCAAGGGAAGGCCACTTCCCTTTGTCGATCCAATGGATGGGATGCTTCTGCCCCTTATGCTGCTGAGTTGCTGGTGGGGGTGTTTCCCCTTGACTGTTGATGGGAATGGGTGCCTCCCCGTTCTTACCTGTGTGACTTGTAATGGGCACTCCTGCTCCCGGGTCCTCGACGGGTGGCCCTACCTCCGTACCCCTAGCCTCATGTGATAGGTTCAGGGGTTTTGCCCCTAGCATTGGGTGTGCTTTTGATGCCCTGTGGATCTTATCCCACAGTATTCGCGGTTAAATGGATTCTTAGCTGGAATGTTCTGTAAGTTTGAGCCACTGGAGGTGATCCTCGAGAGAAATCATCGCGTCACTGCAGACTGTTCCGGCTTTAACAAATTCAATGGGTGTGCACTTGAACGGTTGCCTCTTTTTCGACCTTGCGGCCTAATCTTCCGGTGTCGGTCGATACCCCAGTCCCTGCCTTTACACGTTGGCACGAGCTGACTTTACTACCATACCTTTCTCATGGAACTCAGTACGGTAGTTCAAGATTAGTTGTTCGGCAAGAGGGAGGACATATTCGACTGCGAGTAGGTAGGGGTTGGCGATGGAGTTCACAATTTCGAACTCGAAACTATGATATGATATGTCACCATCCACGTGTTAGACATCAATCACTGGAATGTCAGTTTCTAGGATATTGACCATAATCGGTAGAATGATTTTCAGTTCGGTCGGCACTGAGATGATCCGATTTTCTGAAGGAAATTTAACCCTTTGATGGAGAGTGGATGCGATGGCTCCAACAGCATGGAGCCATGACCGTCCCAATAGAAGGTTAAATGAGGCAGGAATGTCAATGATTTGAAATGTGACAAGAGTCATATTTGTTCCGATTTGTAACTCAATGTCTGCCTCCACCTGCCTTCGGGAGTTATCGAAGGCTCTAACGCTCATGGTACTGGGGCCGGAAGGAAGATGGTTCAATCCCCAAATGTTCGGCAATCCTTAAAGGGCAAATGTTCAAGCTAGATCCGTTGTCTATAAGTATGAGTGGGACTTTGAAATTCTTATAACGGATAGCTATATTTAGTGAGCGCCCATGTTTGCGACCTTCAGGTGGCAACTCATCATCAAAGAAAGTGATGGCTCGCGGTACGAGGAGTTGTCTGATCATGCTTGCCACCATTTCAGGAGGTACGTCATGAAAGATGTGTGCATCGTTCAGAGTTTTCGCAAAGATTTCTCGATGCGATCTTGACGTGTACAAAAGTTTCCAGATGGAGATTTGTGCGGGAATGGATTTAAGCTAAGCTGCTATGTTGTAGGCAGTATCAACTTTGTGGGTTGTTCTAGACAAAGTTTCCCTAGTTTCTTTCGGATTATGTTTATCTCTCCTGAAATACCTACCATTATTGCCCACTTCGGCGCACTCTGGATAGTGTCATGGGACTACCTTTGTGTTATAGGAGGGAATCATCCTCCCTTCCAGATATATCACTGGATCTCGTGGCTGCGGATTCTTTACCAGAACTATTTGTGGTGGACTTGATGATTTCTCTTGGAGTGTGACTAAATCCTGACAGAGTTTGACAGTGGAATTTTCCTCCTCTTGATGTGTACTTTGTGAAGGAGAGATCCTCTAGGCATGTGCCAGTTGGTGAGGTAAGAGGAAACTTGGAAGTAGGACTGAGGGTGCCCCTTGTAAGGTTAGCGAGGCTAAATCGGGAAGCCCTATTGTAAGGATGAGGGGTTCAAGATATGATCTTCTTGGATATGCCGAGGATGGAGCTGGATGTGCCCCTTGGAGAGCGATGGGCTGAGAATGTGACCTGGTGGGTGTTGTTGATGCCCTTTGGAGGAGGGGAGGTTATACTGTTGGTGCTGCTTCAAGGATGAGGAGTGGTATTGTTGGTGTTGCTTCAAGGAATACCTGTAGCCTAGGTGGAGGCGCCTGTTGGTATCCCCATGTCCGATTTGCTGTATCGGGCGTGATTGCTTGTATGGAATGATATGGGGGGAAGTATGTGGGATACTCCTTCTCGATGTTGTTGACGGTAGAGGTGCCTGATGTGCTGGGTCCTGCTGGATGCGATGGCAGGGGATTCTGGAGAATGCTAGCTTGAGTGGTACTGTCAGCCTACGGGATGATTGCAATCTTTTGGCTCTTGATCAAATCTTGGACCGCATGTTTCAAGGCGAAACAGTGGTCTGTTGATGACCAGGAGCCTGGTGATACGCGCAATATTGGTTTTCATTGTAACCTGCTGGCAGGGGATTTGGTGGAAGTCGAGGTTAGAGTGGTGTCAGGAGTTGCTTTTACATCAACATTGTCAAGACCTGACTATATGTTTGTGCTAAAGGGGTGAACTTCCTTCCTAGCATTACCTGTTTGTATGGGTTTTGCGCGTTGTCCTTAGGTTGTTGCTGTTGTTGTTGAGGCAGTTGTGCCTAATATCCCTGTTGGGCTTGCTGTGGTCGGTACTGCCTATTTGGTTGTGGCTGGTACTGCCTGTCTTGTTGTGGCTGGTACTGCCAGTCTTGCTGTGGCTTTGATTGTGGAACGTGCTGGTTGCCTTGGGTGTTGGCAACGATATTGTTGACCTCTGTAGTGCGTTGCGCGGGAGCAGTACTGTTTCCATTCCCATATTAGACAGGTTTTCCCTTGACTTTGTTTCTTTTGATTAAGGGGGCCTGATGCGGCCATGGGGAAACGGTTCCAGCTCTGATCCCAGCTTCCACTTGTTCTCCAGCTCGAATGAGCTGGGAGAAATTCACATATGGGTACGAGATTAGATATCCTGAAATGTTTGGGTTTACTGAATGAACAATTATGGATATTTGTTCTTCATCATCGACGGGGTTTCTCATTCGGGTAGCCATGGCCCGCCAATGTCCTATGTATGCTGACAATGATTCGTCGCTCTCTTGTCTCAAGGCAGGCAGATCTGCCCTCCTCGAAGCCATGTTTAGATTGTATGAAAATCTATCAATGAATGCCTGGGAGAGTCTCTCCCAGGTCCTAATCTGATGGCTATCCAGCGATGTGTACCAATCCAAAACATCGCCCTTAAGAGATTTCTGAAAGAGCCGTATCAAAGCTCCATCGTTCCCTACTATCACATTGAGTTCTCCACAAAATGCTTTTAAATGTGATGTGGGGCACCCACTACCATCATATCTTTTGAATTTGGGTACCTCAAAGTTTGGAGGCACCCGAGCATCTGGAAAGGGACACAGATCCCTGAATTTGGTGGATGGATGATCCACTCATTGCTACCTTTGCAGCTGTTCCCACAGCTCCTCGATCTCTGACTTGTTGTGTTGTGGATATCTTGCAGGGCTTGCACTGCTTCTTCCTTATAAGGGTCGACCCTTTGGTTTCCAGGAATGTGGGGTTATTAGAAAGAAGATGGACTCCCGGTAATAGGAGGTAGCTGGAATTGAACGTCGATCCCTTTCGGAGGAGGGTGTGATGTTCGGAAATGGCTCCCGCTTGAAGTATTTGCCAATTCCAGAATGTTGCTCCCGTTAGGGAGAGTGAGTTAGACTCGAAACTGACCCCCTTTAGGGGCATCCGCCAGTTCTTGTCTGTGATTCCCGTTAGGGGGAACCTATGTTGTGAGTTGATTGTTGTGATGTGCTGAGTAATGATGTGTGGGAGGGTCGCTCCCATTTGTTGATAGCTGTTAATCCTATGCTAACTCTTCTGAAAGATGGAGAGCAGGTTTCCCTAAGGAATGAGAGAGAAGGCGAAAGGAGTTTGAGGGATTGAACTGTTTTGTACACTGGCTGGGTTGCCTGTGTGTTTGATATGGCGCTTGGTACCAAGCGAAGTAGTTACTCCTGTAATGCCTTCAAGTTTTAAGACATCTCATTCAAGGTTGTTGTGTTGGCAAATCTGTTGGAGTTGTCGGTGTCGGTGCTGGTACAGGTGTTGGTTCTGATGTTGATGTTCCAAGTGCTAACGGAGCTGTCGGCTCTTCTTCATGGGTGACCAAGGCTGCTCAGGATCGAGTAGTCATAGCTCGGATTGATGCTCAAAACAAGTGTAAGCCAAAGACTGATTTTTTTTTGTATGAGTACAGTGATGATGTCCCTTGAGATTAAAGTGTCACACACTTTCGAGTCAGGTCTCAACTAATGCACTCTAACATATCCCCAGTGGAGTCGTCATTCTGTGAACGCCGGAAATCGGCGCCCACATAAATTTATGATTTTCGGTGGGGTGTTTTGACTGATGTGAATTGGTGGTGCAATGTAGACTTGGAGTCGCCACTAGCCACTTAACTCAAAATCCCACAGTCGACTAAAACCTACAGAATATGTAAAGTTAGAGAATCTGAAGACCCTCTCACTTTAAATTGACTCCGGATCTGTAATTTTAAAGATTCTGAGTAAGGGACATCTACCAAGAGGGAAGATGTTAGGCACCCTCTCTGCCCGTACGAATGTACTGTCTCTACTCGATGTGGTAAGGAAATCTCAAGGGATGAATGGTGTAATCAAAGTAGGACTAGGTGCACGCGAATTTCTGATGCGGCAAGATCCAAGATTTCGGCAAGCCACAGAGCATACGTCCAACGATGTGTCTAGAAGGTGCATGTGATGATGCTTGTGCAAAAGATAGAGAAAAGAGGACTAGATCACTAGGAATTTCTGATGTGACAGGATCTGAGGTACAGCAAGTCACAGATTATACGTTCACTAGAGATCTAGAGAAGCAATAGAGTTGAGAAGGGAATAGATGTCATGATGAATGCTTGCATATAAAATGGAAAGATCTTTGGCTTGAACTTGAGTGGGCTAAGACATGGATTGCACCATGATCAATCCGGGCTAGACTTGGGATTGAGAAGGTTAGGAGGAGGCTAAGAGATTGCTAGAAAAATCTGATCTTGGAGGCTTGGGAGCTCTCCCTCACCCTCACTCTCAAAATGGAAAGATCTTTTGCATGAACTTGAGTCGGCTAAGACATGGATTGCACCATGATCAATCCAGGCTAGACTTGGGATTGAGAAGGTTAGGAGGAGGCGAAGAGATTGCTAGAAAAATCTGATCTTCGAGGCTTGGGAGCTCTCTCTCTCTCTCTCTCTCTCTCTCTCTCTCTCTCTCTCTCTCTCTCTCTCACACACACACACACACACTTGGAAAGTGAAGTTGTTGTTGTTGAAATGAGAATAGGAGAGGGCTATTTATAGCCTTCTCCAATGGTTTTATGGTAATTGTAGGGTTTATGAGGGGTAAAAGCTGATGTGGCAGCTTATGAGTGGTGGAGGAGAGAGAAACGTCACATGGCGCGCTCCCATTGACTCTTGGGGTTGGTAAAAGGGTAAATGGTATCGACTAGAAGGGTAATTCTAAAAGAAAGTTGACTTTCGGACGTTGTGACAGTTGTTGCTCGAAGGATACACGCGTCCCGCGAGCGGTGGTAGTCGGAGTACTGCCAGCGGTAGTCGGACTACCGCCCGGGCCAGGCTCGAGCGTGTGGGCCTCGTTTGGTGCACTGCTTCGTCTGATGGTCTTCTTTTCGGGTTTTTGGCTCAACTGGGTGTATTTCATGTTGATCCTGATTCTGACAGGTTTTAGGTTCGGACTGGAATTCGGGTTTGGCTAGGTTCAGGGTCTAGGCTGAGGTTAAGGTGGGTTTAATGGTTCGATTAGGGTTTTGGGGTGCAGATTAGGGTTTCGGGGTGCGGGTTAGGGTTTTGGGTACGGATTATGGTTTCGGGTGCGGATTAAGGTGATGGTTCTCGGACTGTCTTAGCCTTCTCAAGATATTAGCCTAGGTGGGGTGTCTAAAGATCCCGACTTGGATTATTAGAAAGTTGCAAAGAAAGTGATGCAATACATACAAGGAATAAAACATTACAAATTCACATATAAAAAGACCAATTAATTAAAGATAATGGACTACTCTTATTCAAATTTTTTCGGATGTCAAGATAACATGAAGTTGACCTCTATCTATGTATTCTTACAAGTTGATGGAATGATTTCATAGAAGAGCACAAAGCAATTAATTATTGTTGCTTCCACCAAAGAGGTTGAATTCCTAGCATTCTTTGAGGTCATAAGTTGTGGCTATGAAATTTTATCTCAAAACTTGTAGTTGTTAACACTATTGACAAATTTTTGGGATAACATTGCAACAATCTTTTTTAAGAATGACAAGTACTCAAGTGGTGCAAAGCACATTATGACCAAGTATTGTGTTATCAAAGAGAATGTTAAGAATTGCTAAGTGTTTATTGAACAATAAACACAAATCCCATAATTGCAGATTCATTGACAAAGGGACAAAGTTTTGTATGGAGCATATAGAGAAAATGAGCCTTATGAGATGCTTCTAATTATATTATAGACAATATATTATATCATTAATAGATGATTCTATTCTCATATTTTTCATATGTATGCACATTGATTTAAATGAATAGCATAAATAGGCTCTCACATAAGTATTACAGTGGGTATTATAGGTAATTAGTCATGATTAACCATTATTTTTCCTATTGTGTCAAATGAGGTTACTATTGTCATAATATATGGAAGGAAGTATGTCAATGTTGATATTCACATTACTCATTTCATTTGATAGAGAATTAAGAACTATTAGTAAAATAAAGTTGTGATTGAAATATTTTTCAAATTGTCTACATATAAAGGTTTCTTTGAGTGTTAAGCATATGAGAGTGGCTTAAAAAATTAAAAGATTTTCGAATAAAAAATTAGTTTTTCTTAAAAGGTGTGTAGCATATGGACCAAGTGTGAGAATAGTAGTGTCTCCAGTGGTCTGCACGTATTCACGCATGTGAGCACACATGTGCAAACAACCACTTTGTCCTTGGGTTTTTGAAAAACTTTGGCTCTAGGTTTCAAGAACTAATAAGAAAATGAAACTTCACACTACGGCAAGTTAACACGTATAAGAAAGGAGAGGCCATACAAGATTTAGTTTCTATGATAAAAAAGTGGAACCAAGCCTATAATAAGAGACACTTTTGACATTTTCCAACCAACCTCAAAACATGTGGCACTACTACTAAGAGAGAGAATTGAGGAGAAGGCGAGCCAAGGGCGTCGGCACATGTAAGGACGAGGGATCAACATTAGAGTCATTCTTCTTCAAGGTCAAGCAAGGAGAAAGTTTTCGTATATCACCAATATAGTTCAAGGTATGTGCAAATCTCCTTTGTAGTTCATGTTTTTATAATTGATATCACTACGTATATATGCATTTCGTGATCCTAGTTATGAAATTACTACTGTTGATTTGATTCATGAAAAGTTAACAAGGCAAACCTTTTAGTATGGTGGCTGTTATGTGTAACTCTACATGTTGACATTTACCACTACATTGGACAGTAACTTTAGCAGTGACATGGAGAACCCCATATCTATCTATTGTATATTCACAAACACACACACAAGGTCATGGTGCCATTGGTTGGATTATAAGTTACCGTTCACCCAGTAGATAACTTCCAATTTGTCGTATACTTTCAACATCCAACCCATCTGGTAAGTTGGCCTCACCATGAGGATCCCCTTGCTTAAAAATTAACCCTACCCACTCATTAGAACCAAACTTGTGTTTTTATGAGAGGTTGTAAATTGTTTTCTATGAAGTGGCTCACCAAATGAGCGGTAAGGACCCACTTTTGCACAGGTGATCCTCAAGGTGAGGCCAACGTGCTGGATGGGTTCGAAGTAATTCACTAGGTGGCCGGTAACTTACAGTCCAAGCAATTTTTTAAAAAAGAAATGTCTCCAATGCTAGTTCACTTTTTAATTTGTATTTTATCAACAATCACTTCAAATCAAATGGGCCCAATTGGAGGGATAATTGCAGACGAGCATAGCAAGAACATTAATGAGCCAATGATCATGACCTAGAAATTCTTAGGAATTCTCTGTTTTCAAGTGGAGGATAAATGGAAGAAGAAGAAGGGAGAAAGGAGGAGCACTAAAAATTTGTTAACGTGGAATGCAACTTAAAGTGACAGTCCAAAATCGTGATGCTATGATAGATTTTAAATAAATAATTAGACTAACCCGTTGACCGACTGTCTGATCCGTAGAAATTTAATGGATGATTGAACAAAAATTGGTCAATGGTCCTAATACAGTAAACAAGGATACTTTAATCAAAGTCCAAATTCATTTGAACGATTTTCTGGCTAGCTATCTACATTTAGTCCCACAATATGGATGGTCCGGTTTGAGTTTATATATGGCATGCCTATCAACTATCATGTTCAGCTAAGGATATAAAAGATACTTTTTTACTTGTTTAGCAAGATATATGGTAGGGCGGATGGATAGGCAGGCCTCCTCCCGTTGGAAGAAAGAGCGTGCTTCCACCGAACTATGCGAGCCTACAGTGATGTGTATGAAATCCCCTCCGTCCATCAGTTTTGTCACCTCGTTTTAGAAAAAGGAGACCCACTAGAAGTTGACACAAAACTTATGTGGGCCATTCCACATAGAACAGTGGATGTAGATACAAAACTCATGTGGGCCACACAATAGGGAAGTAAACGCCCACTTGTAGAAACCTTCCTCGGGCCACGTGTTTTTTATGGGCCGTCCAACCTGAACATGATAATCGAATGAATCCATCAGGATGAATTTAATCCAATAAATGTCTGATCTAAAACTCAGGTGGGGCATTAAATTTATGAGTTTTTAAGTAATTTCTATTGTACTTGTGTAGCCCATCTGAACTTTGCATACAAAATTATTTTTGTTACTTAAGGTAACGGTGAGGTGGTGCACTGATGGATTTAAGGGATGTTACTAAAACATCATGACTAATCCCACAGATCTCAGGTGTTGCAGGCGTTTACAACTATCGTATAAGATTCCGGTCCTGGGCAGATGGCTATCACAGCAGAGACAGAATGGAATCATAGAAGGATGAGAAGAAAATAGAAAGAAAAGGTCCAAGGCATGTCGTTTTATTTTCTAAGCCACGAGTGTGGAATCCACCCATCTAGAAGCACGCGGATGACATGATCTTATGGGCCATACCGTTTAGACCTTTCGGCCATAACTCTCTTTTTGGGCTAATTGAGAACGAAGAGATGAACCTGGCAGGCCACTCCAAAACCGTCTGGGAGGCACAGGTCGGCTTTCTAACCGGTTAATCAAGGAGACCCAGGCAGACAGTCTGACCATATGGACAAATCTGGATTTTAAACAGATTGGAGATTGTCAAACCCCCACGCAATCAGAAGTTGATGTGAACCAAGAGCTTAAAAATGCATGAATGTTCATGTAGCACTTATAGTGAATATACACATTTGACACATATAAGGCACTTAAAAAACTAATAGTGGCATCTAAGTTGCTTGAACATAGACAGTAGCACATGTGGCAGATTTAGCATGTGCAACCAACATTCCCAAGTGGCACACATGTCCAATATCAAGTGAATACCAGCTAACTCAAAATTAAGGCCAGTCCACTCATCAAGTGACCCACAAGTGTATGAGAAAAATGGTTGAGTAGAACAAGGGCAGAACTGTCTAATAGACAACAGACGCAGCCCACATATGAGTTAGCCTGATTTTATGGGGGGTCCAACCTGATCAATGTCCTGGATCTCCTCCATGCTTGCCGGTTGGCACATGTGCCACCAGTTGCCTCATTCTTTGCTCATGCCCATCGTCCTATCATTCTCAAGTGGGGAAAAAAAAAAAAAAAAAAGATAAGATGACAAATGAATGAACACCACACCAAAATTGTTCACAAGATAAATCCCCTATTCAGCAAAAAGTGACGGAATACCCTATGCCAGGAGAACCCAAAAAATAAAATTTAAAAAAAAAAAATGCAGAATCATTGTGAGTAGCACAATTTGCTAGAGATACAATGGATTGCTTAAATATATATTTCATTTTGACAAAATCCTACTCAAAATTTCATATTCCCAAATCCATCTTTCTTTTCTTCTCTTGCTATAGATGCATTACTGCTTCAGCGAACATCTGTAGGGATAGTATGTGAAGTCTCTTTCCTGTACACCACCAAAACAAAAGATCCTTCTCTGTACATTTCAAGTAAGGGCACTGCAAAATTTTAATAATTAAAAAATGCTCATCCGTTGCATCGATGAAGACTGTTATCAGCTGCTCACAGTTGGTTTACCAACAATCCGACACTTGGGAACTTGCTTGTGCAACATAGATGTCCCTTCAAAGATCATCATACGTGAGTCCTTGGTGTACTGGGACAGCTGCAAGGGGAAAAGGTTCCAGTAACTAGAAGAACCCATAGAACATACAAAAAACAAGCACATTTGCAAAGTACCAACCTCATCTGGACTTATTTTCTCAAATCCAAATCGCTTTGTCCAGATAGTACCAGCCTCATCAGCAGCTGGGAGCAAAAGGTTTTTCACTTCCAGGAATCCCAACAGCCTCTCAATGCAAGAGAACAATGATTGAAAGTAGCCCTGTAAAAGGAGCAACGTCATCAGTATTGGCAAGTGGCAAAACATTGTGATTATTAGTGTGAAGATAACGTAGGACCTAGACGTTGTAGTAGGGAACAGTACTTGATTATGAAACAAACATAATCAAGTATTAGATCATATATAGGGTCTTTCCAATGTCCACAATGTAGCGAAAACAATGCAGGTCACAGGGCAATAGATGTGCCATGTTTGCCCATCTGGCACGTTGAACAGAGATGAGACATATAGGATTGGATATAGCCCAAAAAACTGAATGAACAAATGATCCTCACTTCAATACTAAATTGCATACTTCTTCATCAGTATCAGCAATCCATGAAAGTTCTGTGTGGAATTGTCCATTGAGATTATCATGTTTATGTCATTTTTCGGTCTCGATCAATGAGCACATGCACATATTTTGGGTTAAGATGGGGAACATCATATACTTCAGCATCATAACCTATTATGCTATCTGGAAGGATCATAGCCCAAGTCAATAACTGTTAGAAATAAGGTTCCCCACCTTCAATCAAGAAAGTTCATGTAAATGTTGAAGGTTCTAAAGCAGCTGAACATAGCTCACTACCCATTTTTTACTCGAAAGTCATTTGGTACGGTGATTGAACAGTATGGATCGCTCAATAGGTGGTGGGTTCCATACATGTACAACACACACTGTGGATGGTTTCTAGAACAAAAGCAGTACATGTAGGATGATCAGAACCACTAAATAGGCACAACACATGCCAAAAGTCACACCAATTGATCAATCTCAAATGCGTTGAGCAAATGATGAAGCTCAAAATTCCATAAGAGCTTCAACTCAAACACTGCCAAAATTATAGTAACATCCTCAACTCAACCCATCATTGAACATGGTATCAAAAATTAGACGCTTCTTTTCTCATGTCCATTGTGCACACTTTTTTACTAGTTGAAATTAAAGAAAAGCCTCTTTGTCACATTTCATGGTCAGGAGGAAACTATAGGTAGCAAAGTAAAAGAAAGATAAGACTGGTTACACGAATCTGATAAGGTTACAGCAGAAATATGATCCGGATCATGATGAGACCATTCCCTTTTTGGAAAAGATGAGAATTACAAAATGCTTGATGGTGCCATTGCCCACATAAGCTTCTCTTACAAATGGAGATGAAGAACACTGCATCCGAAGTTTGTGGCAAATCCTCCCCTCAAAGCATATTGCATTTACTTTGTTCAATATATGTAGAAATGTAGTACACTTTCATTCCTGTACCATAGCTTGTGTTGAAGAACACATTCCAAACCATCCACCATACGTGCTGTACTTTAGCAGAGCTTGTCTCAAGGCAAGCCACTAGTCTTGAGCAAACCTTGTATGGGAATACCCAAAGGTAAGCCACCTTGAAAGTCAAGATAACACTTGGTGAAGCTTAAGCCTTGAGTGGTGCGCATGTTCAGTATAAGACGATTGTCCCATTGCAACTACATTATAGTTTCAATGGTCCCCTCTGTCCATTATGTCAATGTGCTTACAGCATGTCATCAATCAATGCCACACCTAGCATACAATTTTTGAGGCATAAATCATCCATCACATGTTGTATTGTCATTAACAAATTTTAACACAGAAGGAAAATAAACAATCCCAGTGATTTTAGAAGGTGACACAGTGCATGTAGACATACTACACCTGTTTATAGCACAAATTGGTTATCAACAAGATAGCTATCAGCCAAACAAGTATCGCGTAAACCCTGCGTGTTTCTGACCAAATGTGTGTGGTTTTCTACTGCTTGCTCAGACAAAAAAACAAAACAGTGCATTACTTTACCACATAAAGTGGTTTTCACATTAATATTCAACCAAGAAACCTTTTCCTGACTTCTCGAGTTTCATTAAAATCTCATCCTAAATATAGGCTAAAGATCTCATACCCTCCTGCAATCTTTCTCCCCTTAAAGTTTGGGGAAAACGGTCATGCCCAATTTTCCAATCAGTAAATTTATTACTAGGTCCATGCCCATTCATTCTCCTTCCCCACTGTGGCTACTAAACCCTTCAACCAATTAACAATGTGCATAAAAGTTCATAGAAAATAGGCATCTAAGCCAATTTACATACCAACTTCCTAAAACCTTGCAATATCATCAGGGCATGTGCCTATTGAAAGAAATAGTACTTCCTTAAAATTCTCCCTTTATCTTAAAAGGGCTTTAAAAATGCCTATGAGTTGCCTAAAACACCATAAGAAACTCCCCAATGACTCCTAATATCAATATAAAAATAAATAAAAATAAATAAAAAAAATTCCAAACAGCCCATTTGACTAGCCTTTTATAGGCTTTGTTCTCATCCAACGAGGCAATGACACTAGTGGGGTTCTCAATAACTACGACCAAAGCTGTGCATTAAGGTTATTTTGGCGTACATTTCTTTCTTTCTTTCTTTCTTTCTTTCTTTTTTATAAATAAGGAAAATCTTTATTAGAAAGGCCTGATGGGGAAAATAAATGAAAGATCCATCAAGGTAATGAATAAGAGCCCCATGTACATAAGGTCGATCTATGATCCCTTCATTTGCAAGGGAATCTATGATACAATTGGCCCAAGGATTAGATGAAAACTAGCATCCATAGAGTGAGCATCAAGTATTCATGCTATTGAGGAAAAAACAGAAGAAGAAGATTCCAAAGAAAGGCTTTCATTCTTTCACCAAGCCATAGCATTAGAAGTCTCCTTCCACCAACAAAGGCCTAGAAAATTTATTGGAGAAGCCATCTACCCCAAGTTTTGATGGTCGACCATTCTGCCCTATCCGACCAACCAAGGCCTGCCAGCCAAGGGAATGCAGACATGATTAGGCCAGTTTGTCTCTTAGCTAATTCCGGATCACACTGGATTGCTCACTTCACCATAACCTGTGTGAACATCCAAGAGGCATCTTCAAAGATCCCACTGTTCCTTTCTTTCCAACGATCCAACAACAGTAGGATCTGAAGAGAACCCAAGAACCCACTTGACCTTGAATAGGCCAAAGAAAACAAATTATGATAACACACAATGAAAAATATTTCTGGCCGTGGGGAGGGAGGGGGGGGGGGGGGGGGGGGGGGTGTCCAATCATTGGCATTGGGAAGCAGCATCCACACCCCAACCATATTTTGAATAATCTAGGATTTTTCTTTCTCCTCTTCAATTTTAGTTACTTCTTAATTGGTACTTGAACTTATAAAAAACAGTCTCATGAATTTTAAATTCTAGTTATATTCATTAGGTAATTTATTCTTTTAAATGCACCGTTCCTTTTATAGTTTGTATCCATACATTGTAAGGAAGACAAAGCATTCTATAGTTTGGTGAAGTCTCTAATTATTTTTATATAGAAATCTGCATGCATGTGGAGGTGGCCTCTTCAACTGAGTTGCCAATTAATCAAACACATTTCACTTTCACTTTTAACTTGCATGAATGTCGAAGTGGCCTCTTCAAAGATCCTATTATAGCTCTATTTCCAACAAACTCACATTATAATGAGAAGTGTCTAATTATTTTTATATAGAAATCTGCATGCATGTCGAGGTGGCCTCTTCAACCGAGAATTCTTATGAACTGAGTTGCCAATTAATCAAACACATTTCACTTTCACCATTAACTTGCATGAATGTCGAAGTGGCCTCTTCAAAGATCCTATTATAGCTATATTTCCAACAAACTCACATTATAATGAGAAAAGGATTCTCCTTAAAAACCTTTCCTCTAGCTTAAAGGTTTCTTCCACCACCCATCCATTAGGATTGCAATCAGAGACGAGAACCTATTTGATCCCTCTCAAGATAGATGAAGGTGGGCATATGCAAACTCACAATGAAAAAAAAAAAACAATAATAAGTGATTGACGGATTCCGCATCTTTCCTGCACATAAGCACATGTTGGGAAGAGCAATTTCTTCTTTGGAGACTATGCATCGTGCAACTCTTGTTTGTTGTCACTGCCTATACCTTAGCCAAAGACATTTGGGGAAGAGGATAGACATAGCTCCTCGAGGAAATTATTAGATGAAAAGAGATCTTTAGCACAGAGCGCACATACTCATCTTCCTCAGAAGGGAAGATAATTGCCACATTAAAAGGTCAAGCAGCTCAACTACCAAAAGAATTTCAAGGTCCTATCGATGGAAACAGTCTTTCCCTCCATCGAAATCTAAACGCAAGGGGAATCTCATCAAAGCATTGATCTTGGGAAGTGGCACCCGGCAAGGACCAACCACCAATTTTTAATTTACTTGGATTTAGAAACTCCTTTGAATTCTTCCAAATTAAAGACCAGCCACCAATTTTTATGACCTTGAATTCAGAAACTCCTTCCACTACCCATCAATTAAGATCTCAAGCAGAGACAAGAGAGCATACATGATCTCGCAGAGCTAAATATGGAAGTCCAAATGCATATATGTGAACTCACAATAAAAAATAAATAAATAAATGATTGACTGATTCCACATCTTTCCCACATATAAGCATGTGTTGGGAAGAGAACAACTTCTTTGGAGATTATCCATCATGAGAATCTCATTTGTTGTTGCCACCCACACCTAGAGCTGGGCAAGGGACGACTCGACTCGTCTGACTCGGTCAAAACCGAACTGAATGGCTGAGTCGGTTCAGATCGAGTAGCCGTAGCCTGATCTGAAAGCATACCGAGTCAAGTTTGAGTTACACAGTAACTCGACCCGAAACTCGATCCAGTCATACTCGACCCGATCCGAAACCCGAATCGAATAGGGTATTTAAAAAATTTAAAAAAAAAAAAAAAAAAAAAAAAAAAAAAAAAAAAAAAAAACCTAAATCCTTTCCCTCTTACTTTACCCTACCCGCCGCACGTCCGCACCCGACCAAAAACCCTGATCCGGAAAAACCCATCCCCTCCTCCTCTCTCTCTCTCTCTCTCTCTCTCTCTCTCTCTCTCTCTCTCTCTCTCTCTCATATTTCGAGCCCAGACCAACGGCAACCACTTGATCAATGATTCAACAGTCTGACCACCCGATTGAGAGGTAATTTTTAAGGGGGGGGGGGGGGGGGGGGGGTGTTGTTTGTTTTTACTTACTCAATGTTAAGTTGGAGGATGGCTCGAGTGCGTCCGGCCACTCGATTCAAAAGTTCGGCCACCTGCTCGATTCAACAGTCCGGCCACCCAATTCAACAGTCCTAATCCCTAAAATCCTAAATGCCTAAAACCTAAACCATAAACCCTAAAAGTCCTAAACGACTAAACCTAATCCCTAAACCCTAAATCCTAAAATGGTAATGTATTTTATTTATTTGAATTAAACAATTAGTGGTTTATTAGTGTGAATTATGGATTACATTGTAATTTTTTGCTTAGCTTATTATTGTGCAATAGATAATTAGCTTAATATGTACGTATTACATTGCTTTTGTTTCTTAGTTTATTATTGTACAATAGATAGTTAGCTTAATATGTATGGATTACATTACTCTTTTGCTTAGCTTATTATTGTGCAATAAATAGTTAGCTTAATATGTATGGATTATATTATTTTTTTTCTCAGCTTATTATTGTGAGTTAGATAATTAGTTGCCCATTTAAGGATTTTTATGTAGCCAAACATAGATATAGTGTGTTTTTGGTGGCATAGAAATCACTCAAATTGTCTCATTTTGGACAGTTGAAGGTTAGAAAGATAGAATACTTTCATATAACGTATTTAAATGTTCATGCCTGATCTGCACTCCATTTCCCCATTTCTCTCTGAATATGTTTCTTCCTTTTCATTTCTCATGTCAAATATCTTCACATTGCTTAGATATTTGGCATCGGAATGTAATGGAAGATCAACTTATCTGGAGAGACATGGGGAGATGCTGTCGGATTTTTAGCGTGTGCGTTTAAATGAAAATATGAAAATATTACAAACTATCCAACCTTGGATGGGTGACTAATTTAGGGTTTAGTATAAATCTTTAAGACATTAGAGTGCTAATGCTAATATGATTTAGTATCTTTCAACTATTAGATGGCTAGTAAGGAAATTTTCAATACCCCCGGCGGTTTTTCAATTACATCGCCAATGATCTTAGAAGATGAAGAATTAGGTCTAAAAGATGAAGATGTGTCCATTGATATTAGTACCTCACAATCACATATTACAGGAAAAGGAAAACAAAGATCGGTAGTGTGGGAAGATTTTGAAGAAGTAAACCTGAAAAATGGCACGATAAAGATACAATTCAAGTATTGCAAGAATCAATATGCTAAACAAGTTGATGGGCCGACCACAATTCTGAAAAAACACATTTCGAAATGTCATAAAAAGGTGAAAAGTCAAACATCAGGACAACAGACATTTTCATTTACCCAATCTTTAGTGGGTCCGTCGTAAGGTACATTGTCCATCTATAAGTATACCAGAGACCATGTGAATGAGTTGATGACCGGGTTTATTATTGCCAATGAAAGACCATTTCAGAAGATAGAGAGTCCTTTTATCGAATTAGTTAGAGGCCTTAATCCCAGATATGAGAAGGTCTCCCATACAACAATAAAGAGAGTGCATGAAGATGTATGCAAGCGAGAAGCTCAAGCTGAAAGGACAATTAGAATCGATTTCCCGAATCAGTCTAACACAAGGTGTCCCGTATCGGTATCGGTTGGCATAACGGTGCCCTCCGAAACAGATACGGATGCGGGGGCGTAACGGCTCGTAACGGCGAAAAAAAAAAAAAAAAAAAAAAAAAAAAAAAAAAAAAAAAAAAAAAAAGCCAAAAAAATGCCAAAAAAATATGAAAAAATATGGATTAAATCTGGAATATTCTAAGCATTCCAAATATGCATTTATTTATAAATTGGAACATGTTTATGGTGGTGTAACGGTCCACTCTTTGGTGAGAAGTTGTATCGGACTGTCTGATGAATTTATGAACTAGATAACCTGAATTTGACTACAAAATTCATATATTTAATTTTCTAAATATCTAATTTATATACTTAATAATTTGATATCATTTCTCCCAATAGTTCTTTTAAAAAATGAAATTAAATTCAGGTAGATCGCATTGCCAATTTGGGGCTGACTTGGAGGACCAATCCATGCCTCAAATCAGCCTCAAATTCATGCAATTTATTGGCATTATCCCACTTGTGAATTAGTGGACATTTATTGGATAGTGAATCATGAAAAAAAAAAAAAAACCAAAAGGCCCTACTTTAAAAAATAAGCGCCCACAAATTAACTATTAAATCTATTCAAACAATTTGATTTTGGCATTTTGAGTTAGCAATTACACTCCATAATTTAATTGGTAAATTTTAAGTTAATACATGTCTCATGTGCAACTTTTTAAGGGCCCGAATTAGGTAGGACTCAGATTGTGACGTGTAGCACACGAGTGTCAAAGTTTTTTGGACCCCACTCGTGATGAATGTGTTATATCCACACCGTCCATCCATTTTGCCAAATAATTTTAGGGCATGAGCCCAAAAATGAGGTAGATCCAAAGCTCAGGTGGATCGCACCATATGAAACAATAATAATTAAACGACTATCATTAAAAATTTATTGGGGCTACAAAAGTTTTAGATCAAGCTGACATGTGTGTTTTCCCTTCATCCACGTTAGTGTGACCCTATTAACAGGTTAGATGGAAAATAAACATTACAGTGGACCCTAAGAAATTTTTAATGGTGAGCATTCTATAACCATTGTTTCCTATGTTGTGGTCCACCTGAGATTTGGATCTTACTAATGTTTTGAATCATAACCTAAAATGATGCGGCAAAACGGATGGACGGCATGGATAAAATACATACAGCATGGTGGTTGTACATGCTGCGTAACGCGTACCAGTTCATTCATTTGACGCAAGCAAGTCCTGTGGGTCTGATCATGAGGTATATGTTATATCTAAACCGTCCATTCATTTGACGAGCTCGTCTTAAGGCTTGACACGAAAAATAATACAGATCTAATTATCAAGCAAAAAGCAGTGGGGGATTGAACGTCTACCATTGAAACCCTTTTTGGGATCATAGAACTTTTGGATCAATATGAAATTTGTTTTTCCTTTTCATTCAGGTCTTTTTGACCTTTTGAACAGATTGGATGGAAAATAAACGTTATGGTGGGCCTATGAATTTTTTAATGGTGAAAATCATCATCTCGCTGCTATTTTTGGTGTGGTCCAGACGATCTTTGGATACGATTCATTTTTTGGCTAATGCTCTAAAATGATATTTAAAAATAGATGAACGGTGTACATATAATAAATACATCGCTGTGGAGCCCATGTAACTTTGACCTCCTTTGAACCGTTTGTACAACTCAGAGCTCGAGGACTGTCAGCGCTCGTCTTAGCGTGACACGTACCTATTACAGCAGCTAAGTTGTGTGGTACACCTGCGAAAAAAAAAAAAAAAAGAGGGAAACCGAAAAGAAAAAAGAGGGAAAGGAGAGAAGAAAAAAGAGGGAAAGAGGGAAAGAACAGAGAGAGAGAGAGAGAGAGAGAGAGAGAGAGAGAGAGAGAAGAAGAAGAAGAGAAGAAGAAGAAGAAGAAGAAGAACTGCAGCCGCAACCGCAGCTGTCCGAGAAGAGGAAGAAGAAGAAGAAAGAGAAGAAGAAGAAGAAGAAAAGAAGTGAAAAAGGTAAGTTATTTTATTTTTTTTATTTCTTTTCAAGGCTCATAACAGCCGTTACGGGTCCGTAACGGCCGTTATGGTCACAGAATTCCGTAACGGCCGTTTCAACCCCGTATCGCGTAACGGTGTCAGCCGTTACCGTTACGTATCGGCCGATACAACCATACCGTAACGGATACGGGACACCTTGGTCTAACATCAGATTTGTAGACGACATCCAATCAACGAAAGGGGTATATGTCACTAACTATCCACTACGTTGATGCCGAATGGAGGCTCTACAAAAGAATTATAGACTTTCGTTATCTTGCACCTCGTCACACTGAATTGACGATTTCAGATTACATCTACAGATGTCTTGTGGAGTGGGGCATTGAGAAGAAAATCTCTTCAATAACTTTAGACAATGCCTTTGCAAATGATAGCGTGATAACGAATTTGCAGAACCATTTTAGGGCCACCGGTGACTTGTATTTTAGTGGAAAGATATTTCATGTTAGGTGTTGTGCCCACATCCTAAACTTGATTGTACAAGGTGGCCTTAAAACAATTGAGCCAACGATCGAGAACATAAGAGAGAGCGTGAAATACATACGGGGGTTACCTTCACAATTATATACATGGAATGAAATCGTGAAACAATTGAATTTGTCATCTCAAAGAACGATGAAGCTGGATGTCATGACACGTTGGAATTCAACTTTTGAAATGTTTGATTCAACAATAGCTTTTAGAAATGCATTCTCTCACTGTGCGAAGCGTGATAGTGCGTGTCTCTGGTTGCCTTCTAATGATGATTGGTCAAGAGCTGAATTAATTCGCAAGTTCCTTTTAGTTTTTTACGACACAACGAAGAAATTTTCAACAACAAATATATTTCTGTCAGAACCTTGGAGGGTAAAAGATGTTCTGCACAGAAGTTGTAGTGGACCGGACTTTTTACAATTAATGACCATGGGTATGCAGTTATAGTTTGATAAGTATTGATCATAATGCAGTCTAGTAATGGTTGTTGCAGTCGTTCTTGATCCTCGATACAAAATGTTCATGGTTATATTTATCTACAATAAGTTGTATGGTGAGAAGAGTGTTACTAAGGTTGATAAGATTCGCGATACAATTGATGATTTGTACAATTTCTATGTACAAACTTTCGGCACCGCAAAAGACAAATACTGCAGCCGCTAGCCCGAGTACTCCTGAAGTAGGTTCTAGTTCTACTGTTGATGAACAACGAAACATGATCAATGATTTCATGCCTTTCATAGCACAGATTGAGACTCAAGCGCATACAACCCAAACAAAACTTGACCACTATCTCAAGGAGCCACTTGTAAAGTACAAAGGCGAAGAATTTGATGTTTTAGACTGGTGGAAGTCGAAAGTTCGTGATTCACGGTATCTTGTGTTCTCGTTAATGGCATGAGAAATATTATCAATTTCTCGTTAATGGCATGAGAAATATTATCAATTCCAATTTCAACCATGGCGTCAAAATCTGCTTTTAGTACAGGGAGTAGGGTCGTGAACAAGTATCGAAGCATTTCCACCATTCAATTCAGCAAAGGTAAACAACCATCTTTTGGACACCTCCAACTCAAAGTCAGCCCAGAGTTCTCCCACAGTTGAAGCCGTAAAAAAAGAACCAAAGGATGATTCTGGCGACGAAGGAGGGGGTTACTATTATGGACAAGGTTACTCAGGTTACACGCCACAAAGGCATTCATCATACAAAGGATATTGAATGAATGAAAGTTTTATTGGTCTGTATGTGGACGTGGTTTATTTACTCTTGATTTTTGACAGTGTTTATTTACTTTGTTCATTTTATGGACATGGTTTATTTACTTTCAATTTCAAAACACGATCGGGTAGGATCAGCCCTAACTCAATCCCACTCGACTCAATGCCTAGCTCTAGTGGATCTGTTATGTTTCAATGATCAAATATTCAAAATCATGTGTATGAAACAAACCTACATTTTTCAACCACTTCTTCTCTCCCATTTAGTGTTATGAGATTAGTTGCATTTTTTGGATGTTGCAACTAGCAATGTAAAGAAGACCCCGTTGCGGCCTTGCCATAGTAAGTTAGTAACCCAGCCTAGTGACCTGATCTGACTTGGTGCCAACTCGATCCGACTCGGTATTTCTGACCGGGTCGGACTCGGTTCGGATCAGTCTAGCCCAAACCCGGACTCGAATCGAGTCAGGCATGCTAGACTCGGTACTGAGTCGGATCAAGTTCGAGTCAAGACTTTTTCAAAACTGGATCGAATCGGGTCAGCCCTAACATGATCCGACTCAACTCGATGCCCGACTCTACCCACACCAGATCCCAACAGCTTAAACCAAGGCATTTTAGGAAATTCTTAAATGAAAAGAGACCTTTGGTACAGAGTGCACATGCTCACCATCCTCAAAAGGGAAGATAATTTGCACATTAAGGGCCTATTTGGAACATGGGATTAGGTGGTATGGAATATTGGAATTACATTTGGTCCAATGTAAACTCCATGCTGCATTTGGAAAGGACAGGAAGGATTGGATTAATCCATGTATCATATCATTTAGTCCCAGCAGGAGAATGGGATTTCTAGTGAATTTCGAAATCCACTACATCTATAGGCCCCACGTTGATGCATGTGTTTTATCCACGCCGTCCATCCATATGTACCTTTAGACGTGACAATTGAGTTACATATGCATACAGGTGACCGGCATCAGTTGTGAAATACGGTCCATTGATTACAATTTTGTGGTGCCCTAAACGTAGGTTTAATACAATGTTTTTACCAAAGGAAGACTTTGATCCCAAACGTGGGATTGTATTCAAAATACCATGGCATTTCCAGACATATAATCATATAATGGTGTCAATTCCACCTAATGCAAATCAATACCATTTAATCTCACGTTCCAAACAGGCCCCAAGAAGGTTAAGAAGCTCAACTACCGAAATGAATTTCGTGGTCCTAAATATTTCGACGTAAATGGTCTTTCCCTCCACATTCCACAATCTCGTAGAAACCTTTAGTGAGAGTGTTTTGAATTGCCATGGAAAATAAGTCAACAAGGATCTAAACACGAGAATCTCATCGAAGCATCGACCTTGGGAAGAGGCACCCAAGCCATGACGAGGACCAACCACCAATTTTTAATGATCTCCGATTTAGAAACTCCTTTGTATTCTTCGAAATTGAAGACCTAATTGATCAAACAGACTTCACTTTCACTACAACTTGCTTGAAGGTTGAAATGGCCGCTTCAAAGATCTTCCTCTCTTTCCAACGACCCCACAACATTACAAGTAGGAGAGTTCTGCATAGCACCTTTCCTATAGGCATTAAAGGCATTTTAAACTGCCCATCAATTAGGATCTCAAGCAAAGATGAGAACCCACTAGATCTCCAAGAGCCCAAAGAAGTCCAGATGGCATATGCAAATTCAGACTGAAAATGTAAATGATTGCTCAGTTTTGCATCTATCCATCACATGAAGCGTGTGTTGCGAAGGGACTAATTTCTTCTTGGAGGTATCTGTCGTAAGAATCTTGTTTGTTGTCATCACCCAACAAAACACCTCAACCCAATGTAGTGCACAAGATCCCCACACCATAAGGAGTTTCTAGGAAGACGTCAAACATTACTTCTTGAGGAAATTCTTGGACAAAAGGAGAACTTTAGCACATAGTGCCCCCCCTCATCTTCCTTAAAAGGGAATATATTTGCCTCATTATGAAGGTAAAGGAGCTCAGCCACAATATGCATTTCATGGCCCTGCAAATTTCAACAGAAACAATCCACCCGCATGGTCTTTCCCTTCTCTATCTCATAGAAATCTTTAATAATGGTGTCCAAATCACCATGGAATTTAAGTCATGGGTATCTACACACAAGGGGAATCCTATCAAACCAAAGATCTAGCTAAAAAATAAGAATCCTCTAACCGCAAAACCAAATTTAAATATAATTTACTTTTTGGGCCGAGCCTCTAAAATAACTTCAAAATCTTGAAATAACTTTCTAAAGGAATTGTCTCCCTGATTGACCATACCCAGATCCAACCTCTTTCCAATGTTTTTAATAGCTATGCTATATGTAGTGTGTAGCTTGCGCTACGTAGCGTAGCTTAGCCTTAACGCTACATGGCTCATAAAAATAGCATAAGTCGCATGTAGCCAACACTACATGATAATTTGCATACAATACACGCTACATTGACTATGCTACACACTACGACCTGTGTAGCTCACATTACAAGTTATTTTTCACTACAACATTAAAATCAATTAATGTTTTCAATGATTTGTTACATTTTTTCTATTTTCAATTAAAATTAATTAATCCTTTCAATGTTTTTAGTAAAATAATGCAAGTAACATTGCCCTTTCCTATTACTTCAGGTTGTGTTTGGTTGTAGCAAATATCATGAAATTCTGTTAAATTCATTATTAATTAGTCTAATTTGGTGCAAGATAATGGAATTGGAGGAACCAAGCACAACCTTGACTACAAATCTAAAAGTAACATGTAGCTTACCCTACATGCTATGTAGCTTACGCCTCACACTTTAGAGGGGTTAACGCCATGCTATTTGTCATTTTAAACACTACTTCTTTCTAATTGATCTTACTTTGATGCGATCACTTGTCACCATAAAGCCTCTCGCTCTTTCTGAATCCTCCACCCCCATCTAGCCATCAACAACTAATTCTTTGAACTACTTAACCGGTGCTAGGACCACCTTCTTATGTCGACTTTTGGACCTCTTCTCATCTCACAAGATGATACTCGTGTGTTTCTATACGACTTTGCCACAAGAAATATCAGAATTCATCAAGTTTCTTCGCCATTTTCATTGATATTTTAAAGGGGATTTCTTTCTTCTTCTTTCTTTTTTCTTTTTCTTTTTCCTTTTCTTTTATGGTCTCTTTTTGAGAAGATGACTAACATGATTAAAACAGAAGAGAAAATGACAAAGAAACCAAGGAAGTGTTGATAACAAGTGACCCTCTCATCACTCAATCTGTAGTTAATATGTGCCACAACTCCTTCGAGTTTTCTCCAAAACTCTACCACCATTTGTCGAGCAATGCCTTGTTCTTTCCCAAAGATCTCCCTATGCCTATAACACTTTTGTAACACTTTGGGACCCTATGCCAATTGCAGTGGAATTTATGGCAATTGCCGATTGAAGAGGCATCAATAGTACATTGAGAGGGTTGGATAGAGTCAACTTAGTTCGACTAATATGACCTCCAAATGAGAGCTATCATTCAATGTAGAACAAGAATTGAGTCAGTTAGAAGATGTGAGTTGGTACAAGTTCAACGCTCTAAAAGGGCAAGGGGAAGGCCCAAAAGGATAGAGTCAACTTAGTTTGACTAATATGACCTCCAAATGAGAGCTATAATTCAATGTTGAACAAGAATTGAGTCAGTTAGAAGATGTGAGTTGGTACAAGTTCAACGCTCTAAAAGGGCAAGGGGAAGGCCCAAAAGTATGCGAGCAGAGGTGGTAAGAAAAGACTTTATGACCTATGGTTTAACTGAAGTCATGGCCCTTGACAAAGAGGAATGGCAGAAAAGGACTCATGTAGCTAACCCTAATTACTTGGGATAAGGCTTAGATAATGATGGTGATGAAATGAGAGGTAGGATCTCTTCCATCATGCCACCTTCCTCTCCAATTGCTCAATCATCAGATCCCACACATTGCAACTGAGGAACTACCAAAGGGAAGGTTGAGATTAATCATAATAATTGTAACTCATCATTCTACATGTGATTCATGAGATTCACCCACAATGGTACTTTACCAAAATTAACACAAAAACCAAAAGTCACCTCCAAGCAATTTAAGACAAACTTGATTGGCACAATTGGAAGCAAGAGGCTTCACGAAACATGATAGCCGGCAAACTACAAAAAACAAAATAGGAATCCCTAAGTTGCACACAATGAAATTGGAGAAGACATCTGTGCTTGTGGCCGCACTAATTAGCTCAAAGAGAACTCTTTTAACAATGATAGAGAAGAGGAAGGGGGATAGAGGATTTGCTTGAACCCTTTTGGGGTACCATTAATAAGGATTTAAAAGCAGGCCAATGAAATGCAACACTCAATGCAATTTATCCAGTTAGCGCCAAAGCTCATTCAACCCTGTCGTAAGTTCTTTAATATCCACTTTGCACATGATACTTAGGACCTTCTTAAATTAAATCAATAAACTCATTCACTACAAGAATGTAACCGAAATTTGTCTCTTACAAAAGAACCTCCATAGGGGAAAATAATATTCTTCTTACCATTTTAGCCTTTCTACATGGACTTTATAGAAACTTTCCACAAAGTTAATTGAGCAAAAATTTAACAATTTCTTGGCAATATCTTTCCTAGTATAACTTTTTCCCCATAGGATAACTTGTTAAATGACAATCACTCTGAGGGCACAAGGATTGAACAAACCATAAACTCAAATGGTGTCGCAATCCATAAATATTTTTGTAGGATTAGGATCTCTAAAGTAAATGAAGCTTTAAGAAAGACAAAAGCACAAACTTTGGGATGGAGTGATCAAGCAGACAAAGGTATGAGACGAATGTATCAGAAAATCAATTTGGTTTCATGCCAAGGAGGTCTATTACTAAAGCTATTTTCCTACTTAGACAATAGATGGAGAAATTTAGGGAGACGAAGGATCTCCATATGCTCTTTATTGACTCAGAAAAAGCATATGATAGGGTAACGAGAGAGCTAATATGTAGGTGTTGGGAAATAAAGGGGTTTCAAGAGGATGTATTAACAAGATTAAGGATATGTACGAGGGAGTGTTAACAAACATAAAGACCATTAGTGGAGAGAAGTGAGTTCCCAATTATTGTAGGCTTGCACCAAGGATGTATTAACAGCATTTGCAAGAAGAGATCCCATGGTGTATGGAGTTTGCATGTGGCGTACTGCAAGGGCATTTTCACACCAGGCTCGAGCGGGGTTGCCTGTGGGATGCAAGGGCACACTCGGGGTGGGCAGCTCGTGTGAGGCGGGTGGCTCGTGTGAGGCAGTACCCATGTGATTTGGGGCCCACCAGGGGGGCTCGGTCGAGGTCCTAACCCATGAGATGTGAGGCCTGGGCTATGAGATAAAGGGATTGATTCGCCATGCTCTAACAGTTCGAGCTTTTAAAGCAAGTGGTTAATTGTCCTGCATCAAATTGGTATTAGAGCGGGAGGTCTCGTGTTCGAGACTCCTCACCGGGAGTGATTAATGCATAGGCATTTTCACACCAGGCTCGAGTGAGGTTGCCTGTGGGATGCAGGGGCACACTCGGGGTGGGCGGCTCGTGTGAGGCAGGTGGCTTGTGTGAGGCGGGTGGCTCATGTGAAGTAATCACAAAAAGGAAGGAACAACCCAATTAAATCAATTCTTTATTTTTGCCTATAAAGAGGCACTTAATTCCCCCATTTGCAACATTATTCATTTCAAACTCTCTCTCTCTCTCTCTCTCTCTCTCTCTCTCTCTCTCTCTCTTGCATTCAAAGCCTAATATCTCTAGTCTTTACAAGCTCCTAAGAAGAGAAGTTTGCAAAGATCATTCAAGAATCAAAATTGAAGCCCTCAAGAAGATAATCATACAACTCTCTCATTCTATTTCATTCTCCAATCTCTACATTATCTATTATTTACGTTCTCTTTTCAAGTTTCAAGTATGTTTTTTTTTTTGTTAACTCAAATGTCAAACCAAACATCTACAACGATAAGTGTACAAGTATAGGCTATAAGCTAAGCTATAACTACAACATTCAAGATAAAGAAACAAGACTCAAGAGTCTCTCTCTCTCTCTCTCTCTCTCTCTCTCTCTCTCTCTCTCTCTCTCTCTCTCTCTCTCTCTCTCTCTCTCTCTCTCTCTCTCTCTCTCTCTCTCTCTCTCTCTCTTCCCCCAACTGGATGGCTGGACTGCAGTGCTCCGCAGGAGTAACCAGCAAACCGCGTGCCTTCTTTGATAGAGCTCCCTGGTTAACCATCTCCTTGGAAATCAGTCGCCAAAGATGATGAGATTTCCAACCAAATAGAGATTACTATTAGAATCTCTAAAACTATAGGATTTAAACTCCTCTTTCGAATATGTAATATGGTTGAATGCAACTCCCAACCAGACTCTGCTACTGGGTCAAATTGGAAGACTTCACGTATGTAAGACCCCAAAGCCGAGAGGAATTAAAGATGCCATAGCTCCAACAAAACACCTTTGAAGTGATACCAATTAACAATGATACCGAAAAAAGAAAAGTTCTCCCATTTACATATGAAGGTCACTGGGCCATTTTGCTTCATAGCTTTCATACTGAGAAAGGGTTCCAAACTTACCTTAGGTCCGTGATTGTGGAGTACCTTAAAATCTCCCAAAGGCTTTAGACTGAAGTTCCCCTCATCGAGTTGGAAGGACATTTCTAACCATCTCTTGGCGTCGACTAGCAAAGCTCCTTGTCAGCATTTGACCGGACATAGGAGGCCGAAGCTTGGACAATGAGAGATTCATCCACCAAGATTTTCAACCCTACTGAGGAGTTAATCTTTTGAGGCCGACCAAGTGGAGCCGCCAGACGAGGAGGATCTAGATTGTCGTCCCTCCAACACCTCATTGAAGGTACGGTTGTCCATCTTACGTGTCTCGAAGGAATTCCAGAAGCCTTTTACCTGGGAAAGTCTATTGATGCTCTAGAAGGGGGCTAAAGCAGGACATCTGAACAGAGATTCGCCTTCCATTAGATGAAGGCAAGAGATGGCTTTCGATGAAACTTCAAGGGAACACAAGTAAACAAATGCAAAATCTCTAGGATCAGAGGAGCCATGCTTCCAAGGGATGACTGTTTCCTTAATCTCACCCATCTAAAGGAAGACTCTAGAAATCATGTATTCATCTCAATCTAGTGAAATATTAGACACGAACAAGGATTGAAAGTTGGGAAACCTGGAAGTTGGAACTAGCTTCCTGGATTTCGTAGATTTCTTTTTGGCCATCAAGGTCCAACCATCGTTCTGCGGAGATGGCTAGGAAGCTGAAAGAGACGGAGCTTTTTCCCAAAATTCCACAATGACCACCATCAAAATGGATATCGAGTCCTCTCCTTTCGTCTCTAGGTTTTTTTAAACAGGATTGTCCCAACCTTCTCTGGATTTACGAGCTGATTCAGATAAATCTGCAAGATGCCTCACATTGTATTTGGATGAGGGCCTTCCTCCGAGAATATTATCGCTATCCCCCCAATCATCTCTCTTTCAAGTTGCGATAACTATGCCTTCACCATGTGGTCCTACCAAAAGGATTTTGTTATCATCTCTGATTTCTCCTTCAATCACCAGCCATCAATCTCTAGCCTTGTGTTCTCTCTCTCTCTCTCTCTCTCTCTCTCTGATAGACTTAATATTTTTTTTACCAACTCCTTAATGGACTTTTCATATTTAGACCCCCACACCACTTGTATTCCATGAAAGCATCTTTATTAAGAACACAAGGTGGGTTTTTTTCCAACTCTCCCGATTTTAGTAAAAAAATCCTCTTTCGTGCTCTTCCTTTTGTCAATTGAACATGAGATATTTTGACTTTATCTATGTCCCTTCGCATTCTCATAAAAACTAGTTTACCATCTGGATCCTCCACAAACACAAACAAGGACTTCAACTTCTAGCAACATACCCAAGTTTTATCTCCTAACTGCCCAGTTTTCTTTATTGTTTGTCCAACATTGCAATTGTCCTAGCATTAGGCAGAACACTATCCCAAGAATTTGGGAGATTTCGACAACTCTCTTAGCTCCTGGTAACTTCTAGAGAGTCAACCAAAAGGGAATGATAACTTGACACGGTTTTGGGGAGCAGCAAGAGATTTCTTGTAGTTGATTGACCACACTAGGAATTAAAGACCCCACGAGCAATGGCCTAATAAGGAATAGTAGGGCAAATGTCCAAGTTGTTTCACTCTCCTCAAGCAACGGCATGTTCTTTCCCCTCATATTACAACAACATAAGACTTCATATCACATAATTTCCTTCTTCCCGCCCTTCCTCCTAAATACTTGACGCGATATTTTATCTCGTCATGAGCCCCAAATTAAGTAGATAATGCAAGCAAACATCAAGGTCCTCTAGCTCCTCAATCAAACATCCATCCTCTAGCAATGAAGGGGACCATTCCATGTTCGAAGCAATTGGAGATGGGTTATCTTCTTCAGGTCCATTAAGGCTATAGAGAAACCCAAACAAAGATATTAAATCCCCATGTGGGGTCAAAAAAAGGGCCTTTTTTTTACACACGCACACATACCCCCCTACACACTCACGCCATAGTAGAATTTCACCACCTATGGGTACTCAAACCCTTGACCAGGTGTTGAAACTCCTAAGAGTCTACCACCGGAGCAAGAGTAAGGACCCAGGTCAAAAATAAATAAATAAAAATAAAAAATAAAAAAATAGAGGGCTTGATGAGAATTGTGGAATGCAATGTTATAACCCAAAATCTTGTGATAGTCGGGCTATGGCCTACCCCTTGATATATTGTGCAAACTCAAACAAGTTGATGATGGCAACTTACCTTTGCTTTTTTATGTACAGTTATTCAAGAACATATCGGGACTATCAAAAAGTCTATTTAGCTAAAAGACCACCCTCTATTTCATGCATTAAGGACAAAACAATTAGTTTTGTTGATCACTTGGGTTGTTTAGCCTAGAAGGCTCAATGCGCACTAGTATATAGATATGACTCCCAAATCACCCAAGTGTTTAGAATTCATTCTTTCTACCCCTCCAAGGTTTTAGGCTTCGAATATAAGAGATGGACCCTGTTGGCTACATCAGAAACACATCGCAGCCAAAAGACAATAAAATGAAAAAGGACCTCTGAAAACTACACGAGGAAATGCATATATTATTCAAAAGGAAACAAATCTCAAAAGTTTGTTTAGTCACAAGCTATAGCATTTGGGTCAATGGACCACTAAGAAAAACACATGGCCAGTCTATCTTCAAAACACGAATCACAAATTTATTCCATAAAATACTGTATTTATGAAGTTCACCACAGCTGTAGACTTCAAATGCAAAGCAACAATGATCTTTCTAGAAGCATCTATACGAGTTGAATGGTTGTTTTTGGAATAGGTCGTTAGATTTGGGAAAAGAACGATACAGGCATTGTTATCAAATGCGATCGCATATGCGCATACTTTTGATCAAATCTCATATGCCATGATGGCATATGCAATCCTGCCAAGTATGCCATGGCATACTTTTGTATGCGATAAATATGCGATCGCATATTTCCCAATAGCCAAGAGCGGAAGATTTTTATTTTTATTTTTTATTTTTTCAAATTGGAGAAACTCATATCCCCTCCATTTTCACTATTCTTTACTCCAAAGCTCTAAATTTCTTACTCTTTCTCTTACACCTCTTTCTTTCTTACTCTAATCTCTCTACAATTATTTCAATTATGTTTATTTTTTGTATTTTATAAGTTGTGCTTACTTTTTGTAAATTGAGTTGTAAGTTATAACTTGTAAGTTGTTTCAAGTTATCCATTTATCAGTAAAATTTCTTTCTTCGAAGTTTATAATAATTAGTTATCTTTTAATGTAGCTTGTTGATCGTTTTGTTAAAATTTATATAATATAAGTAATTAAATATATCACTTAATGAAACTATAATGTTTTTCCCTCTTTTTTTTTAATGAATTTTTAGTTTTTTATATAATATAAGTAATATTAGTTTTTTATATAATATTAGTTTTTTATATAATATAAGTAATATTAGTTTTTTATATAATATTAGTTTTTTATATAATATAAGTAATATTAGTTTTTTATATAATATAAGTAATATTAGTTTTTTATATAATATTAGGTTTTATATAATATAAGTAATTAAATATGCGATTTTATATAATATTAGTTTTTTATATAATATAAGTAATTAAATATGTTTTTCCCTCTTTTTTTTTTTTGAAAAAAAAAAATGCCATGGCATATGCGATTGTGCGATCGCATATGCGATCAGCATATGCAATCGCATATGCGATTTGACAACATTGGATACAGGAACAACTTGGTGTTTAGGATGGGAAACGTATGGGCTTGGGGGAGCATATTCAGAATTATGAATATGTGCAACCTGCTTGATTCAAAATCCATGCCCTGAGCAACCTAGGCCACCCTAACGTTATCAAAAGCAGTTTAAATAGCCTCACCTGCCCTTGGTTTTCTTTACTTGTGGCAACTAATGGTATTTCTGCAACTTCCTTTCCAAAAATTCGCAAAATTCCAGCTGATACGATAGATGAGCTGCATAGGCAATTCCAAATCCAGAATAAAGCTCGTGATTATATAACCTAACTACAGAAACTAACAGATTGGACACTTAAGCAAATAATTCTTACTTCACAGTCAATATTGCACAATAGATCCCTCCAAATTCTTGGTCTCGCACGTTCCTTCTGTAAAACATTAACCATAGAAAAGTTAAGTTAATTTAACAAACTTGGTTGTAATGTAAATGAAACAAGTAAGTGGCCCTTATACATGACGTGAGTAAAAAGAGATTTTTCCTCACCCATAAACCATGGCAGGAATTAGGTCTCGGTCTCGGCCTAATGCTGAATCAACTATTGGATCAAAGCAGTCCTAACAAAATGATGCAAAACAAGAATAATTAATCACATCCACTGATGTTCTTCTTGATTTTGCACAAGCATCAAATTCCTTTCAAGAAACAAAGTATAACAAACCCTACACAAAAACATCATTAAATAGCAGAGAGCAAATCCTTTGTTTTCCAAAGGGCATTGTCAGCAAAAATGATGCAGGACATGAAATTCAAGTACGATGTGCAAGATTTTCAGGCTTTAGATCACACTAGTTCAGAAACAGTTACACAAAATTCCACATCCCACACAAAAGTTCAAGTACTCGATCAAGAGAAATCTATGTAAGCCCAGGCCTACACATGCTAGGGCTGGATCAATCAAAGTTATAGACCAAACAGTACTCAAAAGAAAGTAAATTCATCCACACGTGCACAGAAATATTTCCCCAATCCAAGGGATTCACAGGTGTCAATTTGGAGAACCCTAGGGTTAGGAATAAAAAAGCAAATAAATTAGAATTTAATGCAATCTAGGGTTAGAGTTAGGGAAATTAAGTAAGAAAGAAATGAAAGAGGGGAAAGATGAGACCTGACGACAATCCACGTGTGTGGACAGCGGGCCAGACCTGACGCACTTGCGCCGGGGCCTATCCGCTCGTGTATGGGGTCCACGAACCCGGAAAGCGACTCCTTGAGTCTGGTCGGCCAGGGGTGGACTCCAAAACACCCGAATTTTGGGTCGATCCAATATACGGTCTGTGCATAGAGCTCCACCGAAGTTTCAGCCCTCCTGCAGGGCCAGATTCCAGAAATCTGTTGTACAAGAGAAACGTCTGCAAAATACTGATGGATTTGCAGATGGGATGATTGTAGGAGAAGAGAAATATGGATGGTAGAAGGTGAGGGTGAATCAGAATGAATGTGGCTTTGCACCACGGTAGTCAGCCCTTCGAGGAAGAGAGGGTTTCATACCCAATTGGATTTCCACAACTCAGAAACTTAGAGTAGAAAAAAAGATGCAGAAATTTTATTCATCTTCAATGAAAATAAAAAAAAAAAAGACTACAAGGGGTGCTTATTTATAATAAAACTCTAACACCCCAAAACTAGCACCATATGCCCAACCTATTACTTGGAGACGAAGTAATAAAAAATAACGACTAATCAAAGCAATCTAAACAGTCCATAATATTCCAAACGACAATAATAAGCAAAACCCAAAGTACTAGATTAATTAGAATAATGGATCACGATTATGAGAACCTATGGTGGGATTCACATGACTATCGGGTCCACTCCAACGAACCAAAATGCAGTCCTCTTACTAGGAGGCCCTCCCTGGACGTCATCATCGATCCGGATCGATGGTGGGGCCCTCCTCCTCCTTGCGTACATGCGTAGGAGGGGCGTGCGTGTGCGCGTGATGTCCCCATAAAAAAAATAAATAAATAAATAAAAATTAAAAGAGCATAAAATAAAAGGAAGAACAATAAGTCATAGAAAGAGTTCCCACTACAGTAGTTCTCATAGCTGAAGAACTAAATCCAACAAATAACATGAGAAGGCAGCGAGATCACATAGAAAACAAGCACTACCAAGCAGATAGTATCCAACGGCCTGAATACTGTCTCCCCAAGTAACATAAGAGATTAAACAACCTTATTGCTAGTGCTAGTCTTTTATGTCTAAGGGGTTCAGTAATAAAGGTGGCACAGAGCACAATGTTGATTCTGAAAAGCACCTGGTCCACCGCCATGCTCATGGCCATGAAGTACTACCAGAGTAACAAAAACAAGACATAAGATCAACGGGTGACATGAACAGTGAGTCTGACAAAATCCCAAATATGGCTTCATGCTGGGGTGAAAAGGACAGAACAGAAAATGACAACAATGAGCGTGTCATAGACACCAGTGAGAAGACAACCTTGTCCCAGTCTAATAGGGAAAGTTGAATAGCAGCAAATTGATTAGTCCTTTAAAATTATCCAAATGTTCAGTTGCTGTTGTAAAACCTATCAATAATTTTATTGTTATTTTTTCACTTTAAAAGGTGAAGCAATTTTATTGAAGAACCCAAGCTACAGCCACAACAAATACAATGTGAAGACCATACACAGTGCTAGGATAATATGTAATGGGAATTATCACTCAATAAATAACATAGAGTCCGACCCAATGGATCCCATGGAATGATCTTAACCACAAAACATTTCAATTTGTGGAAGTTGCCTTTGACTTGGATGAAATGTGCAACATCACATCAAGACTAAAGTCCTTTTATGTTGGGAATTCCTTTTCCCCTTCATGCAGGTTTCTCTTTTGTTCTTAAAAATGTCAACTTTCATAAACAGAAAATATTAAACTTTCAAAAGAAGCAGCATAATGTTTTCTTCAAAGATTTGAAAGTGTCTTCTATAACGAATCCTGAACAACTTTGATAGTACATAGTTCAAGGATCTGGAGCCATAACTTCGTTATAGGATGGAATAGAGCCAACTAAGAAGTTGGTCAGAATATGCATTCATGAAAATTTTAATTGAGTTACAAAGGAGCCTTACCAGATGTTTGTATTTGACAAGGGCATGTGAGATAGATAGATGGATGGATGGATAGATAGATAGATAGAGATAGATAGATAGATAGAGAGAGAGAGAGAGAGAGAGAGAGAAGGCTAACAGAATTGAAAGAAAAGGAATAGAAAAGAAAATGAACTACAGTTAGGGTTAAGGAGCAACAATTAGGGTTTACTAGTTCCATTTTGAAAAGAAAGGAAAAGAGAGGATTATCCAGCAACCTAGTGGGCAGTGGCTGATTTGCATAAACAACGCGTCCCGTTAGAAAAACTTCTCAAGCCAAATCACAATTGTGCAAAGAAAATGAATAGAGAAGGAAAGCAAACCAAACAGGAGATTGAGTAACCATTAAATTGAAGACTGATACTATATAAGATAGATTGAACATATACAAAACAAGAGAAATGAGATCTTAAATCCCAGCCATTGAATAATATATTTAATCTCAGCCCTGACCAGTCAAAGCAATTCCTGTACAACCCAACTACTATACCTATTCCATTTAGAAAGTAGACAGTCCCAACAGTTCCAAGTGTTTTTCAATAAAGTGGACTGTCCCAAACCAATTGAAACACTTCTAAAAATTCTATTAATGCCTAGAACCCCCTTAAAAAAATAAACAGCAATGTATCTTGTGACAATGCGCAACAAATACATGTGGATCCTGTGTGGACATCTGCACATATAATGCAACATCACTAGTAGATCCCAAAAAAAGCAGCATTAATTTTACTTTCTTGAGGCCCTTAGTTAACTTTTATTAGGGTCTCTCAAGTGCTTCCTTACAGCTCTTATGGTTGGATCAATTCTAATATTGTTGAGGCGACATGCATGGGCGTCTGTGATGATATTGAAGAATCAACGATAGAGTTCGCCGATGGATAAAGAAATGCTGCAACTACACAACAAATCAACAGGGATTGGACCAGATTTCGGCACTATGAGAGCAAATCAATGAAGGGAGAACAAAAAACCAAAAGAACAAGAGCTTACACACCAACATTGATATTCTCGAAATATAACCGCCAACGAGGGATGTTGATATTTTCATAAGTATAACTGTAAATCAGATTCATTAATATTCTCACAGATATAGCCATAAATGAGAGCATCACTTGGATAATCAAGGAACTGAAACATCCCTCCCTCTATCAATGGATTGAAGAGCACTCTCACTCTTTCACAAAGGGGGGGGAAACAATTTTGTCAAAATCAACCAACCATCCTCCAGCATGAGGAGCCTTTGTTTATAAAGAATATATAAAAGAAATCCAATCTTAAAATATTTTTAAAACCCAATAATTAATGAACACCATGCTGCAAAATTCTCAACCAAAAAACAGAAAAAATAAATAAATAATCACCACAATAAAGCAAGCAATTAAGTGAAGAGGAAAAGAAAATGCAAGCTAGCTCCTATTTTGGGTATGTGGAGTCTTCATGTGTGGTCCAAAAGCAGTCTTCGGCCATCCATGTTGTGACATGTCCTATGGGCATTGCATGAATTTGAATGAAACAAGGGAACATCAGAAATTTTGATGGGAGATGCTTACGGACATCGCTATTTTCAATAACTACTACCTTCTTACAATCGTCCACTAAAAAATACCTATTTAGCTCATACAGTGTTAGATTTATGCATTTTTTAGCTTGCTGGAAAGTCAACTTGATAAGCTTTCAAACAAGACTACTTTCACATTGTTTTGACACCATTTGATCCCCCCAAAAGTGGGTCGGAAGTTTCTCAATACAATTTGGACAATTCGTTGGGTCATGCAGTCCATTGGGCTTGAAATTTGATCCTAGGGTGCTTATGGTAACCTCCATTGTTGCATTTAACGGGTTCAAGAAACCCAAAACGGCAAAATTTGCAGATCGTTGAATCCACCGTAGATGTCCTTGCTCAAAATGGGGTCCATTGGCCAATCGTTCAGCGATAAGCACGATCCTCAAGGGTCAAGGATGACAACCTCAAGCAAACCAGTAAAAATCTTGGCCCCTGGACAGTTCGAATGAGATTCACGCTAAGATAAAAGGTGAATATTGTGAATATTGGCGTGGCCCAGATGATGCATGCAACAAATTCCCCTTCATTGCACAAAGTTTGAGGGGAATCAGCAACAGATCCAGGTGCTGGATTAAGGAATGTCTATTGTAAAACTTTACCAGTACAAAATCCAGCCAAGTAAGAAGCAAGGCCAGCATCTGGGCCAAAGCTTCCTGCAATTAGGACTAGATAAACATGAAAATGAATGGAAAAGGAAAAGGAAAAGGAAAAGGAAAATCAAACAAACAAAAAGTAAAGTACCCCATGCCTCAAAGAAAATCTGAAGAGAGATTTAAAGTAGCAGCACACATAAAACTCCAGAAAAAAAAATTATAATATGAAGTATTTGCAGATCCCCAAAAAATTGAAGTCCTACTTAAAATCCTATCTAATGAATATTATCTAATATCAAATTAGACAGTAAAAGTCCCAGAGGCCACATGTTTTCCCCCTTAAAGTGGGTTTGTCAAAACCAATTCAAGCACCCTAAAAATTCAATTAATACCTCTAAAAACTTGCCAATAAAAATGTGACGCACTTAATGTGTTTATTGCACAAACCTAGACCCTATTTTTTCAAACCTATGACAATGTCAATTGTCAACATAAAATCATGATGATGTCATTGGAAAAACCCAAAAACTACAACATAGGGATCTTTTGAGGACTGTCATATAGAAATACTATCATAGCAGCATCAAGAGATCTTTAGGGTCATAAGAGTTTTGTATAGGAAGAAAAAGATTGGGAGTTGTTTTTTCGAAATATAAAATGATTAGGACAATACATGATGAATATGAGGAGAAATGTTAGGAAGAAAAAACCAGATGGGTAAAAGAACCTAAGAATTGTGTTCTTTGCTTCAACGATGCCGACCAATGGCCCACCATTGAGGCTAGCATGTCCTGATTGAGAGTTGTTTGAGGCAAGATTTAGGGCCTAAATGTCAAAGATCACATTTTGCCATTCAAGGAGGATTTTCATAAAAGATACATTCGGATTAGAGTCTATAAAAGAGGGGGTGGTGTAAGAGGTAGGAATCCACAATTTCTAAGTTGTGAGAGGTCTTCAATATTGAAAGAGAAGAAGTACGAATATTAATAAATTTATTAATGCAGGGGCATTTTCACACTAGGCTTGAGTGGGGTAGCCTGTGGGATGTGGGGACATACTCGAGGTGGGCGGCCCGTGTGAGGCGGGCCCCACCCTTGTGAGACGGGTGGCTCATGTGAAATGGTACCCATGTGATGTGGGGCCCACGAGGGGGGTTCGGCCGAGGTCCTAACCCATGTGATGTGAGGCATGGGCTATAAGATAAAGGGATTAATTCTCCATGCTCTATCAATTCGAGCTTTTAGAGCAAGTGGTTAATTGTCCTGCATCATTTATTTATCCCTCTATACAAATGTTTCTTGTGAATATATACATATTCATTTATGTGCAATTTAAGTGTCGAGATCTCATTGACTCGATAACCGGGATGCACCATTTTGGCATCCAAGCAAGTCATTAATGAGGATTTTCGATTCTACATCATCTCCAAACGGCTTCGGAGAGGGTAACACAAGAATAATTTGCACAAGTAACTCAATTGATCCGGGCACTTACAGAGCAAGTAGATCGACTCACACATATGATAGGAAACCTTGCTAATCTAGTTAGGGAGCTCCAACATGGAGGAAATCCAAAGACTGAACTTAAAGCACATGCACACGAAGTGGAAGGTCCCTACCAATGTTGTCAAATGGCATAAGCAATCCTATGCGATCGCACAACCTGTCTTTTTTTTTTTTTTTGGAAAATTTATATATATATATATATATATATATATATATATATATATATGGGAAAAGGTACTATGCGCTCGAGCTGATTTTAACGTCCCATGAGGTCGAGCTATGTGGGCCCCAACATGATGTGTTTCGAACATCTACCCCATCAGTCAGATGCACCATTCTATCGTGTGCCTAGGTCTCAAAAATCAAGTCAATCCATGACTTGTGTGGGCCACACCACATACAGAAGTGGAGAGGGGCCGTGCACCATTAAAACATTCATAACCATTTTTAAGGGCCTACCGACATGCGGTTTGCAAATCCAGCCCATCCATTATGTGTGTCCCACTTGAATGAGGGTTCAGACCAAGTTTCAGGCGCATGCAAAACTCGGGGGGGGGGGGCCACCAAGTGCTTTTATATGTTTTAACGGTGTCTTCACATAATTTTAGATGGTATGGCCCACCTGAGTTCCGTATACGGCTGATTTTTGGGGTATCCCATAATTTAAAGGGGACCCATCAAATGCGCGGTGTTGATGGTCGAAACGCATCACGGTGGGGCACACACAGCTCGACCTCACCGGAGCTTATCGTGAGGTCGAGCGCATAGTACCTTTTCCCTATATATATATATATATATATATATATATATATATATATATATATATATATATATATATATATATATATATCGGAAAAATGGAAAGTATGTGATCACATATGCCATTAAGCGATCGCATAATCACATACGCGACATGTGACCGTATAATGCCATCCATATAGCATATGCACCCATCGCATATGCCATATTGATGGAATTATCCAATTATGCGATCGCTTTTGACAACATTGGTCCCTACCTAGGTTCTATAAAAAAACAAGCGATCTCGACTTGTAAGGACACTAATGATTGAATCCTTTGATTGTTGTGTTGTGACCAAGAGCTCAGAATTAAGGTAGAAATTCCAAAATTCCATGGTTATTTGTGTGTTGATGACTTTATCGATTGGCTAAGCAAAGTGGAAAGAGTGTTCGAGTACAATAAAAAATAAAAAATAAATAAAATAAAATAAAAATGCAGACAATCAGAGAGTTAAATTAGCAGCAATGAAGTTTCCCAATCATGCGTTAGCATGGTGAGACAATCTCCAAGCTGAACAAATCCATTAAGTGTGAAAAAAGTAAATTCTTCAAAAAAGAAGGAAAGGAAATTAAAACGAAAGTTTCTACCCATGACCTCTATTGAAATGTCACAATCACATCAAGAGAATAAATCGGTGAATGAATATACTGAGGAATTCCATAACTTGACATCACGAGCAAGCTTTCATGAGTATGAAAACCAAAAAAATTTAAGATATCTTAATGGTCTTAACCTGGATATAAGAAATGAATCGGTTTTCAAAAACGTATTTAAGATGTTAGATGCATACACATTTGCATAAAAGCCAATCCGATAATTAAAAAGGGACTTAGGAGATGATTTGGTGCCCCACAAGAATAGTCAATCGGTAATGGGGCATCATCTAACTTCCAACATAAGGTGATCACAAGACCTCCCATAGGTCGAAGGACATTGAGCCAATATTCAACAACAAAGTCAAATCCTAATCCAGGGGCATATAGTTATGACAAGGGGCTAGTGAACCCAAGACGGGACAAAATAGCACTCTCTTTGCATGCTTTAATTGTGGACAGTTGGGACATCGCTCTTTTTGATGCCCTGAACATCAATCCACAGTTAAAGTGAATTTGGTAAGAAGAAAATGTTGAAAACACTTACTGACCATATGAAACCAAAAGACATTGGTTATCCATTGGACTGTTATCGGCACCAAAGGTGTTCAAAACGAACGGGTAGTCACTGAAATACAACATAGTCCAGCTAACAGTACAGGCCCCATATTTAGATTCTTTTCCAAGCTGAAGCGGCTCAAAAATGTCCTAAAAGCGTCGGAACAAGAACTCGTTTGGGGTTGAGAAGACAGGTCAGCTTCCAGCTTATCATCCGGCTTCCCGGTGGTTCCCAATCATTGCCTCCCATACCTTCCTGAATAGCTTATTGTTATTCCTTGCACAATCCAACCCGAAGCTCGAATGAAACTCTTGTTATGGGTTTTGGCCACTTAGCAATGAACATATACACATGCGGGGGAAAGGGTAAGGGAAGGTGAACGGGCAGTGGCTGAAATACAACATGTTCCGGCTAGTACAGCGCAGGCCCCATATTTAGATTCTTTTCCAAGCTGAAGCGGCTCAAGAATGTCCTAAAAGTGTTAGAACAAGAACTCGTTTGGGGATGTAAATTTAGACCATTCTAACCCCCTCAAAAAAACAGAAGATAAGGATCCCAAGGGGAACACAAACATCTGCAAAAAGAGGATGATTAGCAACCTTCAAAAGTTTCAGAAGAAGATGCTAGAGTTATTTCTCCCTCTCCAATCAAATATTTCTCGCTAGTGTATACATGTTCATTTCTTTGCAATTCGGGTGTTGAGATCTCGTTGACTCGACTACTGGATTGCACCATTCTACGCAAGGTAGATTGAGAAGACTTAGCATTTTGTCTTGCTTGGCCTGATACCACAAGAGCTTGAAAAAATTTGCCCTCATTGATTATATAGTTGCACGAAGTGTGAAGCAAAGTGGCAACAAATTTGCGTGCGAGAGCAGGCAAGTGATTGTTTCAAAATGTTTTCAGTATAAACAAGCTAGGATGGATGAGCTAAGGCACGATTCGAAGCGGGAGCGGCAACCAGGGGTCATGCAACTAAGATTGATTGTTCTCATTGCACAAAACTCCACATGGTGCTATGTGCCAATTGGCCAATAGATGAGGTTAGATGCCATGCAAGCATCCAGTCATTGAACTTTTAACAAGCAATCATTAGAATTCCTTTTCAAATGATTGGTGAAATAGGACTCATGAAACTAACCCCAAATGGTTGGGACAAGGCTGTGATGATGAAAATGATCACTGATTGTACCTACACAACTAGAAAACCAATTGAAAAGGTAGAAAACATTGATGAAAAGACAATAAAATCACCCTCCATATGTTACAAATATCAAATGTCAAAAGAACCGTTCATTCAGCTAAAAAGAACAAATGAATAACATGAAATATATCTCTAACACAGCTGACTTACCCAAAAAACATCAATTAAATGACCAATTTCTCGTTTCATAAGATTCCCTGTAAATTCAAACGCACACCAAAGTTCTTTTTTCTTTTCTTAAGCCAAAGCCTATCATCTAGGACCCCAACTCCCACCACAAAGATAATATGTTACCAAAGCCTTTAACAGGCATAAGAAAAGAATGGTTTTGTTTTCATTTTGTTTAATGTCAAAAAAAAAAAAAAGGGAACATCATGAACCGATGACGAAACATCTAAAAAGCCTAACACCATCTTAAACCCTATCCCCACATCCATATTTGCCGATATTACTTTCCTACAGAAAGCCTTTTGCTCCTCTCCAAGCCACCACATCCATTTATCTGAGGACACATTACAACAATCTGATCCACAGATCTATTTGTTCAAGAATATTAGGGCAGACAATATTCTGATTCTGTCCACATGTATGGCATCAAAGGTAACTTAGATGTAAGAATCAAGCATTTTCTGTTACTGTAAAAAACGAAAGGCAAACTTAACAACTTGTTCTACACATCCCGACAATACATAGAAACTTAAACTCATATGGTTTAACAAGAGAGTAGAACAATGCAGAAATTGGTGTTGTGTCTGTCTGTAAGTAACCATTTCAGAAAATTGCAAAAGCAATCCTCATTCTCACACATGATGCAGTATGAGAGATATTTCTAATGGTTGAATTTCGCAACAACTTACAATGGATGTTCCAAAATATCATGATTCAAACCGGCCAAATACTCACATATAAGAGAAACAGGTTAGAAAAATATTAAGTACTTAATTCAGCACAGTCAAATATTCACATGTCAGAGCAACAGATATAGAAAATATTGCGTCTTTCGGAAGCACAAATACTTAATTGATCCGCTATGGATGGAAACTTACATGAAAGATAGCTACAGCTTTCGAAAGCAGCAATCTGCTGTCTGGTGAAGTAATTTTTCCACTGAGAACCCTCCATTGTACATCAAGATCAGCACTATTCAAATCTTTTTCCTCATGCTTCCTCTTTATAACATCCAAGAGTGAATCTGGAAGCTTCTCTGATCCACGACGAACCAACTTCTCCAAAGCAGCATGAATCCTACTACAATCCTCACAACAGAACCACTTTCCTTTTGGCAAATCCTGTTGTGTTGAAACCAGAAAGAAAAAAATAAAAAAATAAAAAATAAAAGTGTTGGGTCACATTGAACAGCTTAAGCAAATGTGAGAATAACACATGCAACTGAAATGGAAAACAAGGTAAAAGATTATGCAAAGTCTTCACCTTTAGATCTGCCATTTTATGCTCCTTCAAACAGCCAACATGATATTCCTTCTCACACTGTTAAAAGAAATTATTCCAAGAGAATCTATGCATGAGTGAGATGAAAACAGGCAAATAAGTAACTCAGGAAAAGTAAACAAAAGTTGAGCATAAAGTGAACAGAAAGAATACTTGATCACAGAGAAGAACTGTGCGTGGACCAAATTTTGCTTTGCTGAAATCATGGCATCTGAATGCAAAACATTGGACAAATGTAAACATATACTAAAATCAAAAGGAAAGAGTACCTGAGAAGCAGATCATTGCGGATCGGAACCGAAAATGGTAAGCGAAGAATACAAAAACCGAACATGAATTGCCACAACCTATGTTACCCAAACACTATGAAATGGAGGCCATGCCAATTTCCAGTGCTTCATTTTGAAGTATATGATATACAATGTTCGTAGTATCAGTATCATTACATGTATCACTGGCTGGGGATACAGAAAGACATCAATATCTGCCGAATAACCGCTGATATTAATGCCGATACCCAGAAATGTATCACTGATTGAGGGAAACATTGAGAAAACACAAGGAAATTGTGGAATTTCTCAATAAAACTTCAAAAGAAGCTAAAATACGCATTTGCATATTTATGAATCAAATAATTGCAAAAAAATATGCATGCATAATAGTTTTCTCTTTAACAGGGATCTAAAAGCATATAACACTGACTCAAGAAACATTCGAGAAACATGGGGAATATGGTGAGACATTTTCATGATAATCCAGGAGATGCTAAGATACACATATTTGCATACTTAATAATCAAATAATAGCGAAAAAGGTGTGATGTGGACATCAGGCCATTCAAAGTATATCAACGCAAGAGGCGTGCATTACCCGTGTCAATGTGGTTGGACGAAGGGATACGGGTCGGGAGTCTAGAGGTTGAAGACCTTACACATGTATAAGTTGCTTATAGGAGACACTTGGAGCGTTGGATCGCGAGGATGGTGTGATCAGACTGTTGGATCATCACGGCCCACCTTCATTACACCACCTTCACGGCGCTATCATCGGGGCCCATCGGGCATTTTCAATTTGCATTTAGTTTATGAACATTTGACTTATTTAAGTTTTAAGACAGTTTATGCACAATTTTGTGCGAATTTCTTTTTTTTAAAACTTTTTTTAGTAAGAGTATTTTGGTAATTTCATGTAATTAAGAATTTATAAGGGTTGCCCTACGGGTATGTTTATGAAAAAAAAAAAAACTTTTTGCCTCTAACGATTTCGTCTTCGACTTCCAGTGATTGGAAGAGGGCGTGAGGCCCAGGTAAACAATTTCTCATCCCCTACTTCTTTCTCCTTCTCTCTTTTCTCAAGGTACTCTTTTCTTTAATCCCATTCTCTTCCTTTTCTCCTAAAATATTTAGATCTAAAAGCCAAATCTTGTTTCTTTTTATCTAAATCATTCGATCTCAAAAGATTTTCATCCCCTTTTCATCCCCTCATAAAACCCATCTCCCAAATCTAATTTGAAGAACCACCATTTTTTTTCTGAATTTTCCAGATTTCCCAATCCAAGAAATTCCTATTTTTCTGGATTAGAAAATCCACTTGGATTGTTAGACGGACCTATTGCAAGACGAAAGTTCTATCTTTCACCGGATCCAACTAAATTCAGATTTTAAGATTCAATACTTCGTGTTTGTGATGGATGGCCCTAATTAATGCTATATTAACCTTAGTTCTTTCTTGTGTTTATGATGTATAAAGCAGGCTGATATTTATTTGTTTTTTAAGATTGCATGAATCTGCCCCTTTCAAATATCATGCTCATTTAAGGTTGGATTAGGCCGTCCTACATCAAGGTGTCTACATGAATATTTAGGAATTATTTTTTATTTTTTTTTTTAAAGTATCCCTTTAATGGGGCCTAAAAGCATGTATTGTTGACTCGGGGAAACATTGGGGAAACATTGGGGAAACATGGGATAAATGGTGGATTCATCCAACCATCCATCCATGCATGCACATGCATGCATACATAGAAACACACATGCATGATCCATCCATCCACCCATGCATGCACATGCGCACACACATGCACGCGCGCACATCCAGCTATCCATCCATGCATACAAATGCACACATACAAACATGCATTTCATCATACAACCATACGCCCAAATTTTTAAATTAAAAAAATGGAATTTTTTTAATAAACAGTTTTTTTAGAGATATTATCAAAATATTCACCAATAACTGGTGATACAAGCGACATTTGGAATCTACACAGTCGAAAATATTAGCAATACATTGGCGATATCGATACACCAGCAATACCTAGCAATATATCGCCGATGCATAGAATTTTTATACGACCAGTGTTATCAGTATCACTACCAGCGTTATCTGTATTGCCAAGCAGGAAATAACGATAATATCGGGATATTATCAATATATCAGGGATACTCCGAACAATGGTTATACCTGAGCAGTACCTAATGCTGTGCCCGGGTAAAAATAGCACATAGATACAAAGGATCAATATCAGAAATATAGTAAAGGACATCAGAAAGACTAAAACCCCAATTCATAGGACTACCAAATTTATCGTAGTTAGCAACCATACAGTAGCCCACCTGCATAAAACACAGACAGTAACATCAGCTTCTGATGTTTTGACAATACGAATGCATCGCTTAGATATCTGTTCTATAGGATCCACTCCTAAAACCCTCCCAGCTGCCAAGGCATTAGCATTACGTTCTGCAAATTTTTCTCTTTCAAACATAGTTTTGCAATATGAACAGTACCAATCACCATGAGGAATGGTTGACAGTCCCACACAATCTGCAGCAGGAAAATTTAAATGCAAAATAAAAAAAGCAGCATCAGAGTAACAGTTGCCAGCAAATGCAAATAACAAACAAACATAATCATTTAAGGATGCTTTTGGGGATCAAAGTTCAAGAGTATACAACAAACAGTATAAACTGAAAGGACAGCTAGCTATATTACATTAGGGGCTCAATGAACTACAAAATATGGAAATACAAAATGAAAAACAAGGAAAAAACCAAAAGCAGAAAATAAACACTGACCAATGTATAGCACTAGAAGGAAAAAATAATAATTGCCCAGAAAGGTCAAAAAGATGAGGAATCAGAATGATTGAGAAGACACTGAACTAGAACTTATCTAAATATATGACTAGTAGTTTAGGTGTGCGCATAAGAGAGTTAAAGAAACAACCCTCCCATAGACAAATTTTAGGTTACCTTACCCCATTCAGTCATCTACATTTCAAGTACTGATGTAAAACACGCAAGGCATAAAAGTTAACACACATCTGAAAAGTAACGGGGGAGCAGAAGTTACAACTGTTACATTGGATACAACCACAATGAGAAAAATAATCATGAAGTGCCCTCAGCACCGTAAGCTTACTTAACAGCACATTTTTTACCCTCAAGGGTGTCACGTGAGTAGGACGTATGCCCATGAAGAAGGTCAACTAATACAAGTGCATTTTCACACCGGGCTCAAGTGGGGTAGCCTGTGGGATGCCGGGACACTCGGGGTGGGCGGCCCATGTGAGGTAGGTGGCTCGTGTGAGGTGGTACCCATGTGATGTGGGGCCCACGAGGGGGGTTCGGCCAAGGTCCTAAACCCATACAATGTGGGGCCTGGGCTATGAAATAAAGGGATTAATTTGTCATGCTCTATCAATTCGAGCTTTTAGAGTAAGTGGTAAATTGTCCTGCATCAAAGTGGTATCAGAGCGGGAGGTCTCGTGTTCAAGACTCCTCACCGGGGGTGATTAATGCAGGGGCATTTTCACACCAGGCTCGAGTGGGGTAGTCAAGGTCCTAACCCATGCAATGTGGGGCCTAGGCTATGAGATAAAGAGATTAATTCGCCTGACTCTATCAATTCGAGCTTTTAGAGCAAGTTGTTAATTGTCCTACATCATCAGCCCATCAAGAAGATCATCTGCCATGAAAATCAGGTAGATCCAGTCATCAAGTAGGTGATACCTGGATGTTGAGTCAGGTGGTTCACCATTCATTGATGTCAATGTTTTGGCCTGCCTGATGAGCGATCAGCCTAATTTTCATGGAGGGGTGATCTTCATGGTGAGACCGGTCATTTACAAATCTTGGATATCCTACACATATGACACAACGGGAAAATTTTGCAGTACAGTAAGCTGATGTTACTGATGGAAGTACCTTATAATTTCTCTTGTAGAAGTTAGCATTCTAAATAATTGGTGAGGTTACCAATTTAACAAAAACCTTCTCAAACCAAACAATTTAATGTTTGCATAAAATGTTCTCTCTTAACTAACAGTTGGGTTTAGAGAACTAACTATAACTTAAATTATAAAAAATAATAATAAATTAAATAATTGCGTTACTAGGATCTTTCATTGGTAAATAACAGAAACTATCGATGGAGAAAATGTAAACATACATCGACGCAGAGATTGGAAAACACATGAAAACAATCTACTCACTTTTCCCTAGCTACATTGACAATGAAATTTGAATTGTGGAGAATAAGATTGAAATCTACCTCAAACATCACATAAAATTCCTGATTTCATAAATAGTGAAACCCAACCTCCATGAGACGGATCCCCCAATGTAATTTCCATGTCATCGACTTTCACAGGGGTTAAACATAAAGTTCTTTCCTCCACTCAGACACGAAAATCTTTCCCGAGGTTGTTCTCAACCCAGGATGCTGGTTTAAACATCTCAAAAAACATCACAGATTCTCATCAGATCCTCATTTGCACCAGAAAATATGACAAGATAAACTGCAAATTGAAGGTGCAGATCAATCTTGCCCATTCCTTCAGGTGAACCAACTTAATTGTGCTGCCCTTCAAGGGCTCATTAAACTACGAATGTAGCATAAGTGCAAACTACAAGCCACAACTGAAATTTTAGCAATCAAAATACCTTATAAAATCCAATAGATCAAGGAGAAAAGGAAGTCAAAGGTTTATTGTAAATTTGTAACCCAAAATCCCACAAGACAATTGTCCAACTAATAAAAGAAAGCCCTCTGATTTCTTCAGGCAGTAAAGAATCCTTTTATATAACTTAAACCAACATGAAAACAACATTAATTTTTCTATTGTTGAAGCGATTACTGACATTATGAGAGAACAACACTGGCAGCTATAAGTGAAATTTCAGGGATCTAAATATCTTAAAAATCCACTAGATCCACACTAACATGGGATGAGGACAGAAGTTACAACTTACAAGGGTTAATGTAAGCCAAAAATCCCATAAGGCAGTTATCCAAATGAAAAAATAAAATATCTTTCCTTTTTGCTGTAAACAGCCCTACTATATCCCCTAACAAACCCCTCAAGTAACATGCAATCCAGCACTATTACTTATTAATCTTGATCACAGCCATCAAAACTATAATAAAAACTCACTGAAAGTCATCCAAAAGCTAGAAGCAAAACATGACAAGACCCCCTGACCTTAACATGTCTCCTGAATATCCCCCGCAATTTTTGCTGCATGGGCCAATTCCATCATAGAACAGAAAGGTATCATCAATGAACTGTAATTCCATGATTTCGAGATTAGTCGGCACAATCATGCACCACTTGATAAGGCCCTCATCACTCCTAGCCAATTGTTTGCTTAAGGCTTTATACCAAGATGATAAAAGGAAACGGAGATACCCTACCACTCTTGAAGAAGTTCCTTGGGGATCCATTGACGAGAAATGAAAAATGAGCAAAACTTTTACATCGCCAAGCCCACTCCCTTCATTAACTCCATAGCCCATGCAACTCATTAAGTATTGAAGGAAATTCAAAACAAAGTCATATGCCTTTTCCACGTCTAGTTTGCACATGATATTCACTTCCCTAGCCTTTTGTTATTAGATCCCCATCGAGGATTTGCCTTCTGAAGATGAACACCTCTTGATTCTTCAAAATAATTCCTCCAATAACCTTTCTTGGTCTAGAAGTAAGAATTTCACAAGGATTTGTATGGACCTTCTATTAGACTGATGGGCCGAAAGTCACTCAAGCATTTGGCACACCCTCACGTTTGAGTATGAAGGCAATGAATGATGCTCCTATGTTCTTAATAATCTTCCTCCGTCAAAGAATTCCGCTATGAGAGCAAGAATGTCCCTACTTACCTACTCCTAGAACACCTGGAAGAACACAATAGGGTATCCATCTGATCCCAGAGCTTTATCCCTTCCAAGACTTTTAATGGCTTGGACACACCTCTGCAAATGCTCTTCCTAACCAAGCCGCTTCTTAATTATCAATGTGGTCAAATGGTAAATTGTCCAATCTAGGCCTAGGCCAGCACTTGTCGGACAGCAGAGAGAGTAGAAATTAACAATTGCTTCATTGATTCCCTATTTCCCTTATACCCTAACAAAGCTTAACCATGAGGTTGTTAATCATGTTAGTACTCCTTGCACTAGCTATGGCATGGAAGTACTAGGTATTTCTGTCACCTTCTTTCAACCACACTGCTTGTAATCTCTATCCATTGATCTCTTACTAGAGAAGGTGCCTCCCTAGCTCAATTTTCAGTGTCTCTCCATTTCTTCATCTTCAGAAAGCCAATGTTCCTCTTCCTTCTTATCTAAGCATTGGATAGCATCAAACATCACTTTAGACTTTGCCCAATCGATCTTGCCTTTAACCAGCTTCAATTTAAGCAGTAATCAATGCCCAAAGTGATTAAAGGTGAACTTGGCCCCAATGATTGGGTAGTCAATGAGTTGTTCTTCCTCATACTTGACAATGATGCAGCCCCATTCAACTTTACATAGAGTACTTTGATACTTTTCCTACCCTCCCACATCTTGTCAATTCTCACTTGAATCCTAGCGTATTCAACAACTTCCAGCAAAGTTAACTAACCATCCATTTCCAACATCGTCCTAAAGCATTCTCTTAGAGCCAATAGAGATTCAAAAGCCCACACATTCTCTTACGGATTGTCTTCCAACGTTTATAAATTATATGAATAGACTTTGAATATAGTTACATCAGTTCAGTTGAAAAGCGCATATATTAGGACCCCGATACAAGGGAAACCCCTATTATGTGCACTTTTGTTTGTAATGTTTTAATTTCTAAGCGTGTATTGATGTCCTTTTCAACAATCCCTGAAGTTTCATTGAAAAACTCAACCAATTTCCCAATGCTCCCATGTTTTCCAACAACAACGATACATTACGTGACACAACCGATATATCCCATGCAATAACCAATATGTATCCATATCCCAAGGGTGCAATACATTACACGATAACGATATTTAAAACATTGGTTACATTGGAATTGCCATCCAATTGCTTAAATTACAAATGGAATGACTGTTTGCAGACGCTTATGATGTGTTTGTGTATGTGTATGTGTATGTTGCCCCCTTCGTTCCGAGGATAAAACATTATTCCAAAGCCATTTAAAATAGCCTCTATTGGGCACTCAATCATCATAGCTGCTATCTACTACAAAATATTTCACCAAATTGCCAAAAAATAAAAAATAAAATACCCACATTGTAGATAGCAGATTAAAGGTCAGAAAACTCACCAAATGGACTCATTACTAACCCTAGTCGACCTACTTTTGAGCAGTTTTTGATCTATCAATGGTATTGGCCGATATGGTCTGTATAACACATCACCAATAGAAAGCAAGGGGTATCACAAAAAATACCTTGTATGTTGTTACATTGCAATATTTCAATATTTCACAAATATCATGCTTATGTTTGCGATATGTTTCCAATATTTCGTTGATATTTGGGTGATAATTGTGATATTTAGACTGAAACCAGCATAAATCAGTGAAAGTACAAAAAAATTATAGCACGATTTTTTTGGGGTCTCTATTATGTTTTAACAACTTGAGTTGTGTGAAACTATTATGCCTAGTTTTTTTTTTTTTTTTTTTGGGGGGGGGTAATGTTTTGGGTTTGAATTATGTAATCATTTGTCTTTAAAATCTCCTGAAGTTTCGCTTAAAAATCCACCATCTTCCAAAAGTTTCCCTAATGTTTCCCTCATATTGCAACACCTGATATTTCCCAATGTTTCCCACAATATTTCTGCATCCGCAAGGGTGTGATGGTGATACATGTGCAATACGTATGCATAAGACATTGCTCTTGAGCAAAACTGAGTTAAAAAGATGGAAGACTTGTTCTGTACAAAGAAAGAACATGACCTAGCCAAGTTTTGCCAAGCTTTTTTGTGATTCAGTGACCATCTTAAGTCAAAAGAAACTCTCTTACCACATCCTATCACAAAAACCTGATGCAATTCAGTCAAAATTACTCAATCATGACTCAAACAATTCACCAATTCAATAATTCTCAAGAGTCAGCTAATATTAATCTGTTTTACACTTTTCATTTAAAATCTTCAGTAATTTTGGATGTTCGAGTCAGTCTAGTACGAGATTATTTTTCAGGTTTCGAGTCTAGATTCAAATGTTAGGATTTATTGAATAAGGGTCTAAGGTCAAAACAATTCTAGTGATGATTAACAATTTATAATCAGAACACTTGAGCACTGCCAATTCTGCTGATGATATTAAAAAAACCTCGGCACTGAAATTTCTAGTGATGATCCACACTTTAAGTCTCTTTTACTGATGAAGGTTCTAAGGCTTTATTGAAAATTCTAATAATGATCAGAACACTTAAGCACTGAAAAGGAACCCAAATGATACCTTGTGTTTTTATTTCAGATTTTCCTTCCACACACACATACAAAGGTCATAAAGTAAACTCAGCAGAGTCAAATTTTGCAGTAGCCAAATCAAGGGCAAGTATCAAGATTTCTGATATTGTATCAAACTAAATCATCTACTATTTCTGGACACCAAGCATCCTAGGAAACTAACGGGAATGATTTCCAAAAAAAAAAATGTGTCAATTCAAATTCTAACTTGGAAGAAAGTTAATCCTGACCGATGCAACTAAATAATATGGTAAAGCATTTTAATTTTTAAATCATGGCTATCAATTCAAATTCTATGAAACTCAAATATCAATTACAGTTTAATAGTGTTTCGTCTGTTATTTTTATTTTTCACTTTCAACTTTGGAGCAAGGAAATAAAACATATATTGGTCTGGGATGGATTACAGCTGATAGGATTTCTGTATCATTAACATGGCAAAAACATATCCAATTCTTGAACTTCTAGGTTCACCAATCTATAAATAGCAACAGCTCTACATCATCCCTCATTTAACAAATAAGCTCTTACCAGTTTATAAAACCAAAAATAAATGAGAAAGAAGTTGATGAATAGCATTCAAGATAGAAAGGTAAGCAATCATTAACATGAGGGAAAAGCATTTACCCTGGTGAAAGGCCCTGGGGCATCCATCACAAAGCAGAAGATCTCCAAAATCTGCACATATTGTGCAAAGGTCATCATTGTCACTGGCAGAAAGCTTCTGAACTTTAGACAGGGACACCGACAATTCATGAAGAGACACCCCATTGGAGGTGTAGATGTGTAGGTAACTGGCAAAACACAAAAGGAAAGGTCACCCAAATATTCGAGAGTACAGGACTAAGGAACCAAAAATTGAAGCAGTAACTCACGGTTTCCGCCTAGAAGCACAACCAGCATGAGCTTCAAACTGTGAGGGACTGACCTGCCCATTAAATCTTTAAAGTTTAAGGTCTGTAGTGGAACATTTCAAGAACTCAAATGTATAAAGCAATCAGATGTACCTCACTGTTGCAACAACTACAGAATATTCCATTCCCCATTTTGTAACCCTCAAGCAATCTCTGCACAACAATGGTTAATTTCTTAATTAGTCAAAAGGCACTAATATAGAACTCCAATGGAAATGAGAATAACTGGATGAGTCATTGTCATCATGCACCTTTCCACGCACATAATAAGCCACTTCAGTTCCATCAGGTAGCACATCGTCCATAAAGACCAGCTTATGGAGTCGGAGATCCCTTAAGAAAGCAGATTCAAAAGTAACAAGCTTTAATAACTAGCTAACAAAATGATAAATGAACAACATCAGAAAATAAGTAAATCAACAAAGGACAAAATTTGTACTTTCTAGTTAACTTCCCCTGGCCAGGCTTCTTTTCTGATGAGATATGTTTTGAGATACTCTTAGAGGACTTCGGCATCAGTGGCGGCTCTGATAACCTGAGGTAACCCATGTGCAAAAATATATATGCTCTTCAAATTTGCAAATAGTCTGTAACAACAAACTAACTGGCATAGGTAACAGAATTTGCAAATTCGTGCAAGGATGAACTAATTGGCATATGCATAAAATATAGCTAACTTAAATTTCAATTTCACATTCTCTATTTGGCTGATAGGGAACTGATCACCTAAAGGCAACTGCACTGCTATTTGCGGTACAGGGCTTTTCTAGTCACAAGATGAACTAAAAGTTAAAACAAATCTTTTTATCTCCACCTTCAATGAATCTTATGGCTAAGAAAGCCTTGTACTGCAAATAAAGGGGCAGGCACCAGTCAGTGACATCGTCCCGAAATTCATGCAATCTATAGCACTAATCCCATTAATGCATATCCCTAAGCATTTGACATTTTCCCCCAAGTAATTTTTAAAAAATGAAATTAAATTTAGATGAATAATGTCGCTGATTTGGGGGACCCCTCAAAGCCCCCAAATTCATGCAATATATAGCACTTATCCACTAATCCATATCCTTAATCATTTGACATCAAACCCCCTAAGTAATTACAAGAAAAAATAAAAACGAATTCGGATGAATAGTGTTGCTGATTTGGAGGACCACTCGAATGCCCCAAATCGAACCCAAATTCATGCAATCTATGGCACTCATTCCGCCAATTTAAATCCCTATGCATTTGACTCATTCTGCTGATTATTCAAACAATCTAACTTTGGGACTGTGACTTAGCAACAATGGGTCCCACATTTTAATTGATTTACTTTGATTTAATTTATGCCACATGTACAATTTATGAGTGCAAGTGCAACAAGCGTCATATGCCCCCAGAGTATCATATAAGTCCCTTTTTTAAAGCTTCGCTAAAATGAAGACACATTACCTGTTATGCTTTTTTTAAAAGACGAAAGAGAGAGAGAGAGAGAGAGAGAGAGAGAGAGAGAGATTGTAAATAAGATTAAGAAGAAAGAATACGAAGAAGAAGAAGAGTTTCCATCACAGGTACGCCTTTTTTCCTCTGAAAAATAGAATTGTTTCTTTCTCAATTTTTTTGGGCCGATAAATGTAAACATTGTGCATAACAGCCCTGGGTCATTACGCTAGGCCGTAATAGACTGTTATGACCCCATACAGCCGTCACATGATCAGTTCTAACCCTTATGACTCCATACAACCATAATAGATTGTTACGGTCCAATTTTTTTAGAATGGGCTATTATTATAAAATAGTTGTGTATATTTGTGTCTTTTGGGGTGTGTGTGCGTATATGTAGGTGTTGTATGCTCCTACGAAGTATGGTTCTCTATTCTTAGCCTTATAATAAAAGGTGTGGGGGGGGTTCTTGCCCTAACACACAAAAAGCTTTTCTCTCAAAACTCTATAGTCTCTCACACCTCTCTCTTGATCTTCTCCTTTTCTTCTTCATTTCTCTTCTTAAATCCTCACAAACCAACTTAGTATCAGAGCATGAATCTTTGAGTTGATTAGTTTCTAAGGAATCTGCTAACGTCAGCAACCGTACGGCTAGCATTAGCATATGTACGGTTTATATTGCTTGTTTTTTATCGAGAAGGATATGATTTAACACATGTCAATTTTAAAAGATTTATGGTGATTTTTACAAGATTTTTTGAGATCATTTAAGGTATGTTTGAGCTAGTTTTCACATTTGGCAGAAAACCCCCAAATTTCTGACTTTGGTCAATATACTCAAATTGGTAGCTACTTTTTGTGCTTTTTTTCACATGGTGAGACGGATCCATTGTCTTTATCTACTCAATGTGCTATTTTAGACTGAGGAATGGATTTGGTGGGATTGTGATGCCAAAACGTGGATTGGTAGTGCCGGTTTTGGGCCTTGGTGGGTTTAAACATACACCAGAGCTCACGGTGTTCTCTTGTGAAGTGTTGGTGACGTTCGTTTCAGTCATCTCTTGGTCCTTGCTGCTTCTGGACCTCTAGGCCACCATATAGATCTCAGTTTTCTGTGAAATGGTTGTTGTTTCTATCTCTTATGCCTCTCTTTGAGTGATCTACCCTTTGAGTTTGTCTTTGTGGGCCCATGTGGAGGACAAGATTAGTTCGAGCTCTGGTTTGGGATCTTCAAAATCACATCCCTTGTCAATCACAATAGTAAAGTTGAATGGTAATAACTACTTGTAGTGGGCTCAATCTGTGAAGTTGTTTTGAGGAAGAGATAGACACTCTTATCTCTCGGATAAAGCACCAAATTCTACAGATGAAAACTTCAAGACTTGGACCAAGAAAAACTACCAAGTCGTGGCTTGCCTACTTAACAGTATGGAACCTACTGTACACAATTTTGTCATGTTCCTTAACTCGGCAAAAGGGATATGGGACACCCTTCATGATATGTATTTAAAAGCACATAATGTATCCAGAATATTTCAGTTGACCTCAAACATTAGAAAATTTCAACAGGATTCAAAATCCCTAAAGAGAGTACTTTTCAGCTCTTCATGGTATGTGGGATGAGTTGGATCTTTATCATCCTCTCCCTTCCCATTGTAACATGGATTATGAACATGCATGGAAGCAACGTGAAGAAACTCGAATAATGCAGTTTCTCTCTCTGGTCTCAACTCTGATTATTATAGTATTCAAAAGCATATTATAGTTATGGACCATCTTCCTCCTCTAACAGCTATCTATATTATGTGTCAAGGGGTCGATACCTCATCCACCTCTACATCTGTTCCGCCTGATCAATCTACATATGCTACTAGGGACTATCATTTCTTTACCCATAGTTCTAGAACTCCAACATGGAGTGCGCAAGGGCGTGGACATGAGAGGGGATCGATTAGCCAAAGCAAGGACCATAACACTAATCGTAACAGCCATGGTAGTCGTGGCCGCGGTGGACGCGGACACAGATGTATCGGACCTCGTACCAATACACATTGTGAAGTCATAAATCATTCCATTGAGAGATGTTGGGATCTTATTAGTCGTCCATCTTGGGCCAGCGTGTCTGTCATTAGCAATACCTCACCAGCTCCAAGAAGACTCCACAACCGACTGCAGTAGAGAAGTCTTTCATGGGTGAGTCTGTTCTTTTGTCTCATGAGGCCTATGATCCATTGGTGCGACTTCATGTTTGAGAGGTTCCTGACACTTCCATAGCCCAATGGCCCAGTCAGGTACTGCTCTTCATATGTCGTCTTCCTCTCTCCTTGGATCATTGACTCTAGAGCCACTTCCCATATGACTGGTAAATCTCATCAGTTTAGCTCTTATCTTCCCTCCAATCAGTCACATTTTATTACTATTACTGATGAAAATCAAACTCTTGTACCTAGAACTGGTTCCATCAAGCTTTCTTCTTCTATGCATTTGTCATTTGTTTTACATGTTCCTCGTTTTCCCCTCAGTCTATTATCTGTCAGTTTTATTACCAAAACCTAGAATTGTTCAATAACCTTCTTTCCCTCTCATTACGTGTTTCAGGCATTGTTTTTGGTAGCGTGTTTGTGTCTTTTTTTAGGGGGGGTGTCTATATATAGTGTTGTATGCTCCTGCTGAGTTTGGTTCTGTATTCTCAGCCTTATAAAAAAAGGTGTGGGGGGGTTGTTGCCTTAACACACCAAAAGCTTACCTCAAAACTCTCTCCCTCTCTCTCTCTTGATCTTCTTCTTTTCTTCTTCACTTTTCATAAATCCTTACAAGCCAACTGTTATGTTCCCATAACATGTAATGGCCCGAACCGTTACCATTATGTAATGCCCGTTACGTAACCATTTTTTAATACCTTGGAAAGAGTCTCTAGAGGAAATGGATTCCATTAGTACAACCCGTTTCCTATTATTAGGTGCAAGGAAGCACTTGAAAAGAAATTCCCATTGGTAACAATTTGAAGCCCAAGAAACCATTTGTTTCTTTTTCTTTTGTTTGCTTCGTAATGGCTAGCTTCTACACATACAAATTCCAATAGGTTTGGCATGAAATGTTGCACCATTAAAGTGTTCAATGTTAGGAGCTTAGAGATATATTTGATGTTGAAAGCATCTTCCTCTTTGTAAATCCCAACTTACTAACAGAAAATAAAGATGCAGAAAGAAAAAAAAAAAATGCATGTTAAGAAAATCAACTACTGCACGCTATAATTTTGGTATTCACCACATTATAATTATTGCATACAGTACGTTATTATTATAGGATACACCACATTTAGAAGCTCATTATCATCTAAGCCTTATCCCACATGTAGAATCTATCACAAATTTAGGATTGTTCATCTCTTAAATGAAACATTAGCAATTTGGACAAGAAAATGCATGTCAAGCTTTTTTCCATCAAGTTCTATTAAGAATGACATCAGGGTGAAAATACATAAGAGGTTAAGAATCCCCAAAGATGAGAGAGGGACCGCACACCCTCTTGAGCTAGAGAGTCAACTGAGTTCCCTTCCTAGCCTAGATGAGAGAAGAAAACTAAATGGCCGCCACACAACTCACTAATTTGCTCGATCCAATCAGCTCATCTCCGAGGCTTGATTAAGCTCATTCTTTTGGGATGTTGAGATTGGGGATTCTAATCCAGGGGAATTGGAAGAGATAAAGATTGAGTTATGATTATGGTTAGTGTTAGTTATAGTTCTTGGTCAAGTCATCCTTGAAGAAGACTCTAGAGTGTTAATGCTTGGGTTTCATGGTCAAGCACTCCTCAAAAGAGGCAATTCATTGTAAATGAAACAAAGGAATTATTATTATCTTTCGTGTCGTTGTCATTGTCGTCGTCATCTAAGCCTTGTCCCAACAAATTAGGGTTGGCCACAAGAAACCTATTCCACCATTCACTTTACCAAAGACCACGTTCTCAATTAAACCACACGTCATCAAATCTTTTCTTAAAACCAAATTGCCCACATCATTTTGGGCCTTCCCCTTTACCTTTTAGAGCCTTCAACATAAACAAACTCACTTCTAATAGGTGTAGTTCTAGGTCTCCATTGCACATGGCCAAACCATCGAAGCCCACTTTCTGGTACATCTTATTACCTATTAGCGCTACTAAATTCCCTTGAACAAATTCATTTTAAGTCTATCCTTCCTCATCTAGATACTCATCCATCACAAAATCTTTCTCGTCTTTCATCTAGATTTTGTTGGCACTATCAATGCCATATGCTGAGGTAGGATCCAACAAAGCAAGGCCCTTGCACTCTACCAAGGGTTCAATATCTTCTCGAAACCCTTTTTGGGAGATGTGAAATTGAAGGTGATTAACTTTAGTGTCATTAAGTGGACCTAGTCTGAGGATTCAGCTCCTTGGAGATTAACTTTATTATCTCCAATATTGGAGTGTTTTCTCTCAATTGGGAGTTGTATTCTCAAATGCATCGAAGGATGCGAACAAGATTAATGATTCCCTTGCAAAAGAGGGAGTGAAAGAGAGCCAGTTATGATTAGTCTTCCTTGCTCCCTAAATATTGTATCCCCTCATTTTTCCTTTCTAACAAAATTAGTCATCATTCAATATGTGTGTCTATGTACGCACGCTTGTGTGTGAGAACCAAAAGAAGATATGAAGCTCGTGCCAATCCAAACAGAGCCCCAATCCCCCAACAGCATACATGGATGAAAGAGATGTAGAAACTATGAGAGATAAATCAAAGACAAGGCATACCCGGCACTATCATCCATCTCATCAGCTGGACTTGCTTCTGGTTGTTCTAATTCCAGGCATTTATTGCACACTAACAACGACGGCCCATCCCGTGATGGATGAAATGGCTCTGGAGATTGAAAAATCAAATGATCAGATTATGCAGAACTATATGTTCCAACATGCTTCAACTTCAATGGCAGAGTAAACACCAAACAACAATGCAAATCCTCACCAATACCAACTTACTAATATCTTGCTCACCTTCGCACTTCTGACAAGTGGTAGCCTCTTTGACAGCCACAGGTGGTGTACGAGCGGTGCTTTGGATCGTTGCCTCCAACATGTCCAAAGGCACAGTTTTGCATGCATTCAACACATCACGAATGGTTTTACCATTTTCGAAGTAAATATGTGGTGATGGATGTTTCCTTAGGCTACCAGCATGCTGCTCAAATTGATTGGCCGGAACAACCTAGACTCATGAAGAAGTCAAGAACTCATTCTCATTTTCTTAACATGAAACATTACAAAATATTTACCCACATCAAAGAAACACCACTCACTTTGGACCCCTTGCAAGAAGCACAAAAACACAAGATCATGCCATCTTTTATCGTTCCTTGAAGTCCTTCCTATGATACAAGAACACAAGTCAGCAAAAAAAAAAAAAAGATTTCTTGGATTTTAAAAAAATGAAAATGGCAACTTCCAAAGAGAATTGCTACTGCAATTCCCATGGGGATGGAGAGGCAATTCATGGCACATGTGCCAATGTGACACACAGTCTGCAAGATCCCTACTGCTCATCAGTTGGGTTCCACCACGACCATTCACTGGCCAAAAAAATCATCCAGGTGCCTATTCTTCAAATGGGCCAAACATGTATGATAAAGTAAGAGGATGGTTAGAAAAGGGATGACCAAAATTCTGCATTCATGATCCACATGCAGCCCACCTGATGTGTAGGCTGGATTGATCTTTTGGCCTGGGCATGCTCAGGCTTGGACCAACCCAATGAGTGGCCCAGAACTCAATATGTGTGCTGGATAAAGGCACTCGCACCACAATTAACCTCTTCAATCTCTCCTCATCTGAATTCCCTCAGCACTTCTCTCTTTGGGAAGTACCTTATTGCCGCGAAGACTGTACTTGACAGGTAGTCCTTCAAGCAACCCAGTTGCAAGCAGCTCTGAAACATTTGATGGGGACTTGGTCGATGCAATCTTCTTAGACATCTTCAATTCCATCTTCTTTGGAGCCGATTTTGACCGCTGAACTACATTGACCACTTTCTTATCATCCATTTCACTCCCGTCATTCGATTTTGACCGCTGAACTGCATTGGCCACTTTCTTACCATCCGATTCACTCGCCTCATTCTTGCAAGTATTAAGATCAAGGAGCATTGCATCACTTGACTTGACAGGCCTTCCACTTGCTGCAGCCACCTCCGTCGAAATTTCCATTGGATCTGGATTACCTTTCAATGCTGAACGAGTAAACCTCTTTGTTGGAGGAGGAGACGTCGGAGCAGTAGTATTCTCCTCCATTGAACCATTTTGTTCCTCACAATTTGATCCAAATCCGTCAGTTTCCTCAACACCGGAACCATCATCGACCTGAATTTCGTTCAAATCAATATTCCGATCCTCAGCAGCATTGGACGTCCTGAGTTTCTTACTGCCCAAATCCGTTGAAACTCCATTCTCGCCATTCAATCCAATTCCACCAATATCTTCAACAACGATGGCATTATCTAATCCAGAACCATTCCTGGCCTGATTTTCCCCAGAATCAATCCTCGATGCCTCGGCAGCATCAGAGGTCTTGAGTTTCTTATTGCCCGAAACCGTAGAAACTCTATCGCGAGAAAGGTTGCTGTAGACCTTCATCGATCGAGTCCGACCGGTCAGGTCCGCGAATTCGGCTTGGGCCCGCACCGCGAAGGCAAACTCGCGCTTGAGGCGGGACCGCGCTCCTGATCGCAGCACGAACTCATCGTCCGTGCCCTCCGATGATTTGCCGATCGCCATCCGGAATTAAACGGACGGCGAGATGAGATTGTAGAAAATGGCAGCGGGAAGAAGAGAAAGAGGAGGAAACCCTAGTTTCGTTGGGGGAAAGAAAGGGAATAAAAGGTGAAGGCCTGAGAGGGGATCTGGTTTTTACAGGCGTTAGATTGGAAGATTAGAAGAGTCTGGAAGGAGGAGAGACGGAAGCGAAAGGTCTTCCGTTTTCTCGGAGCAAAGAGTAGAAAAGAGATTAAAACAAGGGTAGAGTGACCCAAACACCAAATTGCAGAATTACCTAAAGCTCCCCCAATTCTTTAATTGACTAAAATGCCCCTGTTAGCGGCTACAAGTTCCTCCAGCGGAAGCTAGGTGGGCCCACCAAGTTATCCGTCTGGGAAACGGACGCGGATTGCGTCCTACCCCCGCCCGGACGGTAATCCGTCCGGGCAGGGCTCTGTGGAGCCCACCGTAATGTAGGTATTTTATCCACACCGTTAATCGTTTTTATACGATTATTTTAAGGTTTCATAATAAAAATGAAGCAGATACACGCTCCAATGGACCACATCAAAGCAAGCTGCAGTGATAATGATAGCCACAGTTGAAACCTTTCTAAAGGCCACCGTGATGCTTTTTTACCACCTAACCTATTAATAAGGTCATGAGACATGGATGAAGTGAAAATACATATTTCAGCTTGATCTGACACTTCTCTGGCTCCCAAGAGGTTTTTAATGGTAGAAGTTCAATCCTCACTTTGTGGTCAACTTAAGCCCTGAAACTACTTCAATATTTTGATCGTATATTCAAATAATCGTATAAAAACGATTAACGGTGTGGATAAAATACCTACATTACGGTGGGCCCCACAGAGCCCTGCCCGGACGGATTACCGTCCGGGCGGGGGTAGGACGCAATCCGCGTCCCTGGGAAACAGACGCGGATTGCGTACTACCCCCGCCCGTTCCGAGCTCCGAACGGTTAGGTCTGTGGGCGGGCCCACCGTGATGTATCTGTACATCCAAGCCGTTTATCCCTTTTCTTAGATTATTTTATTGCATCAGGACAAAAATGATGCAAATCCAACGATCAAATGGACCCCACCCAGATGACTCTAGCATTTAATGTAACTGACATTTAATGCTCTATGCATTTTAATACAACCAAGCTTATTATTTGGTGTGGTCTTCTTTATCGTTGTATCTGTCTCATTTTTGTTTTGATGCCTTAAAATAATTTCAAAAAAGATACTGACAACTTGGATGTACAGATACGTCACGGTGGGCGGCAGAGGTAGTACGCAATCCACGTCCCTGGGAAACGGACCGTCTACTCCCTGCCACCAGCCAATGGCTGATGCTCGGTGCTCTTTGGCCTCACCATGATATATGTGTTTCATCCATTCCGTCCATCTATTATTCTAGATCATTTTATGGTATGATACAAAAAATGAGATATATCACAATCTCAAGTGGAACACATTACAAGAAACAGTGTTAAATGAATGTAGACCATTAAAAACTTTTTGGAGGCCATAAAAGTTTTGGATCAAGTCGATCTTTGTTTTTTCCCTTCATATGGGTATGTATGACCTAATCAACAGATTGAATGTCAAATAAACAGTACAATGGGCCTTAGGAGGATTTTAATGGTGGATATCCAATCGCTATTGTTTTCCTGTGGTGTGATCCACCTTAGATTTATATCCCTCTCAATTTTGGGATCAAGCCCTAAAATAATATGTAAAGATGAATTAACTGAATGGATGAAACACATACATCATGTAGGGCCCACATAGCACTGACCATCAGCCATTAGGCTGGTTGCAGGGGAGTGGCCAATCCGTGTTCGTCCGACTTCCACACCGTCCACCGGGACGCGGATTTCTTGCTAAAACCTTTTGCAAAAAGTTCCTGTTCAAGTACGTTGGGTGGCCTCGTGGATATGTTTTATAAAAATCCACCCTTTTCGTTCATTTTTTTATATCACTTTATGTAACGCCCTGAAAATCGGGGGTCGAGCATAAACTCAACTCCCGAGTTCTAACGCATCACTTATGCAACAAAATGAATGATGATTGAATGTTGTCGGTATTAGTGCATTGAACATGAGTGAGATTAAGCCAAAACAGCATATCATACTCCAGAGATAGTTAGATTGCAAGCGGAAGACTGTGATAGATATATATACAATATAAAAACAGTGGTGGGTCTCCAGAGTGTGATAATATCACCAGGTTAAATAATTACAAGTACAGTTCTAAAATATACCAAATGTAAGGAAGTGTAATGTCTTCTATCCCAAGTACCATAGCCCCATCAATACAATACCAGGTCTACAGTGGTCCGGCTCTGCTTCATAAGCATCGCCATCACCTGAAACTCAACAAATCTGGTTGGTGTGTACAATACCGTCCCGTAACGTGAGAGTGAGTGATCAACTCAGTGGAACAATAAAGCATAGGTTAACATGTTATCAATTCAGTCAAGCAGTAATGATAAAGCAGTACAATCAAACAATTCTAAATACTCTTGTTAATGCAAGTATGGAATGCAGTCATGATGTATGCCCTCACCACACACTCCCTTGTGCGACACCATCTTACGTTCGCGGCATGCTTGCATTCCTCAGTGCTCCACATCTTCCAGGCACATGCAATGCATGATGAGCATGATTACCGAGTTGTTATTAGTCCATTTCAAACAGCAGGATTGGGAAACTAAGGTACCTCCCTTGTATCATTCCCAAACATGATTCATTCTAGGGTCGTCAGTCCTAGTTAATCTCAGACGATGGTGTATTTTCTAGGTCGCTGCAAAGGCTGTCAGGGCTGTTACGCACAAAGGTTACACCACTCCCCCATCACCTTTTTAATGATTCATCACTATACAGATACAGGCCTAGTTTCATACTCTATACACTGCGGCAAAACTTATCGCCTCACCGCATATTCAGAGTATGCTCGAGGTCACTACAAAGGGCTGCCAGGGCTGTTGCTCGCATTCGTTGCACCACTCCCCCATCACCTTATCAATGTAGGCCGACAGCACGAATATAGTGTCCCATACCACCATAATTGGCTCACGAGTCTGGTTACTCACTGGTCACTACGAGGAGGCACGTGGCCCCAGCGTAGGCCGACAGCTCGACCATGGTGTCCCATACCACCATGCCCGGCTCATGAGTCTTAGCGGATCGAGGTACCATGGTTAAAAGAGATTTCACTAGTAAGTTTGGAACCCTGGGTTCAAGTAGTAGCGTCGAAACATGGTGAACATACATAAGACAGATTAGGTTGCTTGACGAGCTCGGCTAGCTCAAGCGCACAACAAGTTGAACGATATGAAGCGCATAAGCACTTCGTGTGGCCAACCACTATTGCCAACCGAAGTACGACTCAGGTTCGTCGAACACATCTCACGTGGCAAATGAAACTCAGCCACGAATTCGATCCCATTACCGACTGCCTGGACTATACGATAGCCCCAATCACATTCAATTTCAAATATTTAAAGCAGTAATGGATCAAAATTCAAATCATACAATCAAAGACTGATATTATCCGTTTAGGGCTGACAGGGCTGTTGCACGCACTCGTTGCTCCACTCCCCCATCACCCATGACGGATCATACAACGTAAACATGAATTTAAACATATGCATTACATAGATAAAATCATACAATCAATTGAGCATGTTATGAAGTACAACATAAGCATGAGTTTGTACATATTCAATTCCTAATCACACAGATATCTAAAGAAATCATACACATAGTTAAAGAAGTTGAGAATCATATCTCAACACCCTTAAACATTACAATTTACTAACTACTACTCATTCAGACATTTCAACAAACACTTTAAAATATATGCATCAACATACATGACATACGTTGATCATATAGGCATTAGGCCAAATCCTTTCACTAGGGAGTTGCCCCAATCATAACACGCGTACACCCATGACGGATAGTCATGGAAAGTAGGAATCCAAGTTCCATATTCATTTGAACATTTTCACAAACACTTGGCTACACATTTCAACATATATAGGTATAGTGGTCGTGGCGTGATTCAGGGCAAATCCTTTCGTCAAAAGGGTATCGCCAATACAATAATCATATATCCATGACAATTAGTCATGGCGAGCACGAATGAGAATTCTATACTCATTCAGTCATTTTCACAAACACTTAGAATACACTATTTCAACATACATAGTGTATATTAGCAAAACATGTATTAGGACAAGCCCTTTCGCCAAACAAGTATTTTATCCACATATAATATATTCATACAACAAATAATCATGGCAAACACATTTTCAAAATTTATACGTATACGGTATTTTCTACAAATACCTAGAGTATGTAAAATTTCATATTCTTCATCTTTAATCGAAACGGAAAATAGACAGCACTTTGTACATGTGCAATTGCTTACAGATCATGAATCTATCATTATCTGACATTGAAAGCATTGAAAACCATAACCTATACACCTAAAGTCCACACCTTTTATCGTAGAATCGTAACGAATCCAATAGGTTTGTTAAGCTTTCGTATCCGGCAGTTTGGTAACCTAGAGAATGAAATAGGTTAGCTATTTCATAACCTACAACTATCAAAACCCCAAATCAGTTTAGGGTTAGGGTTTCTTACCTAGAAATGAAGCAGGAATCGTCGGAAAAGCGATTAGAACGGAGTGGTTGATCATGGATAGCAGCAGGGAAGAGTGGCAGGGAGAATCTCCCACTTCTCTCTCACTTTCTCTCTCTTTTCTCTCTTATCTCTCTAGGGTTTCTCTCGAATTCGTATGACTGCAATGAGAGAGGGTTTAAGGTCCTTATATAGCCTAAAAACTCATCAAAATAGACTCCAGGTCAAAGTATACTTAGGTTATAACCAAAGCGGGTCAGTTTCAGCTCAACGGAGGACTTCTGGCGGGCCTCCTTGAGCCAAAGGTCGGACTTAAGCTCACCAACACCGAATCTACGTTTAGTTAAGTTTTCATTTCAGTCGGGATTCCAGATCACGCGTGGCGGACCAGTTTCAGTTCAACGGTCAGCGGATCTCGATCGGAGATTCTGAGTACATGGATATGTGTATGAAATTTCTCCTGATTCGAGGGTGTAATTTGGTCTGATTCTGACGGTCTGGTTGCTTAAAACTGATCCGTAAGTGAGAGGTGCCAGATTTCATAATTTTCTATTTTATTTTGAATTAATTTCTCATTTCTCACCCTCTCCGCTCCGAGCTCAAGCGAATAGCGCTGGGACACTATCTGGAGTTGATTTCCGAGATGGTTGTCAAGCCCAGCAAGGTGGTCCTAATTCCTTAACTTCGTGTTAATCGGACTCCCGACATGTGGTCCAGATCTGATACGGAGTTTTGAGATGCTCCCAAGAGCAGCCGGGTAATGAGATTGATCCTAGATTTTAGGGTAACCTAGCGTCAATGATTTTACAAGTTTTGGGTCTTGCAGATCACATTTAAAGTGATTGGTGCTAATTTCACAGGCACTCTAGTTTAACACTAGCTAATTCTCGCTTAATTTCTAAAGGATTTAGTCCTGTATGATTTTTGTCTGAGGTGGTACCTGGGCCTTTGTAGTTTGTATATAAAGTAATCTGAGTTATAATACTTAGCTAGTTTAAGATAGTGTTTAAGGTGAAAGTACTTAGAAAATTTAAAGAACAAGGTGGTGAAGGGTGAGATTTGTGAAGGAAATGGGTTAAGGAGCGATTTTAGACTGTGGGATTCAGTTCTGACAAGTTAATAAGGTGTTAGGATCGACCCATTGTCTAAGGACGTCTAATCCCAGGTTGAAAAAAATCTGGGATGTTACACTTTACGATGTTATACTAAAAATTATGTGTACCCAACACTCAAGTAGGCCGCACGAGAGGAAACTGTGGGCATTCAATAAGCGTCATTGAGACATTCTCATGATCATGAAAGTTTTGTATCAAGTTATCTTTTTAGTGTTTTCACTTCATCCCCATGAGAATGACATTATAAATAATTTAGATAACATATAAACATGAGGTGGAGCCTAAGAAAATTTCAACCGTGTGAATTTTTTCTCCAATATATGAGGTGGATTTTGTTGATGCAAAAAATTGGTAAACCTTCCTCCGACCTATTCCACTTGCACAAGGATGAAACAAAGGAGACCCTGGCTAAAGCCGAGGACCCTCCGATGCTAAAGTCAGTGATGTGACCATGTAGGAAGGGTTTTTAAGAATGGTTTTTTCTGCGTACCTTTCACTTGGAGTTCTCTGTATTTATAGGAATGGGAGGTTCCCATCGTGCAGGGATTCTCTTCCTGATATTTAGGAGATTTGATTTCAATCCGTTTTTTGTCTCCATTCGATCCTGAGATCCTCGGGATTGGGAATCCTTTTACGAGATTTCTGGGACAGCGTTTTTATTCACACCGTCTTTTCCTTGCTCGACTCCATCTTGACCGACTCTGTTGATGAGTTAGTCTCGGCCAGCTTTAAGGATAAAGTTATTTGCCTTTTGTCGGATGAAACGGAATCGATCCGCAGTCATTTTCCTCTCTTACTCCGATAGCCAACCTAATTGAGTCAGTTTTATGGTCGGTCGAATGGCTTCTAAGCTTCCGGCCTTTAATCGGCCTTTTAGATGTTGTTGTCTCTTTTGCCGAGTCAACTTTCATGTATCTTATATATTTTGCCTAGGGCTTATGACTTTATAAGCCTCGGTCGGGGTTAATTCCCTGCAATCTGAGTTAAGTCTCTCCTTGAGGCATTTAGCTTCTCTGTCTCGGTCGAGCTTATTGCCTCGGACTCCTGAGCCATATCAGTAGAATTAGTCCATTCCATAACCGGGTCTCCGGACTTGTCATATTTTTCCCCAACAGTAAGCCCCCTTACTCATTGCGTCAACCGTGTTGATGTTGAGGAGTAGAGTTTTTGGGTCAGGTTGGACCGGAGACCGATATTATGATGGAGCATTTAATGTTCGTGTGTCGGCTTGAACTTGTGTCGATTCGTTGGTCGAGGTCGCACGCGCGAGAAGCTGTCAGAGCGCTTCTTCGGCTAATGAGCTTTAGACGCGTTGTGGAGATGACGTCTTCATCAGTCGGCGTGTACCACGTGTCGGGCAGGGGAGTTGAAACGAACGTTGATACGACTCCTCCTTAAATGCACTTGCCACGCAGCTGGACTATATAAGGAGGAGCGGGATGCCCATTACTCATTTTCGCACGTGCCCTCCGCTTCTCGTTTTCGTTTTCTCTATGCTTTCCGCCATTTTCGTGTTTTTCCTTACTGATTTCCACCCACGTTCGCATCCTTGCCTCCATCTCTGGTGAGTTCTAGCTCTCTCCCTCCCTTTTGCTTTAATTCTCGTAACAATGCAAGGTTCCAGAGTCCCGGGAGGGAGCTTCTGGCGACGAGGGCGAAGCGAGACATTTCTGGAATGTCTCAGAATCGCCCTCGCTGCTGGCGGAGATGACCATCGGTGCTAATGCGGCCTTTCAATATTCAGAGAGGGTAGCCGGGGCTTCAGCGGAATGCCTTGCTTCTACGGGACCCTCTCGCGGTGGGGCGTCACTGCAGACTGCCACTGGTAGACCCAATCCTCCCAAGGAGGAAATGGAGGAAGAGGATGATGAGATAGAGGGGACAAGTGAGTCGGTCCCCACACGGAGATCAGCATGAACTGTTGAATCGGCGGCCGAGGGAGGAGAGGCAGGAGATGAACAGAAAGGTCCGGTTCCCTCGGTATTGACCGAGGCGGACTTGGATAGGATCAGGGTAGGGTATCATGTCCCGGACTCGGTCATCCTTCGTCTGCCCCTGCCGAGTGAGCTACCTGACCATCCTCCGGCTGGGATGGTTGCAATCTTCCAGGTTACTTTACAATGCGGCCTACGTCTGCCCCTCCAGGGTATTGCTCGAGATTTACTTTCCCGACTCCAGATTGCACCGGGGCAAATCGTTCTGAATGGATGGAGGAACTTGTTCGGATGCTCGGTGTTGTGGGCTGAGACAGAGCAGCCCCCACTAACTATCGATGAGTTTCTCCATCTGTATCAAGTACGACCGAATCCACAGCAACCCGGCTGGTACTTTTTTGTGCTTGGCAGAACAAGGGCGGACCTTTGATAACCGACCCTCCTACCTCCAACAAGCACTGGAGAGATAGATGGTTCTGGGAGTGCGGCCACTGGGAAACTGCCGAGCCAGGACTTATCGAACCTCGCGTTCCTCAGGCGTTCTCCCAAGCATGTGACTCGGCATGCACTTTTTCATTTATCTCCTCAACACTTATGTCTCTGAGTCTGATTGAATGTGTTTTGCAGATATCCCTGTGCGTAGGCTGAAACTTGGGGCCGGCGCCTTAGCACGGATCAAGGACCTAAAGGCGCTGAATCCGGAGGATCGATCTTGGAAGGTGCTTCTCCAGTCGGAGCGTCTTCTTCTCTCGGGCTTAGACTCGGCTGTAACAGGTAACTCCTAGATGTTCTGGTTGTATTTTCCTCAAACTGTACTTGACTCGTCTTGCTTATGATGCAGAGATGGCTGAGGCAAGGCCCATTCTTCGTCCGCCTTCTAAGATGAGAGCTCATCCGCGGTCAGAGACTCATTCTAAGACTCGTCCTCTAAATAGACCGAAGACGGTCTCGAAGGCTAAGGGGCAAGCCACACAGGCTCTCCCGACTGAGGTCCCGACCATATACTTGGAGGAAGGGGCAGAAGGGGCGGAAGTGGCGGACGAGGTGGTGGAAGTGGCAGCTTCCGACTCTCAGGCTCAGGCGACTCCTGACCAGGACCTGTGTAACGACTCGAAAAATTCTGTACAAAGACCCGAGTACCACCTCAGGTAGAAATCACTCAGGACCAAATCCTTTAGAAATTAGACGAGAATTAACTAGTGCTAAACTAGTTTACTTGTGGAATTAGCACTAATCACTTTAAATACGATCTGTAAGACCCAAAACTTATAGAATCATTGACGCTAGGTTACCCTAAAATCAGGATCAAACTGTATACCCGGTTGTTCTCGGGAGCACATTGAAACTCCGTATCGGACCTGGACCACACATCGAAAGTCCGACAACCGCGAAACCATACCGTTATGGCCGCTTAGTTGGACTTGACTACCACCTCGAAAATCAAGTCCTAATTGTGTCCAGAAACGCACAAATTGGACCCGGAGCGAAGTGTATGAGAAACGTGAATATCTTTAGAAAATAAATTCGGATTTAAGTAAACTGAGTCGTGTTGCTTGCGGATCAAAAATAAGGATTCAGACCGTCAGAATCTGACCCAAATACATCCTCGGATCAGGGGAAATTTCCCATACATGGCAATGTGCCTGTGGCCCTGATCGAGTTTGGTGACCGTTGAACTGAAACTGGTCCGCCATGGTCTATCTGGAAATCCGATCAGACTAAAAATTTAACATGACATACATCCACTGTCAAGGAACTTAAGTCCGACCGCACGGGGAAAAGGAGGCTCCGGAATTGCTCCGTTGAGCCGAAACAGACAAGTTTTGGTTATAACCTAAGTATACCTCGACCCTGGGGCCATTGAGTTCAGAAAAGAGCTTATATAAGGGCTTTAAACCCTCTCCCATCCCATACCTACGAATTTGAGAAACCCTAAGGAGAGAAGAAAGAAGAAAGAGAAGGAAAGAGAGAGAAAGTGAGTGAAAGAGAGGGAGTGGTTCTGGAGAATTATTCCTGCTATTCTACGTGCTTGTCCATCACTACCAAATAGCTATTCCGGCGATTCTGACTTCGTTCTTAGGTAAGAAAACCTAACCCTAATCTGTTCTAGTTTTAATTGTTGCAAGTAGTGAAATAGCCGACTTAACTCGTGCTATAGGTTGTCATTCCATCGTTGACGAAGACTTAGAGTCTCTATCGAATTCGTTACGCTTCTACGGCGTAAGGTGTGGACTATAGACGTATAGGTTATGGTTTTTAAAGCTTTCAATGTCGGTTAATGATAGATTCCTGACGTGGATGCTATTTCACATGCAAAATACGATGTCTGTCTTGCGTTTCAGTTATATACGAACTATGTGGAGTTTAGCGTATTCTTTGTATTTGTAGAAAGTACCGTATACATATGAAATTTGAAAGTGTGTTTGCCATGATTAATTGCCGTGTGTATATACTAGTTATGCGTGTAACAACTCCTTGACGAAAGGATTCGCCCTAATATATGTTTGGGCCAACTTACGTTATGTAGGCTAATAAGCGTAGTCTAGGTGTTCGTGAAAATGCTTGTATAAGTAAGTACTTAGGAGAGTGCTTTAGGTGGGTGTTGAGATAGGATTCTCAACTACCTTAGGGATGTGTATGATTTCCTCCATGCAAGTTGTTTAGTTTCCTTGCTTTACTTGTGAAAGGCATGTGTATGAATTCTTGTTTATGTTGCATCTTATAACATGCTCGATAATATGATTGGACTACTTGGTTACTCCTGTTCTGACTACTTCACCTGCTTATTGGTTAAGGTTAAATGTGTATGGGGCTATGCTATGGTCCAGGCAATCGGTAACAGGCTTTGAGTTCGTGGCTGAGATTTATTCGCCACGTAGGACGTGTTTGACGAGCCTGAGCCATACTAGAATGGTCGGCAGTGGTTAGGCTACACAGAGTGTTTACGCACTTCATGTCGATCAACTTAAGGCGCGCTTGTAATAGTCTAGTTAGTTAAGTAACCCGATTGACCCGATGTATGTTCACCATGTATGGACGCTCCTGCTTGAACCTAAGGTATCAAACTCACCAGTGGAAACCCCGTTAAACTTAGTACCTCGATCCGCTAAGACTCATGAGCCAGACATGGTGGTATGGGACACTGTGGTCGAGCTGTCGGCCTACGCTGGGGCGACGAGCCTCCCCGTAGTGACCAGTGAGCAACACCGCCTCGTGAGCCGAATACGGTGGTATGGGACACTGTATTCGAGCTGTCGACCTACACTGATCAGGTGACAAGCCCTTTGTAGTGACCTCGAGCATACTCTGAGACTGCGATGAGCCTTTCCGTAGCAACTAGAGTATAAACTAGGCCTGCACTGATCAAATGACGAACCCTTTGTAGTGACCGAGAACCGTAACATCGTATGAGATTTGCTGGGACTGACGACCCTAGAATGGATCATTGTTTGGGAAATGATATAAGGGAGGTACCTTAGTTTTCCAATCCTACTATATGAAAGGGACTAATAAGAACTTGGTAATCACGCTCATAACATCGCACTGCATGTGGCCCGGGTTGAAGAGCACAGAGGGAAGAAAGCATGCCGCGACCATAAGATGGTGTCGCACGAGGGAGTGTAGGCGAGGGCATGCATCATGAATACATTTCATCCTTGCATTAATAAGAGTATCTAGGAATGTCTGACATGTCTGCTTTACCATTACTGTTTGACTGAGTTGATAACATGTTAACCTTTGCTCTATGATTCCACTGAGTTGATCACTCACCCCCACGTTCTCGGACGGTGTTCTGAACACCCACCAGATTTTATCTTAGTTGCAGATGACGATGCGACCCAGGAGGCGGAGCCTGATTACTATAGCGACCAGGATGTGTTCTCATATATGCAGTTCTCCCACGATTTCGCTTAGGCCGTCCTGTTCGGCGAGGCTACAGGGCTTATCATTGTAGTTGAACTATTTTTGACATCTTGACTCTTGACTATTACATGTATATGGTGACTCAATGATGTGTTCATACTCTGGAGACCGATAGTGATCCTTTTTTGCTTATATACATTTATATACATCTTTCAGTCTTCTGCTTGTGTTGTATAAATTGATCTGGAGTATGAATTACTGTTTTGGTATAATCCCACTCATGATTAATGCATTAACATAAACAACATTTAATCATAAGTATATATGTTGCATAAGTGATGTTTTGGAACTCGGGAGTTGAGTTGCTACTCGACCCCCGATTTTCAGGGCGTTACAACCTGTTGTCGAGCAAGTCTCGGAACAGAGGGAGGAGCAGAGAGGGGAGCCCTCAGGAGGGGAGATGACTCAACGGGAGACATCGGCCTTCCAGCGGGCTGTATCTGACATGGTCCCTTGGGCCATTTCTCATGAGAGCGAGAAAGAATTCGCTGCGCTCTTCGAAGCCCCTGGGAGGCGGACTCTCTCTCATGTTGCAAAGATCCTCCTCGAGGTAGGACTCGGGCTTTTCACTTGTCTTGCTAACCTCTTCGGTTTCAATATGACTTTACATTTTCCTTTTGCAGTTCGCCCCTTGCTTGCTCAGGGCTAGCATAGATCTGGTCGAGGCTTAGAGTCGAGCGGCGGATGCTGAAGCAGCTCGGAAACGGGCAGCGAAGGCGGAGGCACAACTTGAAGCTGTCATGGCTCGGGCTGGCCTACTGTCTGGCGAATTAGGGCGTGCCCGGAAGGCCACCGAGGATGCCAAGGCCGAGTGTGCTCACGTGGCCTCGCTATTGAAAGAGGCCCAGGAAGAGAGTCGGCAGGATCGTCTGGCCCGTGCCTCTTCCGAGGAGAAATTGGCTCGGCTTAAGGCTGTAACTCCCTGAAATTTGGGGGTCGAGTATGAACTCAACTCCTGAGTTCCAACGCATCACTTATGCAACATAGATAATGATGATTAAATGTTGTCTGTGTTAGATCAATAAACATGAATGAGATTTTACCAAAACAGTAATTCATACTCCAGATCAATTGTATAAAGGCAAGCGGAAGACTGAAATTGTATACATATGTAAGGGAACAAAACCATCATGAACTCCAGAGTATGAACACTAACTGAGTACCCATACATATGTATTGTTTCTAAATCAAAAGGGCAAAATACAACTAAAAATAGATCCTGAAATCCCCGCGATCCAGTCGGCCTAAGCAAAGCCTTAAGAGTACCGCATGTATGAGAACTCGTCTTGGTCCTCATCGTAGTCTGGCACCGCCTCCTGAATCGACGTACCATCTACACCTGAGACAGAGTCTGGTTGGTGTGTACAACACCGTCCCGTAACATGGGAGTGAGTAGCTAACTCAGTGGAACAATAAAGCATAGGTTAACATGTTATCAATTCAGTCAAGCAGTAATGATAAAGCAGTACAATCAAAACAATCCTAACTACTCTTACTTGGTGCAAGTATGAAATGACATGATGAATGCCCTTGCCAAACCACCCTCATGCGACACCATCTTACGTTGGCGAATGCGTTCATCCCTAAGTGCTCCACATCTACTAGGCACGTGCAATACGATGATGAGCATGATTACCGAGTAATTATTAGTCCATTTCAAACAGCAGGATTGGGAAACTAAGGTACCTCCCTTGTATCATTCCCAAACATGATCCATTCTAGGGTCGTCAGTCCTAGTTAATCTCAGACGATAGTGTATTTTCTAAGTCACTGCAAAGGCTGCCAGGGCTGTTACGCACAAAGGTTACACCACTCCCCCATCACCTTTTTAACGGTTCATCACTATACAGATACAGGCCTAGTCCATACTCTATATACTGCAGCAAGATTCATCACCTCACCGCAAATTCAGAGTATGCTCGAGGTCACTACAAAGGGCTCCTCACCAATCAGTGTAGGCCGACAGCTCGAATATAGTGTCCCATACCACCATAATCGGCTCACGAGTCTGGTTGCTACTGGTCACTACGGGGAGGCACGTGGCCCCAGCGTAGGCCGACAGCTCGACCACGATGTCCCATACCACCATACCCGGCTCATGAGTCTTAGCGGATCGAGGTACCATGGTTAACGGGATTCCACTGGTAAGTTTGGTACCCTAGGTTCAAGCAGTAGCGACCAAACATAGTGAACATACATTAGACATATTGGGTTACTTAACGAGCCTAACTAGCTCGAGCGCACAATCAACTGAACGACATGAAGTGTATAAGCACTTCATGTGGCCTTACCACTGTCGCCAACTGAAGTACGACTCGGGTTCGTCAAACCCATCTTTCGTGGCGATATGAATCTCAACCACGATCTCAAGTCTGGTACCGATTGTCTGGACTATAGACATAGTCCCAAACTCAATCAATCCTTACTCATAGCATGTGGTGTAAAGCATAATAAACAAGGCAATTCAAGCATGTTAACAAGCATGTCATAAAGCATGTTATAAAACATGTTACAAAGCATGTTATAAAGCATATTACAAAGCACTATACAAATAGGAATACAAACACATATATTTCATAAGTAAGTGGTTAAAGTAAACAACCACTTGGAGGAAAATCATACATGTCTCTAAGGTAGTTGAGAACCCCATCTCAACACCTACCTACGGCATTAACATCTAAGCACTTACTCTCACAAGCATTTTCACAAACACTTAGAATACACTATTTCAACATACATGATGTATGTTAGGAAAACATGCATTAGGACTATCCTTTCGCTAAGCGAGTATTTTATCCATGTATGATATATTCATACAGCAAATAATCATGGTAAATACATCTCCAAATTTTATACGTATACGGTATTTTCTAGAATACACAATTTCAACATACATAGTGTATATAAGCAAAACATGTATTAGGGCGAGTCCTTTCGCCAAACAAGTAATTTATCCACATATAATATATTTATACAACAAATAATCATGTCATACACATTTCCAAAATTTGTACGTATAAGGTACTTTCTACAAATACTTAGAGTATGTAGAATTCCATATTTTTCATCTTTAATCGAAACGGAAAGCAGACAACACTTTGTACATGTGCAATTACATGCAGATCATGAATCTATCATTATCTGACATTGAAAGCGTTGAAAACCATAACCTATACACCTAAAATCCTCACCTTATACCGTAGAATCGCAACGAATCAGCTAGGTTTATTAGGCTTCCGTATTCGGCAATTCGGTAATCTATATAATGAAAGAGGTTAGCTATTTCATAACCTACAACCCCAAAACAGATTAGGGTTAGGGTTTCTTACCTAGAAAAGAAGTCGAATTCGCTGGAAAAGCGACAAGAAAGGGGTGGTGCAGCTTGTGTAGTGGCAGAAAACAATAACAGAGAAATTCTCCCACAACTCTCTAGCTTTCTCTCTTTTTTTCTCTCTTCTTACTTGGGTTTTTCTCAAATTCGTATGGCTGTGAGAGAGGGGGTTCTAAGGTCCTTATATAGCCTAAAAACTCTCTGAAATAGACTTAAGGTCAAGGTATACTTGGGTTATAACCAAAGTGGTATTTTACCAGCTCAACGGAGCACTTCTGGCGGGCCTACTTGAGCCAAAAGTCGGACTTAAGCTCACCAACCTTGGATCTAGGTGAAGTTAAGTTTTTGTTCCAGTAGGGTTTCCAGATCACACGTGGCGAACCAGTTTCAGTTCAATGGTCAACGGGTCTCGATCCAAAATTCCAAGTACATGTAAATGTTTGTGAAATTTTTCTTGATCCGAGGGTGTATTTGGGTCAGATTCTGACGGTCTGGTTGCTTACAAAATGTCCGCAAGCGACGCGTGCCAGATCACTATTCAAGATATTTATTTTGTAAAGAAAACAAGGGTTTTCACACTCTCTCGCTCCGGACTCGAGCGAACAGCCGTGGGACACTGTCTGGATTTGATTTCTGAGATGGTTGTCAAGCCCAGCGAGGCGGTCCTAAGTCCTTAACTTCGTATTATTCGGACTCCCGATGTGCAGTCTAGACCTGATACGGAGTTTCAATGTGTTCCCGAGAGCAGTCGGGTAATGAGTTTGATCCTAGACTTTAGGGTAACCTAGCGTGAATGATTCTACAAGTTTTGGGTCTTGCAGATCGTATTTAAAGCGATTCCAACGGATTTCATGGCTAATCTAGTTTAGCACTTAGTTAACTTTGTCAAATTTCTAAAGATGTAATCCTAAGTGATTTCTGGTCGAGGTGGTACTCGAGCCATTGTACGAAAAATTTCGAGTCATTACAAAGGCCGAGACCAAAACTGTCCTTAAGACGGCCAAGAAACAGGCCGGCGAGCAGGCCGTAAATGCATTTCTTGAATCCCTGGAGTACTTGGATGAACGGGATCGCTTGTTTCAACACGGCTACACCAAGTGTGTCGGACTGATGAAAGAAACCTTCCCCGACCTTGATCTCTCGGGATTTGATGAAGTTGCCTCGGGGTTTGAGGAGCCAGAGGCCTAGGCGGCCGGGTCCACTGATGTTGCGGCTGGTATCGAGGTCAAGGCTAAGGCAGCTTCAGAGGTCGCTCCGAGTGGTGGCAGCAGCTGAGCCAGTGCCGACTCCTGAGTTAGCTCCTGATGAACCTTGGAGCTGGTTTGAAGATGTCTAGCACTTTAAGCACACCAAGCTTCAGGCACTTCAAGCACACAGGGCGGGCTTGAGAGCATCTACAACCGAGTGGGGACTCAATGTATTGCGGCTGACTCTTTTTGCTTTTATCTTTATGGTTTTATCAATGTAATTCCACAGTGGACACTCATGTAATCCGATGTAAAGGTCATTTGATGAATGAATATATTTAGTCTTTTTAGTCATTTGAGTCATCTTACAAGTTTTTCATTTTCTGCTTCACTGAGTCTTCATGAATGCTCAACGGCCGATCTATGGGTAATAGAACTTTAGATGCTCGGCATTCCATGGATGGGGTAATAACTATCTAATTAGGTCTTCCAACCGATATATTCCAGGTCGGATGGTGCTCGAGACGACATAGGGTCCTTCCTAATTGGGTCCCAGTGTACCCGCACCAAACTTCCTTAGTGCTTAGGAACATTTTTTGGAGGACCATATCTCCTACTCGAAAGCGTTTAACCTTGACTCGGGCGTAGTAGAACCGAGCCACTTGTCATTGCCAAGTGACCATCCGTAGCCGAGCTTTTTTCCTTTGTTCTTTCAGGAGATCAAGTCCGAGAGCCAAAAGTTCTTCGTTGTCTTCTTCATTAAATGAGCTGACTTGGGTTGAAGGCAACCCGATCTCGACCGGGGTGACTACTTCCGAGCCATAAGCAAGGGAGAAAGGAGTTTCTCATGTGGTTGTTCGAGTGGTAGTTCGGTATGCCTACAGTATTTTAGGAAGCTCTTCAGCCCATGCACCTTAAACTTGGTCAAGTTTGGTTCGAAGATGCTGTTTAATGATCTTGTTGACTGCCTCGACTTGTCCATTCATCTGAGGATGATGTGGGGACGCATAAAGGTTTCCAATCCCGAGATTACTACACATCTCTCGGTAATGCCTGTTGTCGAACTGCTTCCCATTATCGGTAACAATGGTCCGAGGTATCCCAAAACGGCAGACGATATTTTTCCATACGAAGTCTGTGATCTTCTGCTCGGTTATCCTAGCTAATGGCTCGGCCTCGGCCCATTTTATGAAATAGTCTACTGCAATGACGGTGAACTTGGTTTGTCCCTTCCCCAGGGGGAATGGTCCGATGATGTCAATTCCCCATTGTGCGAAGAACCAAGGACCAGTCATGGGGGTCAGATCTTTACGAGGTTTCTTCGGAACGGCTGCGAATCGCTGGCATTTATCGCATCTTTGGACGAGCTTAAGGGCATCGTGCTGGATAGTCAGCCAGTAGTACCCTTGACGCAACACCTTATGCGTGAGAGATTGTCCTCCAGAGTGATTTTCGTAGATCCCTTTGTGGATATCTCGTAGCACGTAATCAGCTTCATCGGAATTTAGGCATCGTAGCAAAGGAGTGAAGAATCCTTTTTTGTACAGCATCCCGTTAAATATGGTGTAACGAGAGGCTAACCGGGTCATTGATGCTCTGACAACTTTCCACTACCAAGATATTGGACGATCGGGTCGAGCCCAGTGGATTCCGAATCGATTGAATGTACGGTCGAGCTAACCGGTTCATCGATGCTCGGCTTAACAACGTACTTGATTGGAACAGACCTGAGTATGTCGTCTTCGTCGGCAGAGACAAGTTTTGCTAGTAGATCGGCCTTAGCATTTTCTGTTCGGGGGATTGATGTTTTATTTAAATCAACCTGATTTAAATGATTTTAAACTCGCAAGTATACGAATCAGGTGTAAACATGGTACATATTACGAGATCGTTCCCATGAGGACTAGTTGTCACAATTCGAATTTTCAGATTCTTCTTAACTAATCCAACAAATATTTTAGCTAGTGATTAAGTAAACTAACAAAAATCAATGAAAATAACTGAGAACAAGAATGAAAATTCACTCAAGGAGAACACTAGGACTTTTGAATCCACCCCTAATTATCCTAACCCTTGTTTTACTTGTTGATTCACCCTAATTTAGAATGACGTAAATTCAATAAATAAAGCACAATCTGTGTCCTTGGTCAGGCACATAGGATGTATAATTCCCTTAAAGCACAAATGATTTTTCGCTTAATATCAATTGTCCCTAATGCATGCACATCAATTGTCATGTATATTTAGACATTAAGAATCAACCAAACCACTTAAATCCACATCCACCATATGATATCTTAATTATGAATCATAGAAGATGAAATTGGAAAAAATCTCAAGGATTACATCTTTCCATCTATGGTTAGGCATGAATAGATGTAAATTCCTATTTGAATAGATGTAAATTCCTATTTCTTTCTCTATAGGAAAACCTGTTCATGGTCAGACACAAGCACACCTAGAATAAGATTCTAAACAACATCTACATCTAGACTTTGGGTAAGCTCATAGATCGGAGAAGTATGGAGTTTTCATTTAATCACAATAGAGAAAGAAATAAATTAATTAATTCCAGATGAAATCAATAAATAACAAGAATTATTCAAATTAGGGGTTTCATCTCAGCCCTAGCTAAGAAGTTTAACCTGACCTAAACATAATTAAGCTAAAAAAAAAAAACATAAAACAAAATGAATAAAAAAAACTATTTTAAGAAAGTTGCTCCACGTTCCAGCTCCAGATTGAATCCACTCTCTCTTATTTCTTCTCTCTTTCTTATAGGCAGCAAGAGGCTAGGTGGAGTTGGCTGGCTGTATAAGTCGGTGAAGTGCGTAACAAGCATGTCGGTTTTCAAAACCGACTCTATTTCGCAGTTGGATATGTTTACGTACGTAAAACAGCTTGCGCTCGACCCGCATTTGGTGTGAAACGGCCGACCATTTTGACTATCTAACTTCTTAGGAACGGTTAGAATCCACCTGGGCTCCATCTTGATGGTTTGGATTGCCCATCCAATCAATGATGATGAGCCAGAATGACTCAACATGCGTCGGCTTCGAAGCAAGGTCGGTTCTGCGTTCGGCGCTGGTGTTGATGGGCCCCATTTATAGTAGTTATTTCGAAGATCAGAGCCGTTTAATGTATTTGTAGGACCGATTTAGGCCATGAGCCAAAATCTGGAATGACTCTAAATCTTAGGTGGACCGCAATATCAATCAACGTGGCGTCTTTTCCTCTCATCTTCCGATCTCGTTCTTGTGTATGGTTGCATAAGAACACCATGGTTCTTGTTGAAATCATTCCCTGGAACCACTGGTCGGATCGGATCATCCATCTAGATGATGTTTGTGGGCCACAAGAATCCAACGAAAGCCCCCTGTTGATGATTTCCGTCTCTGTTTCGGATTCCATGGAAGTGCGATCATCAGTGGGGTCACTATGGGAATCTTCTAGACAATCAGCTCCGTCCATTAGCTTCCTCATGAAAAACCAGTCAGTCCTGATTGTTTTTGGATCAATATTGTGGTGGGTCACCTAATGGATCTTTCGACCGTCTAATTTGCGTTTACAGGGTTTGAGAACCTATTTTCAATGCTCTTGAAAATTTTCCACCTAGGCCTTGATTAGTGGACCTGAGGGATTCCAATGGACGGTCCGGATCGGACCGTCGAATCATGATTGTGGCCCACAAGGGAGGACCGCAAGTCCGTGTACACGGTCGTTTGCAGGCGGACGGTGGTTTTTTAAGATGAGTCGGGTCAGCGCATGCTGACCGACTTAGTGTATTCGGTGCACGACGAGTCCTCGTGTACATGTTGTACACGCACTGCAGCATAGGGTCCACTTTCATGTTTTCGTGAAATCCGCTCTGTCCATCCATTCTGTCATATCATTTAAACCGTCAAGACCAATTTTGAAGTATATCCAAATAATAGGTGAGCCCAAAATCAATGGTTTATGAGCTGATCTGTTCGTTGGGCCACCTCCACGGGGATCCAGGAGCTGAAATTCGACGTGTAGGGTTAATACATGGTCCTCAGGCCATATAAGAAGTTTCGAGCCGAACGGATGGTGAGAACCTTGCGATCTCGCATTCTGGACGATTTTCAGGCAACTTGAGCTTCAGTTTCTCAATTTTCTCGAATATCTGGCATGTAAATTTGTCAATCTTGGTCCCCCGGAGTCTGTCCCTTACCTTGGTGAATTCTGAGTATTAAATTTGTACTTCTACCATTCTATTTCAATTCAAGCTCGTAATTACACTCTGCATCACAAACACGATTAAATCGGGCCATTAAACAGTACCATGCTCGTAAATCCAGGCAATAACTAGGGTCTAATATGCAATAATCGACCCTCATAAGGGATCCGAGTCACAATACATAGTTGGAAACCATCGATCAATTCTTTGGCTTTCTTCATGTATGCTTTCAGCTGCTCTTTTCGGGTTTGATACACGCTGGTGACTTGGTTCACGACCAATTGCGAGTCACTAAATACGTTGAGATGAGTAACACTTAGACTGACTGCGAGTCGAAGGCCGAGCAATAAGGCTTCATACTCTGTTGTATTGTTTGAGGCTTGAAATCTAAGTCTTAAGGCATATTGCATGTAGGTTTGATCGGGAGTTTCCAAGATGACTCCTGCCCTGCTTGCCTTAGAGTTGGATGAGCCGTCGACGTAAAGCTTCCAGGGGGTTGGGTCGGGCGATGACTCGGGAGAAGCAGTCGTCAGTTGTTTGGTTCCAAGCTCGGTAAGTGAATCGGCTTGTTGCGTAACTTCAGCGATGAAGTCAGCCACAACTTGTCCTTTTACCGCTACTCTCGGCTTGTACTAAATGTCGAATTCACTGAGCTTGATCGCCCACTTCGTTAGTCGGCCGGAAGCTTCTGACTTCTAAAGGATCTGACGCAGTGGGAGGTCGGTCATGACGACGATAGTGTGAGCTTGAAAGTATGGCCGAAGTCGTTGCGAGGAGACGACTAGGACTAGGGCCACCTTCTCCAGGGGTAGATATCTTGTTTCTCTAGGCAATAATGCTTTGTTGACGTAATACACTGGCAATTGTTTTCCTTCATGCTCGCGTACCAAAGCCAAGCTTACAGCTGCGTTGGAAACCGCCAGGTGCAATAGCGAAGCTTCCCCAGACTCGGGTTTCGATAAGATAGGTGAAGATCCGAAGTATGACTTTTGTAAGTGTTATGGTTTCTTGATCCTTTGGTTGTCAAATTTTATGGTGCCAAAAACACAATTTATGTCTTGTATACCATGTTGATTTGTATGTTCAAGACAATGCATCAATGCTATAAGTTAAGAACATTTCAAGAGCTACATCAGAAGACGAGTTCTTGTTCAAGACTCAAGTACAGCTCGAGATCATGTTCAACTCAAGATGAATTACAACTCAAGAATGACAAATCCAAGCTTTCGAAGATCTCAAGTCCAAGCTACATCTTGTAGAGATCTCAAGCTTCATAATCTTCAAAGGTCAACCATCATCTGAAGAAATGAAGTTTCAATATCCTTACTTCACATTTAAGGTATAAATGACCTTAGATTGACCTTAGGGTAGGTCATTTTGTATACATAATTCAAATTGAATCTTTTTATAAATGTTTGGTCTTTTCTAAGACTAGTCCTGGACTCTGTTCAACTAGTCTTGAAACTGGCTCGATCAGTCCGAGAAATTCCAAGACCAGTCCTAAGTTGTTGCAAATTTTCAGAATTTTTTGGTTGAGCTTCCACCAGTCCTGGAGTCTGCTCGACCGGTCGTAGGAACAGTGCCGACTCATTCACGACCAATCCTACCGCTACGATTCAAACTCCAGCAACCATTCTTGGTTCCTCACGACCAGTCGTGGACATCCTAAGACCAGTCATAGAACGATTTATCCGATCGCGCTTAAAATTTCAAAATGCAGTTCGACCTAGGACCAGTCGTAGACGCGATTTCTGCATCTATAAATTGAACACGAATTTCAAAGTTTTTCAAGAATTCAATTCAAGTAAAATCAAGGCATCACTCTGAGATAAGTTTGTGTTATTTAAGCTATATTGTGCATATTTCATATTCTCTTTTGTTAGCTTTATTTATTTGATTTTGTTTCTGCATTCCAATCTAAATTGAATAAAGGAATTATTGTATTCCTTCTTCTTGGAATCAAAATCAAATAGAGCTAGCCCAACTGGTTTAATTTAAAATCAATTAGAACTTAGAACCATATCAAAGTGAGTATTGGACAACTGAACTTCTATATTCGAACTTCTACTCCGATTGGTTCTTCCGTGCTGCTGCAAAAGGAGAAATCCAGGTATTTTACATTTGTGTAAATCTTCTATGCTTTTGGTTTTTGTTTGAGATTAAGCCAGAAAAATCTCAATCTAGTGGTTATTTGAGGAGAGCCAGAAAACTCGGAAGTGGGGTTTTTTGAATTGTGTAATCCCATTTGAAAGACACAATTGTGAAGGTTTTAGGTGAACCTGTGAAACTTATTTTCATAGTGAATGCTGCTATCCCCTATTGTAACATCCCGGATTTTTGTCAACCTGGAATTAGACATCCTTAGGCGATGGGTCAATCCTAACACAGGTTTAACTTCCCAAACGCTCAATTAAAGCCTCAAATCCCTTTTCAAACCATTTCCTTCACAAATCCCACCCTTCACTACCTTGTGCTTTCAATTTTTCAAAGCACTTTTGCCCTGGACACTATCCTAAACTAGCTAAGTAGTATAACTTGGATCACTTTATATACAAACTACAAAGGCCCAGGTACCACCTCAGACAGAAATCATACAGGATTAAATCCTTTAGAAATTTAACAAAGTTAACTAAGTGCAAAACTCGATTAGCTATGGAATCCGTTGGGATCCCTTTAAATACGATCTGCAAGACCCAAAACTTGCAAAATCAGTGACTCTAGGTTACCCTAAAGTTTAGAACCAAACTCATTTCCTGGTTGCTCTCGGGAATGAAATGAAACTCCGTATTGGATCTGGACCGCACGTCGGAAGTCCAATTAACACGAAGTCAAGGAACTAGGACCGCCTCACTGGGCTTGACAATCATCTCAAAAATCAGGTCCAGCCGATGTCCCACGGCCATTCGTTTGGATCCGGAGCGAGGGAATGTGAAAAACACTATTCCCTTTACAAAATAAATATCTGGAAAAGTGATCTGGCACCATTCGCTTGCGCATCAGTATTAAGCAACCAGACAGTCAGAATCAGACTAAATTACACCCTCGGATTAAGAAAAATTTCAGGAACATTTACATGTGCTTGGAATTTCGGATCGTGGCCCACTGACCGTTGAACTGAAACTGGTCCGCCACGTGTGATCTGGGAATCCGATCGAGTCAAAAATGTAATCCCACGTAGATCCATGTGTGGAGAGCTTAAGTCTGACGTTTGGCTCAAGGAGGGCCACCAGAACCTCTCTTTTGAGCTAGAAAAGTGACGAAATACCTATATTAGCAGTAACCTTTGAACAGGAGTCTATTTCGGTGAGTTTTGAGACTATATAAGGACCTTAAACCCTCTCTCATGGCAGCCATACGAATTTGGGTTTTGAGAGAGGGAAAAGAGAGAGGAAGTGAGGGAGAAGTGGGAGAATCTCCCTGCCATCGTTCCCTGCCACCACACGGGCTGCACCATCCCTTTCTTGACGCTTTTCTGGCATTTTCGGCGTCGTTTCTAGGTAAGAAACCCTAACCCTAATCTGTTTTGGGGTTTAGACTGTTGTAGGTTGTGAAATAGCTAACCTATTTCGTTCTCTAGGTTGCCAAACTGCCGAATACGGAAGCTAGACAAACCTATCGATTCCGTTGCGATTCTACGACAAAAGGTGCGGACTTTAGGTGTATAGGTTAGGGTTTTCAACGCTTTCAATGTCAGATAATGATAGATTCATGATCTACATGCAATTGCAAATGTACAAAGTGCTTTCCGTTTCCTGTTTCGATTAACGTTGTAGAATATGGAATTTCACATACTCTAGGTATACGTAGAAATACCGTATACGTATTTTTTTTGGAGAAGTGTTTGACATGTTTATTTAATGTATGATTATACTATATATGGATAAAATACTAGTTTGGCGAAAGGAATTGCCGTAATACATGTTCACTTGTAAATGCTACGTATGTTGAAATTGTGTATTCTAGAAATACTGTATACGTATAAATTTTGGAGATGTATGTATCATGATTATTTGCTGTAGTAATATATTATACATGGATAAAATACTCGCTTGGCTAAAGGATAACCCTAATACATGTTTTGCTAACATGCACCATGTATGTTGTAATAGTGTATTCTAAGTGTTTGTGAAAATGACTGAATGAGTATTGAATTCTCATTCGTGCTCGCCATGACTAATTGTCATGGATTCATGATGGTTGTATTGGCGATACCCCTTTGACGAAAGGATTTGCCCTAAATCACGCCACGGCCAATATACACTATATATGCTAAAATGTGTGGCCCAAGTGTTTGTGGAAATGGCTGAATGAATATGGAACTTGGATTCCTGCTTGCCATGACTATCTGTCGTGGGTGTACGCGTGTTATGATTGGGGCAACTCCCTAGTGAAAGGATTTGGCCTAATGCCTATGTGATCGACATATGTCATGTATGTTGATGTATGTTTGTTTAAGTGTTTCTTGAAATGTCTGAATGAGTAGTAGTTAGCAAATTGTAATGTATAAGGGTGTTGAGATATGATTCTCAACCTCTTTTAACTATGTGTATGATCTCCTTTGATAGTTGTGTGATTAGGAATTGAACATGTACAAACTCATGCTTGTGTTGTGATTTATAACATGCTCAACTGCTTTATGATTTTAACTATGTAATGCATATGTTTAAATCTATATTTACGTTGTATGATCCGTCATGGGTGATGGGGGAGCGGAGCAACGAGTGCGTGCAACAGCCCTGGCAGCTCTAAACGGATAATACCAGACCTTGACTGTATGAGTTGAATCTTGATCCATTACTGCTTTATCTATCTGCAATTGATTGTGTTTGGGGCTATGCTTATGGCCCAGGCAATCGGTAACGGGATTGAACTCGTGGCTGAGATTCATTTGTCACGAGGGATGTGTTCGACGAACTCGAGTCGTGCGTTGCCTGTCGGCAGTGGCTAGGCCACACGAAGTTGCTTATACACTTCATGTCGTGCAGCTCAACGGGCGATCGTGCTAGTCGAGCTCGTCAAGTAACCCGATCTGCCTTATGCATGTTCACCCTGTTTGGACGCTACTGCTTGAACCTAGGGTACCAAACTTACCAGTGAAACCCCCTTTTAATCATGGTACCTCGATCCGCTAAGACGCATGAGCCGGGCATGGTGGTATGGGACACCGTGGTCGAGCTGTCGGCCTACGCTGGGGCCATGTGCCTCCCCGTAGTGACCATTGCGCAACCAGACTCGTGAGCTGAATATGGTGGTATGGGACACTGTATTCGAGCTGTCGATACCTACGGCGAGAGCTGAGTACGGTGAGACCTGTACTCGTGCTGACGGGCGACGAGTCCTCTGTAGTATCTTCGAGTATACTCCAAGGGCTGTGATTGGCGACGAGTCTTTCACAGCGACTAGAGTATGAGTGGAGCCGAGTACGGTGAGACCTGTACTCGAGTTGACGGCTAGTGATTGAGCCGAGTACAGTGAGACCTGTACTCGAGCTGACGGTCAGCAATTGAGCCGCATACGGTGAGATCTGTATCCGTGCTAACGGGTGACGAGCCCTTTGTGATGCCTTCGCTAAGCCTCTCAAACCATAATATCGTATGAGATTAACTAGGATTGACGACCCTAGAATGGATCATGTTTGGGAATGATACAAGGGAGGTACCTTAGTTTCCCAATACTGCTGTTTGAAATGGACTAATAATAACTCGGTAATCATGATCATCATCGCACCGCATGTGCTTAGTAGATGTGGCGCACTGAGGGAGTTAAGCATTCGCGAACGTAAGATGATGTCGCATGAGGGTGGTTTGGCAAGGGCATACATCATGTCATTTCATACTTGCATTAAATAAGAGTAGTTAGAATTGTTTGATTGTACTGCTTTATCATTACTGCTTGACTGAGTTGATAACATGTTAACCTATGCTTTACTGTTCCACTGAGTTGATCACTCACTCCCACGTCACGGGACGGTGTTGTACACACCAACCAGATTTGTTGAGTTTCAGGTGATGGCGATGTTTGTGAAGCAGAGCCGGACTACTTCTATGATGATAGGAGGAATTCTCCTATCTGTATCTCTCTGGCAGGTCAATGAAGACTTGATATTGTATTGACGGGGCTATGGTACATGGGATAGGAGGCATTACACTTCCTCACATTTGGTACATTTTAGAACTGCACTTGTATTTATTTAACCTGGTAATGTTATCACGCTCTGGAGACTCATCATAGGTTATATATTTTATCTATTTATCATAGTCTTCCGCTTGCAAATTTAACTATCTCTGGAGTATGATATGCTGTTTTGGCTTAATCTCACTCATGTTCAATGCACGAGTACAGTCAACATTCAAACATCATTCATTTTGTTGCATAAGTGATGTTCTGGAACTCGGGAGTTGAGTTTATGCTCGACCCCCGATTTTTAGGGCGTTACACCTATGTAAGGATATTAGGAGTGGAGTAGCAATCTGTGTGGCTATTGTTTAACAGTTGATGTACACACAGGCGAACCACTAGAATTCTTTGTGTTTTGTGGTTTGTATGTTTGTTTAAATTTCTATATCTTTTATCATTCAAAGCTGTTGAATGTATATGTGGATGTGAATGTTGTAATCTTTTATATTTCAAGCTTTGTGGGGAATGTTGTAATAGTTTAGAATTTAATTTCTTGCTATTTCCTTTAAGTTTGAGTTTTTGATATTCAAATTGTTCTAGTAAGGTTGTTCTGTCATAAACCCTTGGTTTTTATGGTGCAAGGTTGTCCTTAGAATAACATTGGCATCAACCTCTCTATTTTATTGCTTTACATTTCAGTACTGTGATTTGTTTAAAGTTCTATCTTTCATTCAATTGTTTATAAGGTTATCCTATTCATTTATATTCCACTGTTAAAGTTTTAATTTGGCATAGTCCTATTCACCCCTCCTCTAGGACATATAGCTAGGCCTTTTCAACTTTAACTGTTGGAACACTGCTTCACACTCTTCCGTTCACTCTACCATTTGCCTACCCTTTAGTTGTTTGAAGAACAGGAGACACTTATCGGTAGGTCGGGAGAGGAAGCGGTTGAGTGCAGCTACTCGTCCAATCAGCCTTTGTATATCCTTGATCATTTTTGGGGATTCCATGTCGAGTGATGCTTTAATTTTCTATGGGTTTTCCTTGATTCCTCGCTGGCTGACCAGAAATCTGAAAAATCTACCCTAGCCGACCCCAAAGGCACACTTGCTCGGATTTAATTTCATCTGGTATTTGCGAAGAATGAGGAACATCTCCTCTAGTCGGCAATATGATCGGCCACGTGTATGCTTTTGACGAGCATGTCATTAATGTATACTTCCATGGTTCGGCCGATTTTCCGAGTGAACATTTTGTTTACCAATCGTTGGTACGTCGCTCTTGCATTCTTTAGACCAAATGACATCACACGATAATAATAAAGTCCTCTGTCGGTGACAAAGGTAGTCTTAGATTTATCTAATTGATGCATTACAATTTGATTTTACCCAGAATAAGCATCCATAAAACTAAGAAACTCATGCCATGCCGTTATATCCACCAATTGATCGATCCTCGGGAGAGGGAAGCTATCCTTTAGGCAAGCTTTGTTTAAGTTGGTATAGTCGATACAAACTCGCCACTTCCCATTGCTTTTTTCACGAGGACGACATTAGCTATCCATTCTGGATAGTAAATCTCCTCGATGAATTTAGCCCTGAGGAGCTTGCTGACCTCTTCTTCAATGATGGCGTACCTTTCAGGGCTGAGTGGACGTCGTTTCTGTCGGATCGGTGGGTAGTTCGTATCGATGTTGAATCGGTGAGTCATCACCGAGGGATCGATCCCTGGCATGCCTTCATGGCTCCATGCAAATACGTCAGCGTATCGTCGGAGTAGTGATATCAGCTTGTCTTTCAGAGGCGTCTGCAGAGACGAGCCAATCTGTATTATTTTAGACTCGTCTGTCTCGAACAGGGGCACTGTAATAAGATCTTCTACCGGCTAACCTCGCTCATATGTCTCGGCCTGAGGGTCCAACGACTCAATCGTGGTTACCTCGGCCGGAGCTTGCACAGCTATTGCGTAGCAACGCCGTGAATCTTGTTGATCTCCCTTCACGACTTTCACTCACGACTCGGTCGGGAATTTCATGGAGAGATGGTATGTTGATACCATAGCTTGGAGAAGGCTCAGAGAGGGTCGACCGAGTATAACATTGTAGACCGATGGTTGGTCAACTATCAGAAAGTCGACCATTACTGTTACCTGGTGCAGAGAGTTACCCGCAGTGAGCGGCAGTGAGATGACTCCCTCGGGGAGTGTTCGGCCACCAGAGAATCCGATTAATGGGGTGTGAACTGGCCGTAAAGCTGACCGTTCGACACCCATTTTGTCGAATGCTTGAGTGAACAAAACGTCTGCAGACAACCCTGTATCCACAAGAATGCGGAATACTTTGCGGTTTTCTATCGTGAGGGTGACGACCAACGCGTCATCATGCGGATGGTAGATGCCTCAAGCGTCCTCTTCAGTAAACGAAATGCAATATTTTTTCCTTTTCTTTTCTTTCGAGGGTCGAGCTAGTATCAAGATTTCGGACTCGGGCCGCCTGATGCTCCTGGCATGATTTTTTCGAGCATTGTTTAAGTCGCCTCCGCCTCGGGGACCACTGACGATGGTTCGAATTTCCTCCGTGGGTCGGTTGTCGCCCGAGTGTTCTTTCGTCGTCCCTGTTCTCTCGACGTGCTCTCTGAGACGGCCTTGTCGGATGAGTCGTTTAATTTCTTCCTTCAAGTGATATCAATCACTCATATTATGCCTATGATATCGATGGTAATGGCAGTACTTGTTTTTGCTTTGCCGGTTCGGGTTGCTTCGGAGTCTATCTGGCCAGTTGACAAATCCTTCACCCTTAATTTCCATTAACACCTATTCTTGTGGCTTGTTGAGTGGGGTATACGTTGAAAACTTGAGGTCTAGCCGTTTACCTGACTTATGCTCATCATGCGTTCGATCATCTTTACTCCTTTTTCCACTGGCTGAGTCAACTTCTTTTTTCGCTGACTCTTTGGCCGGGACTTTTGCGTTTTGGGCGGCTTCGCGCATGGTCCGGGTTTCCTCGACATCCGCGTACTTATCTGACCGGGCCATAAACTTGGGCAGAGTCATTGGCGAGTTCTTGTCCAAGGATGTCAGAAACGGTTTGTCTCTGACGCCCTGTATGATCGAGTTGAGTGCTGTTTCATACGAATGTTTCCGAACTTGGAGCGATTCGAAATTGAAGCGTCTGATATAGTCTTTCAGCATTTCTCCCTCTTTTTACACTATATTGTTTAAGTGCGCAGGTGGCTTCAGCTTTTTCTTCCCACCAATGAAATGGGTGAGGAATGCATCACTGAGTTCTATAAACGAGCTAATAGACTTGGGTTTCAATTGCTTGAACCAAAGTCGAGCTACGTCGGCCAACATGAGGGAGAAAGCTCGGCACATCAAAGCGTCCGAGGCATCGTGCAACTCATATACATCCGAAATGATTCGATGTGCTCGGTAGGGTCGGTCTTACCAGTGAAGGGTGTAATCTGCGGAAGATGGAATCGTTCTGGTAACTGAGCTTGCATTATCTCCTCTACGAATGGAGACGCTTTTGCCTCGGGCCTCATCTGACATGTATCACGACCTTGCTTCATATCTGCAATCTCTTCCCGCACTTCTTTCCTGAAGTCCTGAAGGTCGACTTTCCAAGGTTCGTCACTATCGGTCATGCTCTCAACCGGAGGCCTGCTGCGCCTCCTCCAGTTTATTTCATGTCATAGATCAGAGGCTGGCAGCGGGCAGTCACGGAATGAGCGGGCGTAGGCTCGGTCGGACCCTGGTGCTGACTCGGCTGAGGGACAGATCGCGGAGCGGCAGGTTGAGGGTCGACGAATTGTTGTGGAACATTCACCCGACTGCTATAACATTGGGGCGGAACTTGCTGGCAATGGATTTGCTCCAGCATCTGCTTCATATAGTTCAGGTTGGTCCTGAGCTCTTGGACTTCCTTATCTAGCCGACCATTTCCTCGATTTCGTGGGTTTTGCCTAGTTGAAATGGAGGATGCTGGTCGGGGGCAGGGCCTTGTCGGTTGTCAAGTTGGTTCTGAGCCCCTTGGGTCCAGTTCGCACTCGATGGACCTTCAAGTGCCAGTGGTCCAGTAACGACCTCAGCAGGGTCGTTTTGAACAGTTCTTCTAGTTCTCGCCATTGGAACATGTTTGAAGCTACTGGATAGAGCCCGGAAAATGACTTTTCGTATCGTTTCCCACAGACGGCGCCAATCTGTTGATGCAAAAAAACTAGTAAACCTTCCTTCGATCTATTTCACCTGCACAAGGATGAAACAAAGAAGACCCTGGCTAGAGCCGGGGACCTTCCGATTCTAAAGTCAGTGATGTGACCATGTAGGAAGGGTTTTTGAGAAGGGTTTTTCTACGTACCTTTCACTTGGAGTTCTCTGTATTTATAGGAATGGGAGGGTCTCGTCGTGCAGGGATTCTCTTCCTGATATATAGGAGATTGATTTCAATCCATTTTTGGTCTCCATACGATCCCGAGATCCTCGAGATCAGGGATCCTTTTAAGAGATTTCCGGAACAACGTTTTTATTCACCTAATCTTTTCCTTGCTCGGCCCCGTCTTGACCGACTCTGTTGATGAGTTAGTCTCGGCCAGCTTTAGGGATAAAGCTATTTGCCTTCTGTCAGATGAAACGAAATCGATCCGCAGTCGTTTTCCTCTCTTACTTCGATAGCCGACCTTATAACCGACCTCATTGAGTCGGTTTTATGGTTGGTCAAATGGCTTCTAAGCTTTAGGCCTTTAATCAGCCTTTTAGATGTTGCCTCTGTTGCCGAGTCAACTTTCATGTATCTTATATATTTTGCCTACGGCTCATGACTTTACAAGCCTCGGTCGGGGTTAATTTCCTGCAATCCGAGTTAAGTCTCTCCTTGAGGCATTTAGCTTCTCTGTCTCATCGGGCTTGTTGCCTCGGACTCCTGAGCCATATCAGTAAAATTGGTCCATTTCATAACCGGGTCTCTGGACTTGTCATATTTTTCCCCAATAGATTTCTCAAAAACATTTCAGTTAGCTCACGCAGCATACTTGCGGAGGAACTTCATGGGAGGAAATTCGAAAATTCGCGTCCATCATTGGTTTTGTCGGCTCATGTTATGCGAGAACGAATTGACTACTCACCTGCAACCAGCCAATGGCTGGCGGTCGATGCTCTGTGGGCCCCACCATAATGTATGTGTTTCATTCATGCTGTCCATCTATTTTTTATAGATCATTTTATGGCGTGATATAAAAAATGAGGTATTTCCCAATCTCAAGTGGACCACTTTACAAGAAACATTGTTGATTGAATGTCGACTAGTAAAACTTTTTAGAGGCCATAAAAATTTTAGATCATGCTGATCTTTGTTTCTTCGCTTCATTTGGGTTTGCATGACCTAATCAATAGATTGGATATCAATAAAGGCCTCAGGAGGATTTTAATGATGGATATCGAATCACTATCGCTTTCCTGTGGTGGGAAACTGATGAAACGGATTGGCTTATCCCGTGGCTGTTGGTTGGTGCTCCGTGCACCCCCACCATGATGTGTGTACTATTTATTTGACATATAATCAGTTGATTATGTCGTGCAAACCTAGATGAAGGGAAAGATCAAAGATCAACTTGATCCAAAACTTTTATGCCAAAAAAGTTTTTAACAGTCACGTTCATGAACACTGTTTCCTGCAACATGGTACACTCGAGATTTGGAAAAACCTTATTTTTGGTCTCATATGGTAAAATGGTCTAAAAAAAATAAATGGACAGCATGTTGGGGGCCTTGCACAAAACCTTAGGATCTAACCTGCCGAAACAAGCCAGAATTATGGAATAATAAAGCAATGAAATAAATCAAAGCATAAACCACACGACACCAGTGAATTCTACGTGGAAAACCCTCAAAGAGGTAAAAACCACGGGACCTCGTTCAGATCAACAATCTACTATAAAGCAGAACATTACAACCGATCACAAGTACACACCGCTTGGATCAAACCTTCTTCACTCATGCAGGAGTGGATAAATAATAAGAGAACAAAAGAAAAACGGAGAGATCTCACCGATCACGAGGACGTAGAAGCGTTGAGACGTGGACTGCGAAGTAGATCACCTCTACGAGCAGAATCTCCCTTCTACAAGCTTCCTCTCTCTCTTTCTCTCTCTCTCTCTCTCACACCTTTGATAGCCCTAAGCCCTCCTAGAAAACCTTTAGGAAACCTTAGAAAACCCTGGAATACACCCCAATCCCGCATACACCCCTTTATATAGGAATAGAAAGAGGTAGAATCCAAACAGGAAACAAAATTCGCAAAATCTGCGTTTCCGCAATCGCATCTGTGTAACTCTTCGATGATATCGAAGGTCTCTCGATGACAGCTTCAATATCATCGACGGTCCTTCGATGATATCGAAATAGGACTAAAACTGTCCAGCGACCAGGGGTGAAAATTCCGACAATTATCGATGTCATCGAATATCTCTCGATGATAGCATTCGATATCATCTAAAGTCCGTCAATGATATCGAAACATGACAAAACTGTTCCCAGCGGTAAAAAAATCGACAATTATCGATGATATCAAAACTGGTTTGATTTCATCGAAACTAACAATGAGGAGAAAAATTTCCATCACAGCAAGGATAAACATATACATTATGTGGCCCCAGAGCACCGACCACTAGGCTGGTGGCAGGGGAGTAGCCTGTCCGTTTCCATGTTATGACATACGCCACAGGAAACGCAGGGATTGAACACTCGCCATTGAAAACTTCATGGGGCCGCAGAAGCCTTGTATCGGCCTAAGATTTTTGTTCGCAATTCATCCCAGTGGGTATAAACTTATGAACGGTTTTGATGGCATATAAACATCACGGTGGGCCCCAGGTAGGTTTCAATGGTGGGCATTTACAGCCCCGTTGGATCCGGTCGTGTGGCCTACTTAAGAGTTTCGGACATAAATTGATGGACGTAGTGGATTTCTCGGAGAGATCCTGGTGAGTCCCAAATAGCTTCCGCCCAAGGGGCCACTTCCATGCGAGTGGGCGCAGGATATTCGCGTCCATTAGCTGGACGACATGTGCATTCACGCCCGTCCATACTTAACGCGAGTTTCCTTCTCCAATGGGAAGGATATAAAAGGTATTACGGTCGTTTTTAGGGATTTTTTTGGTAAATTCAAGATGTACGGCATGAGGCATCGCGAGGGAAGAGCAAAAGGAAGGGTCCCTCTTTTCCCTATTCCCACGAAATTTTGAAACCGAAAGTCCTCCCGGGCAGTCTTGTCCCTTTGAACCAACCAATGATAAAGGGAGCCAACGGAAATCTTACACGTGCCATTTGAGAGGCTCCGCATTCATACCTAAATTAGCTGCGAAGGCCGATCTTGAGAATAGAGAAAAAATAGTTATTGCTCGGCAGAGCGTGTTGCAAGATGGTTCAATCCCAACATTCGAGGCGGTGTCCCTACTCTAGATCTTACGGACGATTAAGGATGGCAATGAGCCGGGTAGCCTGTAGGACCCACTAGTTTGCCCAGGCCTTGAATTACTCTTGACCGGGCTTAGACCTACTAGTATGCATACAATGAGTGATTTTCAAGTCACACTTCAATATTAGTCTTCCTTTTTTTTTTCTAAATTTTTGTAAAAGCATAATAATTAGTTTTAACAGTTATATATTTGGAAGGGTGGAAAACCTGATCAGGCGGTTAACTCGAAGGGGAAAGGCCATGTTTAAGTACTTAATCCATCTATTTTGCTGGGTCAGTTTAAGGGCCTATTTGGTAAAACTTTATTTAAGCACTTATCACTAAAGTAGCCTAATTTCAATGATCTTTCGTTATTCAAATTATTTGATAAATACTTTTAAAGTGCTTAATCATGATTTTCACCAAAATATTCGGATTTTTTAAAAAGCTTTCATCATCTAGGTTAATACCTAACGCCGAATGTGGTAAGGGTGTGTTTGGGTCGATGGTTTGGCTTTTACTGTACTATAGTACATGGAAGACCCCATCAAATCAAGTGTTTCGGGTGTTTTACTAGAACCGGCTGCTGCAATGACGTGTTTGGATCAGACGTTGTTTAAGCCGTCGAAAACCAGACATGTACCCGAACCATCATTTGCCATGATAAGCAAGATGCATTTGAAGTGAATTTTAGGACATTTGGTCCTCAAGCACCCATTTATAAAAAGGTAAACTTAATTAAATGAAGAAACACCATTGATATGGGCAGGACCCCTAACTCTGGGGCCTACTTTGAGGTATGATCGTAGGTCCAATCCATCCACCCGTACTGGAAACTCATTTTCTTACGTGAACCAGTGGTAGAAATCAGTTCTATATTCACAAACTATCCACGGGGTTTCAACGACGATTGTACATTGTTGATGTTGTTCTTTGCTCACCCCTTTTCCGCTACTTGGATACCTGTACAAGAGGAGGATAAGGGAGACCCTGACTTGTACGGGGGATCATCCGGTGCCTAAGTCAGACTTGGATTCTGGGCTTAATGACTTGATGATAGGGATTTATGGGTGAGAATGTGTATGTACCATTCACCTTTCGGCGTCTCTATTTATAGAGGAGGTGTAATCTCGTGGATTTGAAATATTTCTCTGATTTGCAGGAAATTTAGATTTCTTACCCAAACCGATCCTGAGATCTTCGATCTCCTAGATTTTCGGGATCGAATGTTATCTTCCGAGGATCTCGGGAAGGCAATCTTTCATCTCAAGACGTCTCCTTGATTCGGCCCTGGATCGGATGCAATGCTTGGTCATGAATCATCGACCAATCTATTGGTATCCTCTTGTCCAGACAGCTTGTACTGGCCGGTTCATGTGTCGACTCCATCATGGCCGACCGATGATGTCCAATCCTTAATCGGCTATGTGTCGATCCGTAATCGACCTATTGGCTGACCAACAATGGCCCTGTGGCCGACCTAGAGTATAGGCCGGATTGGGGCTGGGTCATAATATGTTCGGGTCATATCCGAGTTATGGCCAACTCATGATTAGGTCGGCATTGTATGGCCACTGAGGGGCTTTTTGAGTATTCTTGAGGATGTTTCAGTCTACTTGGAGACCTCGCCTCTTGGCTTAGGACATGTGGGCCTCGGTTAGGCTCGTCGCCTAGTGAGTTGTAACGCCCCGAATTTCGAGAGTCGAGCAAAGGCTCAACTCCCGAGATCCGTTGCATCACTTATGCAATATAGATAATGATGATTAAATGTTGTCCGTATTAGTGCATTAAACATGAATGAGATTATACTAAATCAGCATATCATATTCCAAAGACAATTAGATTACGTAAGCGGAAGACTGTGATAAATATATAAAGCACATAAATGGTTGTAAGTCCCCAGAGTATGAACATGTCACCGGGCTAAATAATTACATGTATAGTTTCAAAATTTGCAAAATGATAAAATGTAATGGTCGTCTAATTCGTATCCCTGTAATCCCGGCGACGCAACTCCAGGTCTACATAGACCCGCCAGAGAGTTGCATGTAGGAGAACTCCTCCTCGTCGTCATAAAAGTCAGGCTCCATCTCGTAAGCCTTGCCATCACCTGCAGTTACATCAGAGTCTGGTTGGTGTTTTAAAACATAGTCCTAGAGTGGGAGTGAGTGATCAACTCAGTGGAGCTATAAAGCAAAGGTTAACATGTTATCAATTCAGTCAAGAAGTAATGATAAGGCAATACAACAATCATATCCTAAGTACTCTTGTTAATGCAAGAATGATATGCGATAATGATGCATGCCCTCGCCTGCACTCCCTCAGCGACATCATCTCACTATCGCGCATGCACCACTCCGGACACGTGCGCTTCCTCGCCAAAGCACATGCGATGCGGTGCATGCTCGTGTTAGCCAATATTTAATTAAGTTTATTCATACAGCAGATTTGGGAAGCTAAGGTACCTCCCTTTATATCATTTGCCCAAACAATGATCCATCTAGGGTCGTCAATCCTAGCTTGTCACATACGATAGACAAGTTATAGGGCAATATCACCCCTGATTGAAAAGCAGTGGATAGGCAAGTTCAGGTTGTTAAGGAGAGGCTCGTCACCTTAGCGTATGCCTAGTTTATACTCAAGGTCACTATAGAAAGACTCATCACCTTAGCGTAGGCCGACAGCTCGAATACAGTGTCCCATACTACCATATTCAGTTCACAAGTTTGGGTTGCTCAATGGACACTACGGAGAGACTCGTCACCCCAGCGTAGGCCGACAGCTCGACCATGGTGTTCCATACCACCATGCTTGACTCACGAGTCTAAGCAGATCGTAGTACCATGGTTAAACGAGCTTTTCACTGGTAAGTGGTACCTTAGATTCAAGCAGTAGCGTCCATACATGATGAACATACATTAGGCCAATCGGGTTACTTGACAAGCTCGACTGGTACGAGCACACGTTAAATTAATCGACATGGAGCGCATATACACTCCTTGTGGTCTAACCACTGTCGATAATCACCGTATGACTCGGATTCATCGAATGTATCTGTTGTAGCGAAACTAGTTCGACCACTGATCGTAAACCGTTACCGATTGCCTGGACTACGTATTAGTCCCAATCATACTCAAATACAATAGACATTCATATGTGATAGTCAAAACAGCATGTGACAACCAATTCAAATATAAATCTCATTTGAGCATTTTAACAAACACATAGTGCACATGTCATCATACATAGGCATTTCATCCATAAATCACGTAGTAGCGAGATAGGTTACATGAAGGAAACTGTAACTATAGATATGGTTATTGAGAATCCTATCTCAACGCCCTTATTAAATACATTTCAACAAGCAACTTCTCATTCAGACATTTTATCAAACACTTAGACTACACATATCAACATACATGTAATAAATTTGTTATAACATATATTATAGCAAATCTTTTCACAAAGGAGTTGTCACACATACAACAATCATGTATTCTTAATCAATGATCATGGCAAGCACAAATCATAATTTCATATTCATTCAAACATTTCAACAAACACATGGAATGCATTATATTCAACATAGTTCATGTATATGTGTAATACACGAAAAACATTGCATCTAAGTACATGTGACAGCAATCAAGTCAGTCATAAATCATTAACTGATATTGAAAGCCTTGAAAACTATAACCTAAACATTTATAGTTCGCACCTTTCGTCGGTTTGCTCGTTACGAACTCGGTTCGTACACTACACCTTTGTTTACGGCACAATGGCTACCTAAATCATGAAATAGGTTAGTTATTTCACCGTTTCCTCTATTCGGATTCCTAAAACAGATTAGGGTTAGGATTTCTTACCCAAATCGGATTTGGATTCGACGGTGTAGCGACACGGGAGATATGATTCCGCACGTGGAGTGGTGGGAATGAATCCCAACAACTATCTCTCTCTCTCTCTCTCTTCTCCTCACTCTTTCCTCCTCTTTCCTCTCTTCTCTCTCCTAGGGTTTTGAGAAATTCGTATGGAATGAGAGAGGGGTGGGTTTAGGGTTTTAAATAGGCCCAGAAGTGATGTCAATGGCCCCAGGGCCATGGTATACTTAGGTTATAGCCAAGAGGTGGCTGTTTCGGGCCAACGGAGCTCATCTGGAGGTCCATTACCTGTATACGGTCTGAAGAAAGTTCCCTGACAATGGATCTATGTCAGCTTAAAATTTCGGTCCGATTGGATTTGTGGATGACCGTGGAGGACCAGTTTCAGTTCAACGACTATCGTCACTCGATCAGGGCCACAAGTACACTGACATGTGTAGGGAAATTTTCCTAATCCAAGGGTGTAGTTGGGTCAGAATCTGATGGTCCGAAACCTTAAATTTGGCCTACAAGCGAATTGGCCCAATTCACTTAAATCTGAGTTCATTTTCTAAAGATATTTGCGTTTCTCACATACTTTACTCAGGGCTCTAGTTGTGCGTTTCTGGATGCTATTCAGGCTCGATTCCCTCGATGGTTGTCAAGCCTAGTAAGGTGGTCATAACCGTATAGTTTCGCAGTAATCAGACCTTCGACGTGCGGTCCAGGTCCGATACGAAGTTTCAATGTGTTCCCGGGAACAACTGGGTTTTGAGATTGCTCCTAGGTCTTAAGGTAATGTTGAGTCGGCGATCCTAATGGTTTTGGGTCTCGCAGTTAGTATAGAAAGTGGTTCAAGCTAATTCATTGATTAATTCAGTTTAGTACTTAATTAATTTTCGTCTAATTTCTAAAGGATTCAGTCCTTAATGATTTCTGCCTGAGGTGGTACTCGGGTCTTTGTACGGATTTTTCCGAGACGTTACATGAGTCCAGGCCACGTCAATAGAGTTGGTCCATTTCATATGCTGACTTATCAACTTGTCATATTTTTTCCACCAACAGTAAGCCCCCTACTCCTTGTACCGACCTATGGCGGTCGAGGAGTAGATCGAAATTAGGTCGGATTGTGTTTGGACCGAGCTCGTGATGGAGCATTTATTATCAGTATGGTGACTGGTACGAATATCGGGGCACATCACCTCATTTTAATACGTGTCAGCTCGTTTCTCGAGATCGCACGAGCCGGGAGGTCGTCATTTCAGCAGCGGAACGAATAAAAGGGAGATGCGTGGCAGGGTGCTTAGTGGCGGACCCTAACGACGCATGGTACGGTGCCACGTGTCTGGCTGGGGCGTTTGAGGAGGCGCCGATTCGGTTCCCCATTTAATGTCAGAGTCGTGTGGCATGGCTATAAAAGGAGCGCCCTAACGTCCTTCCTCTTTCATTTTTGCGCCCAGCTCCCCCTTTGCTTTCTCTGTTCTCGCTTTTTGCCCTATGTACTCCATTCTCTTCTCTTCTCTGCACTTTCCGACATCTCTTCAATTCTCCGGTGAGCTCCTTCTCCCTCCTCTTCTTTTAATTCAAAAAATGTCAGGCTCCGTAAGCTCTCGGGAGGGAGTTTACGGTGACGAAGGTGAAGCGAGTGGCTTATGGGCTACTTTGGAATGACCTTCATTGCTTGCGGAGGTAGTAGTGGAGGCGGATGCTTTATTCCGTCATTCGCAGAGGGTACTAGATTCTCCGGCGTAAAGGCCGGTGGAGTCTATTAGGGCGTCAAATCTGTCTCCCAGGCAAGAGACCGTAAGAGGAGGTTTTACTGGTCGGTCTGACCCTCCAGCTGAGGATGAGGCTGAGGAAGTCGAGGTAGATGAGGGATCCAAGGGGCCGGTGCCCTCAGTTCTGACCGAGGATGACTTGGTTTGGATTCGTACTGGGTATCATATTCCTGAATCGGTCATCCTAGGTCTTCCTTGGCCTGATGAGCTGCCCGTCCGACCCCCTTGGGACGGTCACAATCTTCCAGGTCGCTCTGCAATGCGACCTCCGTTTGCCACTTTAGGAAGTCGCTCGACATTTCTCGGCTGGCTCGGCATGGCTCCGTGGCAAGTTACCCCAAATTAGTGGAGGGACCTGTTTGGCTGCGCAGTTCTCTGGGCAGAGATGAAACAGCCCGAGCTAAGCTTGGATGAATTCCTTCACCTGTACCAAGTACGGCCAAACCCCCAGCAGCCCGACTGGTATTATTTCTGCTCCTGGTGGAATACTGGTGGGGCTCTGATAACTGATCCTCCTTCCTTTAACAAAAATTGGAGGGATCGGTGGTTCTGGGCCTTTGGTTATTGGGAGACGGCGAGCCAGGGCCCTTTAGGCCCTTTGTTTCTTGAGCCTTCTTCGAGGCAGGTACTTAAACAGTCACTTGCCTTTATCGTTTTGGTCAGTTGAGTCTTCTTATTATGCCTTTTGACTATTTATTCATGCTTTGTCAGTCGTCCCCAAGTAACCGTCGAGGCTTAATCTGAGTTCCCTAGCTCGGATTTAGGACTTGCGAGCCTTAAGTCCGGATAGGAGATCTCGGAAAAGGCTTCTCCAATCGGAGCGTCTTCTTTAGTTGGGTCTGGACGTAACTTTGACTGGTAAGATTTATCTCTAATAGTTTCTTTTTTAGCGATGACGATTCTGCTGATAGTTCTTACCTTTGATGCAGAGATGTCTGAAGTTCGGCCTACTCTTCGTCCTCCTTCCAAGGTCAGGGCCTTACCTCGGGGAGATCCTCGGGTGTCGAAGAAACAGAAGACATCCTCTAAGGGTCAGGGGAAGGTCTCCCCTCCTCGCCCGACTATTATAGAGGTCTCGGATAAGGGCACAGAGCTGGCGGAGGCGGTTCCTCCCGATCCTCGGGAGGTTCCCGAGCCAGGACCTGTTACAAAACAGGTCCCCTCGAGGAGGGAGGAGGAAGATCCTCCAAGAGAGAAGGCTACTGAGGAAGAGAGGAGGGGCTTCTTTCGACACGTTGAAAGTATACTCCCCTGGGCGAGTAAGTAGGAGACCGAGGAGGAGTTCGTTGGCCTCTTCGAGTCGCCTTCTATGGAGCCGACGCTCGCCAAGATGACGAGGGTGCTCCTAGAGGTAAGGGTGTAACTATTGTTACTTGCCTGTTCAGTTTCCTCAATACTGAGCTTCTTTCTTTTCTTTTTACAGTTCGCGCCATGCGCGCTGAAGGCTCGAGCCGAGTTATCCAAGGCCAATAGGCGGACTAAAAAGGCAGAGGCTCGGCTATCGTCCGTCGAGGCTTGGGCCGTCTCTGCACAGGGCCAACTCGAGGCGATGAGGGTCGCTCTTGGGGAGTCTTTGGCGGAAAGGGATCGTCTGGCCTCGCGATTGGAAGAGGCTAGGAAGGCCTATAATAAGAGCCGCAAGGAGTGCATTGAGGCTTGCACTGCGGCCAATCGAGTTAGGGTGGAGACCAAGGCCGCTCTCGCCATTGCTCGGTGAGAGGCCGTGGAGGAGTATCTGTTGTCCCAAGCCTTTGAGGATGAGAGGAACACTCTTCCGTCAGGGCTATGCTGAGTGCGTGAGGGGGATGAAGGACAGCTTTCCCGAGCTCGACCTCTCTAGCTTCGATGAGAGCGAGTCAGGATCCGACAGTCCGAGAAAGGGAGTCGTGGTTGACCCTGAGGCATACACTGAGGCGACTCCCGATGCTGCTCTTGAGGCAGGTCTTTCGGCGGCCCCTGAGTTAGCTCCTGATGAGGCGGCAGAGCCTAGAAGTTAAATTTGTGGAGCAAAATTCCTTTCTGCTCCCCACATCTGCTTCAGTCACTTCAAGCACACCGAGCGCCGAGCTCGAGAGCATCTGCAGAAGCGAGCATCGTCCATCCTCGACATTATGTACTTTTGTTGTTTTTTTTGCCAATGTAATACTGGTGTAGATACTGAATCAATATCAATGTGACATTTCTGATCTAATTAATGAATACATTTTTCCTTGTAATCCATGGTTTAATTTAAACTGTTTGTCACGACATGGATTCTTGCATGTTTGTCGATGAAGGTTGAGCAATGATTGTCCTTCGACCGACTTAGGGATAGTAGATCTTGAGATGCTCGACATTTCAAGGATGAGGCAAGAACTGGCTGGTCAAATCTTCCAATCGATATGTACTGGGTCGGACAGTGCTTGCAATCACATAGGGTCCTTCCCAGTTGGGCCCCAACGTACCTGCACCAACCTCCTTCGTATTTTGGAATGTCTTCCGGAGGACTAAGTCTCCCAATCGAAATCGTTAATCTTGACTCGTGCGTTGTAGAATCGAGATACTTACTGCTGACGGACGATCGTCCAAAGCCGAGCTTGTTCTCTTCGTTCTCCCAAAAGGTCAAGGTTGAGCGTCAGTAGTTCCTCGTTGTCCTGTTCGTCGAACGAGCTCACTCGGGCAGTCGGTAGTCCAATTTCCATGAGGGTAATTGCCTCCGACCGATATGCTAGGGAGAACGGGGTCTCACCTGTCGCAGTATGAGCCATGGTTCGATAGGCCCACAAAACTTTAGGAAGTTCCTCAGCCCACGCTCCTTTAACCCGGTCGAGCTTGGTTCGGAGATGTTTCTTGATTATCTTGTTGACAGCTTCAACTTGTGCATTTGCCTAGAGATGACATGGAGATGAGTAAACGTTCCTGATTTTGAGGTTTTGACTCATCTCTTGATATTGCCTATTGTCGAACTGCTTTCCATTGTCAGAAATGATAGTCCGAGGTATCCCAAATCGGCAGATGATGTTTTTCTAAATAAAATTTGTAATTTTCTGCTCGGTTATCTTGACCAACGATTCGGCCTCTGCCCACTTGGTGAACTAGTCTACAACGACGACGTCAAAATTTGTCTGACCCTTCCCTACGGGGAAAGGTCTGATGATGTCGATCCCCCATTGAGCAAAGGGCCAAGGGCCGACCATTGGGGTGAGTTCCTCCGGTGGTCGCCGAGGAACTGTTGTGAATCTTTGGCATTTATCACAGCTTTGGAAGAGCTTCTTGGCATCTTACAGGATGGTCGGCCAGTAGTAGCCTTATCGAACAGCTTTGTGAGCCAAGGATCATCCTCCAGAGTGATTGCCATAGATACCTTCATGAATTTCTCGCATGACGTAGTCGGCCTCGCTAGGTCGTAAACATCGCAGGAGCGGTGTGAAAAATCCTTTCTTGTATAGGATCCCGTTGAGCATAGTCTATTGGGTGGCTCAGATCTTCAGTTGTTGGGCCTCGGCTCGATTCTCAGGCAGCTTACTGGTCTCGCGATACCGAATGATAGGATTGACCCAAGTAGATCTCGAGTCAATGGGGAGCATGACTCTGGAGTCGGTCTCGTCGACGCTCTGCTCGGCAACATACTCAATTGGGACGGACCTGGGGATTTTATCTTCATCCGCCGAGGCGAGCTTTGCCAAAAGGTCAGCTTTGGCATTCTCAGCCCGTGGGATCTGGACTATAGTATAGTGTTGAAACCCGCCGATCAACTCTCTCACTTTTTATAGGTATGCTTTTAGTCTCTCTTTTCTAGTCTGGTAGATATCAGCTATCTGGTTGACGACTAGTTGAGAATCGCTGTACACGTCAAGATGAGTGACTCCCAAACTAGTTGCCAAATGAAGTCATAGGAGCAAAGCTTCGTATTCTGTTGTGTTGTTGGAGGTTTGAAATCTAAGTCTTAAGGCATACTGTATGTGTGTGTGATTAGGAGTTTCCAGGACAACCCCTGCCCCGCTTGCCTTAGAGTTGGAAGAGCCATCAACGTAGAGTTTCCAAAGGGTAGGGGCGGGAGCGGTCTGTTCTTGATCTGGCTGGTCAGTCGGCCTCTCTAACTCGGCTGAAGTTGACTCGGATTGTTGCACTACTTCAATGATGAAGTCGGCCACTGCCTGACCCTTGATCGTGACTCTAGGTTTATAATGGATGTCAAACTCGCTCAACTCGATTGCCCATTTTATGAGTCGTCCTGAAGCTTTCGGTTTTTAGAGTATCTAATGTAGTGGTTGGTCGGTCAGAACGATAATCGAATGGGCCTGGAAGTAGGGCCGCAGGCATTGAGATGAGACAACTAATGTTAGGGCCACTTTTTCCAAGGTCGAATACCTCGTCTTTGCCGGGACGAGAGCTTTGCTGATGTAATAAACCGAACTGCTTCCCCTCATGCTCACGGATCAAGGCCGAGCTTACAACAGCATTGGAAATCGCTAAGTATATTAGCACTGTTTCGCCTGGCTTGGGCTTGGAGAGTAAGGGCTGAAATTGCGGTGAAGACCGCTTTAGTTGAAGTCAGGAATATGTCAATATGTCCTAGAGGGGGGTGAATAGGACTTTTTAAAGTTGTTATGATTTATTTAAAAATCCTACTTCACTAATCTTATGAATATGCAATTTATCAGGATTACTCGAATGCAACTCTACTGGTTTCCAAGCCTAGTAGAGGATCCAATCACAAACTATTCAAGAGATAGCAATATATAACTTAGTTTATGATGAATGTGACTGTGTATGTGTGTGGGGTGTGATCAGATATATAAACATGAATGCTTTGACATAAATCACACACATAGAAGAAGAGCAATCACAAACACAATCATTTTTATTGTGGTTCGACTACTTGTCTACTCCACTCCTGGTAACCGCACTCAACCCTTGAGTGTACCGAATTTCACTAAGGAGGTTTCACAGCGGTTCACCTCAAACCTAAAGTTTTAAATTAGGTTCACCTTCAACCTTTACAACCTACACTGAGGCTGACGGTTTATGCACTCACGAGCAAGGGTCAACACAATGTACTCACTTTTAGGCACACTGGCCAAGGATCTTCCATAAGACCCTACTGGAGGTTTCTACACGGTTCACCTCAAACCTGAGGTTTCACAGCAGTTGACCTCAAACCTAAGGTTTTACTGGTTCACCTTCAACCAGATGTTTATGCTCTACACAGAGCAATGGTCCACACAACGCACCCACCAGGTACACTCCCGCCGGAGGCCTCCTACGAGGACTTCAAAGGGTGAGAACCACTTAAGACCCAATCCTACAAAGGAATGATCACAAGTGTCCTCTTGGACTCTAGATACTTACAAATAAGTTGATGAGTCCCGATGAGCACAATGCCGAAGATTTCCTCCTCTTTGTTGACAAAGAGTCTTCTGTTCCCTTGATCCGCAACACAAAATGATGTACCAATACTCGGCTTCGGGTTGGTGTAAGTGCTATATTTTATATCCCTGTTTGTTGTCAAATTTGTGGTGCCAAAATCTCTGTTTTATATCTTGCATAAGTGAAGCTCTCTCAAAGATCAATATTCATGAACAAGCTAAACTCACAAGTATAAAGATCAAAGTTGAATGCAAAAACTACTCACAAGACATGACTCAAGCTTCAAGACTTCAAGAAGAGTATAAGTCAGTTCATAAAGAACTCAAGACATGTACAAGGCAGTTCATGAAGAATTCAAGACACTTTCAAGATTGAGCTATATCAAGACTTCAAGGCTTATACTTCAAAGTTGCTAGTTCCTAATATTTCAATGTCCAGACTTCATGGTTGAGGTTTGACTGACCTTAGGTTGACCTTATAAGTAGGTCACTTTGGATACATAAATCAAATATTTATTTTACATAAGTTTGGTCAGTTTTTTGACTAGTCCTAGGCCTTCTTCGACTAGTCCTAGAGTTGCTTCGACCAGTCTAAGAAAATCCTCAATCAGTCGTAAGTTTGTTATAAAAATCGGATAAAATCTGTTATTCTTCGACCAGTCCAGGGATCTGTTCGACCGGTCGAAGGAACAGTGTCGACTGGTGGTTCGACTAGTCGTAATTCTTCGACACAAAGTCTAGCGATAAAATCACAAGGTTTTCGACCAGTCGAAGGAGACCTTCGACCAGTCGAAGGTGACCTACGACCAGTCGAAGGAGGTGTTCGACCAGTCGTAGAACGGTAAAAGCTTATCGCGCCCGATTTTTTTCAAATTTGTTATTTCTTCGACCAGTCGAAGGGTTCCTTAGACCAGTCGAAGATGCGATCTGCTCACCTATAAATAGAGCACGAAACTCAGAAGAAATCATTGAATTAATTAATCCTTTCAAGCCAATCTTCGTCAAACTTCTGAGAGATATTTCTGTGCTCCATCTAAGCTAAGTGTGCTTATTTAATATTCTCTTTCCTTAGCTTTATTTAATTGATTTTGTTTCTGCTATTCCAATCTAAATTGATAAGAGGAATCTCTATTCCCTTTCTTTGAAATCAAAATCAATTAAGGCAAGCCCTACTTGATTAAATTTAAAATCTATTAGAATTAGAACCATTGTAATTGAGTACTGGACATTGAACTTGGACATTCAATCATCTACTCTGATTTGGTTCTACCGGGCTGCTACATCGAAGGAGATATTCAGGTATTTTACATTTAATTGTAAATTCCTTTTTGTTTTGGTTTCTTTCAAGATTTGCCAGAAAAATCTTGTTGTATTGGTTATCTGAGGAGAGCCAGGAAAACTCAGAAGAGGGGTTTTTTTATTGTGTAAGCCCACAGACAAAGACACAATTGTAAAGGTTTTTGGTGAACCTGGAAAACCTATTTTGTTAGTGAATGCTAATATCCCCTGTGTGAGGATATTAGGAGTGGAGTAGCATTTTGTGTGGCTGTTGTTTAACAGTTGGTGAACACACAGGCGAACCACTATAATCCCTAGTGTTATGGTTGAATGATTTACATTTCTAATCTTTAATTATTCTTTTGTGGGATGTATGAATGTGGTGAATGTTGTAATAATTTAATACAAGCTTTGTGAGAATTTTGTAATAGTTTAGAATTTACTTTCTGTTATTCCTTTATTTACTTGAATTTAAATTTCCTTTAAAGTTGTTCCAGCAAGGTTGCCCTGCCATTTTTATGGTGTATGGCTGTCCCTAGAACAATACATTTGTAATTACAATTTATTTCAATTCAGTTTGTATTTATTTTCTTATTCCTCTTTGGTTTGAGATTTGATACAAAGATCTTTCTAGAAATAAGGTTGTCCTACCATAAACTTTGGTTTTTGGTGAAAGGTTGTCCTTAGAACAACATTTGTATCAACCTCTCAAGATCTAAATTTTGAGGTTGTTTCACTTTCCTGCATTGTGATTTAATTTGGCTATCATATTTTCTTTAAATTCCGCTGTTATAAGTTTTATTTGGCATTGTCCTATTCACCCCCCCTCTAGAACATATAGCTAGGCCTTTTCAAGTGGTATCAAAGCCTAATAGCTCGTTCTAATTGATATTTATTTGGATTTATTTCCTGAGCTAACGATCTAAGCTATTTAAAAAGATGTCAAATTTTGATAGCCTTTCAGTCACGAGACCTCCACCATTTGATGGCTCCAACTATGCCTATTGGAAAGCCAGAATGAGGATCTTTCTCAAGTCAATGGATGAAAATGTGTGGCAAGCTACAGTGACTGAATGGAAACCTCATGGAAGTTACTGGGGTTGATGGTTCAAAATCTATGAAAGTCACACCATATTACCAATGGACCACTCTTCAGAAAAGTGAGAGTAATGCTAATGCTAAAGCACTAAATGCAATTACTTGCGCACTATCACCGGATGAGTTCAAAAGAATCATTTCCTGTGATACTGCAAAGCAAGCTTGGGACATATTAGAAATGACACACGAGGGTACTACAATTGTCAAAAAATCTAAAGTCCAACTCCTCACAACCAGATATGAAGAAATTCATATGGAGGAAAATGAAATGTTTATGGACTTTTACACTAGATTGAATGACATTGTAAACTCAATGTGGGGTCTTGGCGATAAAATCCCAGAAAGTAAAGTGTGTGCAAAAATATTACGCTCACTTCCTGAACGGTTCAATTCTAAAGTAACCGCAATCCAGGAACTTCGTGATACAGATGATATGAAGGTTGAAGAACTAGTTGGTTCTCTACAAACCTACGAGTAAAACTTTAAAGCTCCTAAAGGTAAATCTATCACACTTAAATCTTCTAAATATAATACAGAAGAAAATTCTGATTCAGAAGATGATATGGCTCTTTTAGCTAAAAAATTTTACAAGATTTTCAAAAGCAAGAAAATGGTTGATTTTCAAAAATCAAATGATAAAAAGAAGTTTAGACCTAAATTTTGAAAATCTTTGAAAGATAGTCAATGTTACAACTGTCAAGAATATGGGCATTTAGCAAATAGATGTCCTAAAAAGGACAAACCCAAGAAGAAGGTATGTTGGCTACATGGGATGAATCATCTGATTCTGAAGCTTCTTCTGAATCAGAAGATTCTGAAACTGAGTTGAGCAATGAGGTTAAAGCTCTTATGACTCTAGCCAAATTCACATTTTCAGATAATGACTCAACAAGTGAAGAAAATCTGAGTAGTGAATGTGAAAATGAAGATGATCTTCAAGATGCTTACAATGCCCTATATAAGGAAAGTTGTAAAATTGCTGTCAAACTTAAACTTCAAAAAGAAAAGTTTTCTAAACTCAAAGAATGTTTTGAATCGCTTGTCTTAGAAAAATCACAAATTTCAGATTGTTTTGAAAAATCAAAATGCGATTTGGAATTCAAGAACTCCCTAATTATTGATTTGAAATCTGAAATTGAGAAACTCAAAACTGAAGTATCTTCTCTTCTGAGTCTAAAGGACACATGGAAATATGCCCAAGGAGATCCAAAGTTAGAAAAACTTTTATCCGGATCAAGAAAATGTGGCGATCTATCCGGATTGGGATATGATAAAAATCTACCTCCTAAACAAAAGTATACTCCTATGTTTGTTAAAGGAGAGTCCTCAAACTTAAAAGGGAAAAGTACTTATCAAGATTTTTCTAGAAATTCAAAAACTTTTCAAAAACCTAGAAGCAGCCATGTCAACTTTAATCAGAAACGAAATCCACTAGCTGAAAAGATAGTTGATTTACTCAAGGAGCTCTTAAAATCTAACTCTATAGGTCATTCTTACAACTATAATCATAAGAAGACCAACTATGTCCCTAAACCTAAAATAGTTATGAAATGGGTTCCAAAAGTCACCTGCTTGGTTGCTCACATTGCTTTCAAAGCAACAAGTCATTCAAAATGGTACCTAGACAGTGGATGCTCCAGGCATATGACAGGGGACAAAGCTTTATTCACAGATCTGAAAGATATGACTGATGGTTCAGTCACATTTGGTGATGGTAGCAACTGCAAGATTATAGGCCAAGGTACGGTTTAACTTTTTAATCTTCCTGTGTTTAAAAATGTTTCATATGTAAAAGGCTTAAAACATAACTTGCTTAGTATATCTCAAATATTTGATAATAACCATAGTGTTCGGTTTTCTAACCAAAGCTGTGAAATACTAAACAATAAGGGTTCTGTAATATTAACTGGACGTAGAACATCTGAAAATTGCTATATTATTAGCGAATCCAGCTCATCTAATCAAACATGTCACATGGTCCATACAGACGAGACTGATTTATGGCACAAACGTCTTGGACATGTACATTATCAAAATTTATATAGATTGAGCAAACGAGAACTTATAAGAGGTTTACCCAAATTTCAGAAATTAGATAAAATATGTGATGAGTGTCAGATAGGCAAACAAACAAGGAACTCACACAAAAAAGTGAATTCAAATACCACATCAAGACCACTCGAACTCCTCCACATGGATCTGATAGGACCTACCAGAACGGAAAGTCGTGGTGGGAAAAAGTATATCTTGGTATAGTTGATGACTTTACCAGATTTACATGGGTAGTCTTCTTAAGGGATAAATCTGAAACCCTTGAAGAAGTAAGTAAAGTTCTCAGAAGGATTCAAACTGAAAAATGTTCTCAAATCAGTAAGATTCGTAGTGATCATGGATCTGAATTCGAGAATAGCAATTTTGAGAAGTTCTGTACTGACCAAGGAATATTACATGAATTCTCTGCTCCCAAAACTCCACAACAAAATGGAATTGTTGAAAGAAAGAATAGAGTACTTCAAGAAATGGCTAATGTCATGTTGAATAGCATGAAGCTATCTAAAAATCTTTGGGCTGAAGCAGTCAACACAGCTTGCTATATTATTAACCGAGTCTACACCAGCAAAGATAATAACAAAACAGCTTACGAATTGTGGTTCAATAAAAAGCCTACTGTTAAATACTTTCGAGTTTTTGGCAACAAATGCTATATTTTACGTGATCGTGAAAATTTGGGAAAATTTGATACAAAGAGTGATGAAGGGATTTTCGTAGGATATTCCTTAAACAGTCGTGCTTATAGGGTTCTGAACAAAAGGACTGGTGTGATTCAAGAATCTATCAATGTTGTCATTGATGATCACTTAAATAAGCCTATCTCTAATTCAGATAATGATGAAGTTTTAATCATTGATAAACCCGATACTTCATCAAATCAGACTGAATCTGAATTGAGGACTGTTAAAGATCATCCAACCACTCAAATTCTTGGAAACCCTCTCACTGGTGTTCGCACCCGTAGACAACTTGAGGATTTATGTAATTATGTATGTTTTACATCCCAAATAGAACCATCCAATGTAAAAGAAGCTCTTGCTGATGAAAACTGGATTGTTGCGATGCAAGAAGAACTTAACCAATTCGTAAGAAATGATGTTTGGTATCTCGTACCAAGACCTAAAGATAAACACATCATTGGAACAAAATGGATTTTCAAAAATAAGTCTGACGAATGTGGAAATATAATTAGAAACAAGGCTAGACTAGTGGTACAAGGTTATACTCAAATTGAAGGAATTGATTTCGATGAAACTTTTGCACCAGTAGCTCGTCTTGAATCTATCAGACTATTTATATCCATTGCATGTTTTAGAAAGATAAAGATCTATCAGATGGATGTGAAAAGTGCTTTTCTAAATGGCGATTTACATGAAGAAGTCTATGTTGAACAGCCAATGGGTTTTGAAGATCCCAAAAATACTGATCATGTGTATCGGCTTAAAAAGGCACTTTATGGATTAAAACAAGCACCTAGGGCATGGTATGAGAAACTAACAAAATTTCTTTTAAGTCACAATTTTCAAATGGGATCTGTTGATAAAACTCTATTTGTTAAAAAACATAATGATCATATCTTAATGGTACAGATTTATGTTGATGATATCATTTATGGATCAACTTATACTAACTTGACTACTGAGTTTGCAGACTTGATGAAATCACAGTTTGAAATGAGCTTGGTTGGGGAATTGACTTATTTCCTTGGTTTGCAAGTTAAGCAGCAACTTGAAGGAATATTCATCTCTCAGTCTAAGTATGCTTTGAATCTAATCAAGAGATTTGGATTTGAGAATGGCAAGAATTTCGATACTCCTATGAGTACCCTGAAACTCTCAAAAGACTATAATGGTAAAAATGTTGATTCAAAACTTTATCGGAGTATGATTGGTAGTTTGTTATATTTAACTGCTAGTAGACCTGATATTTCTCTAAGTGTTGGTATTTGCGCAAGATATCAATCTGATCCTAAAGAATCACACTTGATTGCTGTCAAGAGAATTATTAGATATGTCGCAAGTACTGTAAATCATGGTCTCTGGTATCCTCATGAGACTAGTGTCCAATTAGCTGGGTACTCGGATGCTGACTGGGTTGGTAATTTAGATGATAGAAAATCAACCAGTGGTGGTTGTTTTTACATTGGAAATTGTCTAGTTTCCTGGTTTAGTAAGAAAAAAAATTCTATATCACTTTCAACAGCTGAAGCTGAGTATATCGCAGCTGGTAATGCATGTGCACAGCTTGTTTGGATGCAACGAATGCTGAGTGATTATGGAATTAAACAGGATTCTATGTTATTGCATTGTGATAATTCCAGTGCAATAAATATTTCAAAAAATCCTATTCAACATTCTCGTACTAAGCACATTGACATTAGATTTCATTATATTAGGGAATTGGTAGAAGAAAAAGTTATATCTCTGGAATATATTCCTACTGAAGATCAGAGAGCTGATATTTTCACAAAACCTCTTGATAAAATTAGGTTTAATAAAATGAAATTTGATCTTGGCATGTGTATTTTAAAATAATTATTTATGCCTACATGTATCATAATGTATATATTTGTTAGGTTTAATTTAATTTTCTTTCAAAATTGCAAGAAATATGCTGTTTTTTTTCAATTCCTTCGACCTGTCGTGAGTGTACTCGACTAGTCGTCCTACGACCGGTCGTAGATACCTACGACCAATCGTAGATCTTGGAAATCACTTAAATTTGGGAATTTTTGCTTTCTTCCTCATTTCCTTTTTTCTCTCAAAGGAGCTGAGCTTCGACTTGTCGAACCCACCATCTTTGTTCTTCAAGGTTAGTGTTCCATTTACGTTATTATTGCAAATCAGTGTGTAGATTACTTTCTTGTCTATCTTGAAGCTTTCTATTTTAGATTTCATTGAGATTTGGGGTTTGATTTTTGAAAAATCTGTTTTGAAGAAACCCTCTTCTCAATCCTTTGTAACTTCTTAATTTCTTGATATCCTTGTTGCAAATGGCTTCTAGAGGTAAAAAATCTACTTCCCGTGGTCCTTCCACTTCCTCCAGATTGACAAAACGTCATCTTCTTGAGCCTACAAATGATCCTTCTTATGTTATAGACCTTAGAACTCGTAATGTGATTGTTGAACATCCAGTTGATGTTAACCATATTGCACCTTTTGGTATTCTACCTTTGCTTGAAGCTGTAGGTTGGGCTAACTTATTGCATTGGGGTGGGCCTGCATACGGTCCATTGCTCAATCCATGTTTACATGCATAAGTGACTTCTCACTAGATATTTTAACTTTTAAAATATCTACTAGTGAAGGGCCATTTGAAATTGATAGATATTTAATTTCAGCCCTTATAGAGATTCCTATAAATGATGAGGGTATTCCTATCCATAATCTAACTGATAAACCCTCAATTTTTGAAAAATGTATACTTACTAGAGATTTGTGTAACATGGATGTTCAATGGACACAAAAAGGGAATGCGCTTCCCGCAAGGTTTTTGTTACCCAAATACAGAGTGCTCCATAGAATCTTTGTGTCCAATCTGTATCCTCGGTCAGGTAATAAAACTGACTTGACCTCATTTATGGTACGTATTATTCATGCTATTGCCAGTGGTACTCAGATTTGTCTCCCATACTTAATCTGTCATTTTCTTCTTCAGTTTCGACTCCATCCTGGTCATAGTGACATCCCTTTTGGTTACTTAATGATTGTATTAGCCACACATATGTTGGTTGATATGCCTGTTAATGAAGCTCCTATTCATCATCTGATTTTCAACAACTCTAATCTCAATAAGATGAAGCTGGATTTACTTCCTGAACAAAGTGGTAATGGTGGTGGTGGTGGTCATGAAGAAGCAGGGGATGACATTAATATGGATGATTTCTTTGAAGAACTGGATTCTGATTCGACAGATGATCCAGATTTTGTACCATCTGATTTTATGCACGTCTGAGTGCATTGGAGGGTAAAGTTGAGAATTTGAATGAAAAATTAGAAAACATGTCTGTTACTCGTGATTCTCAATTCAAGTACATGCGGAAATATCTTCGGCGTTTAAACAAAGGCATGCACCAACTTGATCCCTCTATTCCTGCTCCGTCTTCTAGTTCTAATTCTGACTAGTCTTTATGGGATTTGCTGGTCTGTAATAACTTTCTAATTTAGCACTTGGTTGATTGTATTTTAGTCGGATACTATCATTGTTTTATGCTGGATATTTATTCTATATAAAGCTATGAAGAGTATCTCTATATCTGTTTTACTTTCATCTTATAACTCCTCTAGTTTACTCTCATATATCTCCTTTGTCATATTATGACAAAAAGGGGGAGAATGGTTTGTTCTTAACTTAACGATGTTATTGTGAGAGGTGAAAGGAGTAGCAGTGGTTATGTTACTCAGGGGGAGTTTGAATGTTGAAGTGTTTATGTTTATCCTTGAATGTTGAATGTTGAAGTGTTTATGTTTATCTTGGTTATGTGTTTTGTCACTAATTTGACAAAGGGGGAGATTGTAAGTGCTATATTTTATATCCCTGTTTGTTGTCAAATTTGTGGTGCCAAAATCTCTGTTTTATATCTTGCATAAGTGAAGCTCTCTCAAAGATCAATATTCATGAACAAGCTAAACTCACAAGTATAAAGATCAAAGTTGAATGCAAAAACTACTTACAAGACATGACTCAAGCTTCAAGACTTCAAGAAGAGTATAAGTCAGTTCATAAAGAACTTAAGACATGTACAAGGCAGTTCATGAAGAATTCAAGACACTTTCAAGATTGAGCTATATCAAGACTTCAAGGCTCATACTTCAAGGTTGCTAGTTCCTAATATTTCAATGTCCAGACTTCATGGTTGAGGTTTGACTGACCTTAGGTTGACCTTATAAGTAGGTCACTTTGGATACATAAATCAAATGTTTATTTTACATAAGTTTGGTCAGTTTTTCGACTAGTCCTAGGCCTTCTTCGACTAGTCCTAGAGTTGCCTCGACCAATCTAAGAAAATTCTCAATCAGTCGTAAGTTTGTTACAAAAATCGGATAAAATCTGTTATTCTTCGACTAGTCCAGGGATCTTTTCGACCGGTCGAAGGAACAGTGTCGACTGGTGGTTCGACCAGTCGTAATTCTTCGACACAAGATCCAGCGATAAAATCACAAGGTCTTCGACCAGTCGAAGGAGACCTTCGACCAGTCGAAGGTGACCTACGACCAGTTGAAGGAGGTGTTCGACCAGTCGTAGAACGGTCAAAGCTTATCGCGCCCGATTTTTTTCAAATTTGTTATTTCTTCGACCAGTCGAAGGGTTCCTTAGACCAGTCGAAGATGCGATCTGCTCACCTATAAATAGAGCACGAACTCAGAAGAAATCATCGAATTAATTAATCCTTTCAAGCCAATCTTCGTCGAACTTCTGAGAGATATTTCTGTGCTCCATCTAAGCTAAGTGTGCTTATTTAATATTCTCTTTCCTTAGCTTTATTTAATTGATTTTTTTTCTGCTATTCTATCTAATCTATTGATAAGAGGAATCTCTATTCCCTTTCTTTGGAATCAAAATCAATTAAGGCAAGCCCTACTTGGTTAAATTTAAAATCTATTAGAATTAGAACCATTGTAATTGAGTACTGGACATTGAACTTGGACATTCAATCATCTACTCTGATTTGGTTCTACCGGGCTGCTACATCGAAGGAGATATTCAGGTATTTTACATTTAATTGTAAATTCCTTTCTGTTTTGGTTTCTTTCAAGATTTGCCAGAAAAATCTTGTTGTATTGGTTATCTGAGGAGAGCTAAGAAAACTCAGAAGAGGGGTTTTTTTTTATTGTGTAAGCCCACAAACAAAGACACAATTGTAAAGGTTTTTGGTGAACCTAGGAAAACCTATTTTGTTAGTGAACGCTAATATCCCCTGTGTGAGGATATTAGGAGTGGAGTAGCATTTTGTGTGTCTGTTGTTTAATAGTTGGTGAACACACAGGCGAACCACTATAATCCCTAGTGTTATGGTTGAATGATTTACATTTCTAATCTTTAATTATTCTTTTGTGGGATGTATGAATGTGGTGAATGTTGTAATCATTTAATTCAAGCTTTGTGAGAATTTTGTAATAGTTTAGAATTTACTTTCTGCTATTCCTTTATTTACTTGAATTTAAATTTCCTTTAAAGTTGTTCCAGCAAGGTTGCCCTGCCATTTTTATGGTGTATGGCTGTCCCTAGAACAATACATTTGTAATTACAATTTATTTCAATTCATTTGTATTATTTTCTTATTCCTCTTTGGTTTGAGATTTGATACAAAGATCTTTCTAGAAATAAGGTTGTCCTACCATAAACTTTGGTTTTTGGTGAAAGGTTGTCCTTAGAACAACATTTGTATCAACCTCTCAAGATCTAAATTTTGAGGTTGTTTCACTTTCCTGCATTGTGATTTAATTTGGCTATCATATTCTCTTTAAATTCCGCTGTTATAAGTTTTATTTGGCATTGTCCTATTCACCCCCCTCTAGGACATATAGCTAGGCCTTTTCAGTTGGGTCAAGGTCAAGATGGAATCCTACTCTCAAAATGTTTTCCAATCAGGAAGATAGAGCGATTCCAATCTTATGCATTCAAGGCATCCCAGCTTAATGATTTACCATTAAGTTAGTACTGGAGGATCCTTGAATGCGGAAGTTCATTCCCCAATCCCTACTCTATTGAATATCAATGATGAGGTGGATTGGAGGGTGAACTCCCTTGAGAGAAAGGGCTTTGGATAAATATAAGTTGAAACACACAAAGCACTCTCTTCTTTCTCTACCAGCATAAAGGCAAGTCTCTCTTTAAATCGGCAAAAGGTTCCATGGATATAAAACGGTCACATTTATGACAGAGTTCGATATCATCGAGCAGTGTCGATATCATCGAGCATATACTCTCGATAACCTCGACGGTCCGCTCGATGACATAAACTCAAATGTCATACGCTTTTGAAACCTTTTGCCAGCTTGTCGATGGGATCGAAACAGGTGTTGATGACATCGGATTTCGAACTCCAATCCAATCGAAACTGGGGCCGATCAATCGACATTTGAAGCATGAGAGAGACTGACGATGAAATATTTCAGGTTTTTATGATATGATCGGGGGTCAGCCGATGTCATCGGAATTTACATATCGATGATATCAAAGGCAGTGTCGACGCATCGATAAATCCAATAGATTTACCAGTAAACTCGCTGGACAGTTTGTGTCTAGTTTCGATGTGATTGACTCAGCCTCGATATCATCGACATATGAATCTCGATTTCCTCAAATGGCCCCCGATCAAAGTTAAAAAGAACTTGAAATATTTGCTGGAAGAAATGCACGCCCTCTATCGATATCATCGATGGACTTTCGATCTTATCAATATTTGATTTCAAATAATATCGGAAGAGCATTGATATATCAAAAGAATTTGAGATTTTTATTAAAAAACAGGGGCGCTGTAAATCTGCCTGTCGATCTTACCGAGCCACTTTCGATGAGCTTGAGATTTGAGTATCGATGGTATCGATAGGTGTATGGATACATCGATAATTCGTCCAGATATGTTGTGAAGTTGCTGGACATATTTGGTCCTCTTTTCGATGGTATTGATGAAGCATCGAGGACTCGAGAGCACAGGTCGATCATATCGAGGGTGTTTCGATAAAGTCGATAAGGCAAGAAAAACTTAGAGATTTTCCTATTTTGAAAAAGTTTTCTCACCTTAAAACCCTATGATTTTCTAACTTTTTAAGGGTTTTATTCACCTGGTGTTTTAGGTCATGGGATGTGAGGCTTTAGGTTTACCTGTGGCGAGGTTGCACACATCCGGTTGAGGCAGACGCTTGAATTGATCTTCCTATCGGGCTTTGTAGACAATCTGACTCAACACTCACGTAACTTGACAAACCAGGGCACTTTCAAGGGCGGCGACCCCAAGTATTCTTTAAGCTTCTGGAAGGCTGTTTCGCATTCCTCTATCCAATTGACTATCTGCCGACCCTTCAACTATTTAAAGAAGGGAAAGCATCTGTCTGTCGCTCGGGACACGAAGCGGTTGAGTGTTGCAACCCTTCTAGTCAACCTCTAGATGACTTTGATCGTCTTAAGCAATTTAATGTCGAGCAAGGCTTTAATCTTCTCAAGATTTACTTCGATCCCTCTCTGGCTGACCAGGAAACCGAGTAACTTGCCCGAGCTTACACCAAAGGTGCATTTGCTCGGATTCAGTTTCATTTGGTATTGCCGAAGGACGAAAAACATTTCCTCGAGATCGATTACGTGATCTGTCGCTCGGATGCTCTTGACGAGCATATCGCTGATATAAACTTCCATTGTCCGCCCTATTTGGCGGGTGAACATCTTGTTGACTAACCTTTGGTAGGTCGTTGCTTCATTCTTCAACCCAAACATCATCACTCGGTAACAATAAAGGCATTTGTCGGTGACAAAGGTGATTTTTTATTTATCACTCGAATGCATTACAGTTTGGTTATAGCCTGAATAGGCGTCCATAAAACTAAGTAACTTGTGCCCTGCGGTGCTGTCAACCAACTGGTCGATCCTAGGAAGAGGGAAACTGTCTTTTAGGCAGGCTTGTTAATGTCGGTGTAGTCTACGCAGACCCGCCACTTCTCATTGACTTTTTTAACTAGGACAATGTTGGCTATCCAATCGGGATAGTACACCTCCTCGACAAACTTAGCCTTTAGAAGTTTGATCACTTCTTCCCCTATTATAACATATCTCTCAGGGCCGAGAGCAGGCCTCTTCTGTCAGACCGACTTATAGGTCGGATCGATATTGATGCGATGAGTGATTACCGATGAGTAGATGCCGGGCATGTCTTCGTGAGACCATGTAAAAACATCGGAATATCGTCACAGCAGAGTGGCTAGTTTGTACTTTAGTGGAGATGTCAAAGACGACCCTATCTGTACTGTCTTGGATGGGTTAGATTCATCAAGCGGGACTTGGATGAGCTCTTCGATCGGCTAACCACACTCGGGAGATTCGTCGTGAGGGTCCAGGGACTCGATCATCGCCACTTCAGATGGAGGTTTCAGGGCTGTGCCATAATATCGTCGAGCGTCGTGTTGATCCCCTTTGACAATCCCGACTCCTGATTCGGTTGGGAATTTCATAGAGGTAGTATGTGGAGACTATGGCTTGGAGAAGGCACAACGAGGCTCAGCCGAGAATTGCATTGTAGACTAAAGATTGGTTGACTATGAGGAAGTCGATCATGATCGTCGCTTGATGTGGCGCGTCCTCGACGGTGAAGTGGAACTGAATGGTTCCCTCAGGGAGGACTTATCCACCCGAGAAGCTGATCAAAGGAGTTCTCACAGGCCACAATGACGACCGTTCGATGCCCATCTTGTCGAAAGCTTGGGTGAACGACATGTTTGCAGATGAGCCTGTGTTGACGAGGACCCTGAAGACCCTTTGGTTTGCTATAGTGACAGTAATGACTAAAGCGTCGTTGTGCGGGTGGTGGATGTCTCAAGCGTCCTCTTCGATGAACGTCACATTATATTTTTCCAGCTTCTTCTCCTTCGAGGGCCAAGCCAGAATCATGACCTCAGACTCAGGCCGACTAATGCTCCTCGTTTGGGTTTTTTGAGCATTGTTCGAGTCACCTCTGCCTTTGTGACCACCGACGATGGTTCAGATTTCCTCCGTTGGTCGGTTATCATTTGGTCGTTCTTCCGTAGTCACGGTTCTATCAGCCCCTTGATGCACGTGCTCGTCGAGATGACCTTCTTAGATGAACCTTTTAATTTCCCTCTTCAGGTTGTAATAGTCACTCGTATTGTGTCCATCATCATGATGGAAATGACAATACTTGTTCTTGTTTCGCTGATCATGATTGCCTTGCAGTTTATTCGCCCAGTTGACGAAGTTCTCGCCCTTTATCTCCATCAGGACTTGCTCCTGAGGTTTATTGAGCGGGGTGTACGTCATGAACTTGTTGTTGGGTCGCTTACCTAACCTGCGTTCATCCTAAAGCCGATCGTCTTTCCATTTCTTGTTGGTCGAGTCAGTCTCCATTTTCGTTGATTTTTTCGCCGTGACATTTCTATTTTGGCCCGCCTCTCGTAGCATCCTAGATTCCTCTGTGTCGGCGTATTTTTGCTATCGGTTCATGAACTCGACCAATGTAGATGGGGGGTTCTTGTCCAAGGAGAAGAGAAAGGGCTTATCTCTTAGCCGTTGCATGATGACGTTCAGGGCTGTTTCATTCGAGTGCTTTCGGACCTTTAGGGCTTCAAGATTGAAGCGTTTGATGTAGTCTTTGAGGAGTTCCCCTTCTTTCTGAACTATGTTGTTCAGATGTGCCGATGCTTTAAGTTTCTTCTTTCCCCCGATGAAGTTCGTGACGAACGCATCGCTGAGTTCGATAAATGAACTGATGGACTTCGGTTTTAATTGTTTGAACCAGAGCCTAACAGCGTCGAATAGAGTAAGTGAAAAAGCTCGGCACATGACTGCTTCCGAGGCATCGCGCAACTCCATGTAGGTCCGAAAGTATTCTACATACTCAGTTGGGTTGGCCTTTCCGGTGTAGAGCGCGATCTGCGGTAGGCGGAACCTTTCTGGTAATCGAGCCCGTAGTATGTCAGTTATGAATGGAGATTCTGCCTCCTCCTTTCGGGAAGGGTTGACCGACTGGTTTTGCTTCATATCCACAATATGTTTCTGCAGGTTTTGGATCTCAATCTTCCAAGGTTCCTTGCTCTCCACAGTTCCCTCGGCCGAAGGTCGGTTGCGCCTTCTCCGATCTATCTCATGGCGAAGGTCAGAAGTGGGCAATGGGATAGTCCCTGAAACATGAGTCGGGGTCGGCTCAGCCGGGTCCTGACATTGGCTCGGCTGAGGAAATGTTCGTGGGGCAGAAGGTTGTTGGTTGGATTGGTGGACGCCGGTCGACCGCCCTTCTCTCTGATCAGGTTTCTCCGCTTGCCGAGACTGCATCTGTTCCAACATCTGCCTCATGTAATCTAGGTCGGATCTGATGTCTTTTTTCCAAGCATCATGCTGGCCATTTCCCTGGTTCCGTTGAGTATGCCTAGTTGAACCGAAAGTCGCATGGTGGGCTGGAGAGCCTTGACAAGTCTCCGGTCGCGCTAGCTGGTCCATGGGTCGTGTGGCTTGACCGACCGTTGGGTGGATTATAATCGGAGTTACTTCAGAAGGGGTTGGAACTTTCTTTTTCCGTCTCGCCATGGCAGGTTATACAATGTTCTAGTATAGCAAAAATGACTTATAATGTCATTCCTATAAACAACGCCAAACTGTTAATGTTGTTCTCTGCTCACCCCCTTTCTGCTACTCGGACACCTGCATAGGAAGAGGACAAAGGAGACCCTGACTTGTACAGGGGACCCTCCGATGCTTAAGTCAGACTTGGATTTTGGGCCTAATGACTTAATAGGGATTTAGGGGTGAGAATGTGTATGTACCTTTCACCTTTCAATGTCTCTATTTATAGAGGAGACATAATCCCGTAGATTTGAAATTGAAAGTACCCTGGTTTGTCAATTAGCGTGAGTGTTGAGTCAGTTAGACTACAGAGCCTGATAGGAAGATCATTTCAAAGCGTCTGCCTCAACCGGATGTGTGCAAGATCGCCACAGGTAAATCTGAGCCTCACATCCCTTGTCCCAAATCACCAGGTATTCTAAAACCCTTAAAAATGTTAGAATATCATAAGGTTTTTAGGGTAAGAAAACGTTTTCAAAATAGAAAAATTCTCTAAGTTTTCTTGCCCTGTCGATTTTATTGATACACATCTCGATATGATCGACCTGCACTGTCGAGTCCTCGATGCTCCATTGATACCATCGAAAAGAGGACCAAATATGTCCAGCAACCTTATACATATCTAGACGGAATTATCGATGTATCGATACACCTATCAATATCATCGATATTCAAATTTCGAGTCTATCGGAAGTGACTCGATAGTATCAACAGGCAGAATTTCGGCGCCCCTATTTTTCTTAAAGAATATCATATATGCTTCGATATATCGAAGTCTCCTCGATACCATCGAAGTTTAAACCTCGATGATATCGGTAGGCCCTCGATGATATCGGTCTTGGGCGCCAAGTTCTCTAGCAACATATTTCAGGGTGTTTTATCTATGATCGGGGGTCACTCGATCGAATCGATATTCAAATATCGATGATATCGATGCCGTATCGATTGCATCGAACATAGACATAAACTGTCCAGCAAGCTTTATGGAAAATCCTTTTGATTTATCGATGCATCGACACAGCTATCGATATCATCGATATCCAAATTTCGATGATCTTGAAGGTCCCTCGATCACTCATGAAAACTTGAAATATTTCAAGGCAAGTCTCTCTCGTTTTTCAAGTGTCGATGGATCGAATCTCTTATCGATGGAATCGGAGTTAGAAATCCGATGACATAAACAATCGTTTCGATTCATCGACCAGCTGGCAAAAGGTTTCAAAAGCGTATGACATTGAGTTCGAGTCATCGAGCGGACCATCGATGCTATCGAGAGTATACGCTCGATGATATCGAACCTGTTTGATGATATCGAACTCTGTCATAAATGTGACCGTTTTATGTCCGTTGAAACCTTTTGCCTATACATATATAGGACTTGTCTATTGTTGCAGTGAGAGAAAGAAGAGAGAACTTTTGAGTGTTTAACCTTAGATCTTATACCCAAAGCCCTTTCTGTAAGCCCCGTATCCTAGGTCGTACCGTTCTATAGACTTCCGCGTTCTTCCCTGTCGAATTCCGGCAACCTTCGACCCTTAACCGGCGTTTGCGCGCGACCCGTATTCACATGCCGTCAACCCGAGACTTGTACCTTAGCGACCGCGCCGTCACCGCGGTTCCGATGCTGTGATTCGCGCCGAGGCGATAATCTGGCCAGAAGATGTGGGCTAGCGTTCGGTGCGAGGAAAATGCTGCGCGTTGCGAAACCCAAGAGAATCTCTATGAGTTGTCACATCAATCCATCAATCCATCAATCCATCAATCTCAACATGTCAAGTACATGTCAATTACACATCGACTTTTCACCTTTTCCCAAGAAGCCTCGAAGTCAAAAAGTCCTTACACAAGCCATGCCTTTCTTACACAAATGGCCAACAAAGTCAAAAAGTGTCTTACACACCCATCACCACCACATCTATCACTCCATCACCCATCACTCTCTCTCTCTCATTTTCAAATTCATTCCCAAGCAAGAGAGAAAACTTCCATACGTATGAGCCTCTCCCTCTCCTTCAAAGCTCCAAGTGTGGCCCACCTTTCCAGCCCAAGATCTCTCATCCTAGCCATCCATTCCTCATCTCCTCCATTTGAATCGAATCTAAGGAGCTAAGGAACCCATAGGAGCAAGAAGATCGAACGGTGGGTGCTTGATAAGAGTAGTTTTTCATGTTTTTAAGATGGGCCAAGTGAGGCAAACCGATCAATGGTTTGGATCTCACTTGGGACCCTAAGATGTGGCCGATGGCCCGCTTTGATCATCATGATCATTCCATGATGGGGCCATTCTCCATGGCCCCCATCATGATGTTTATTTCCTTGCTTTAGATAGGTCATCTAGACCATCCTTATTGGTGGGGAAAGGATCTCCATCGTTGAGTTTCAATTTTGATGGGCCCACATGCTTTAGGGCCCACTTGATGTATGATTTATTGCAAGGGAGGGCCCATAATGTCGGGGTCCCTCCATCACAAGCGTGTCCCACTCTCTATATCTCTCTCTCTCTCTCTCTCTCTCTCTTTTAAAATATTTTTGTGTGATGATTTGGCCGTGTGGCCCACTTGACTGGAACCCATCATGAATTGAGTATTTTACCCAAGCCGTCTATGAGTGGGGTCCATCCTATGTGTGTTGTACCCACACCATTCATCATGTGGTGACCCACTTGAATAAAGCCCACCTCTACTATGAGGACCGTCCAGCGTCTAGGGATGCTGGACGTCTCTGTGAAAAACACAAATAATAGCTTAGTTATAAGATCATGGGGTGGCCCACTCATATACACCCTTCCTTGATTTATATGTTCAATCCACGCCGTCCATCTGTTTCTTTGCCACCTTTTAGGCGTTGAACTGAAAAACATAGTCAATCCGAGGTTCTGGCAGGCCATATCGTAGCAAATGATGGTCTTCACCGTTGAAACCTTCCTTGAAATTTCTATACATCAAAAATATACTCAATATTAGGCTTGTTGGATTTGTTACGAGCCGTGGAATCCTATGGCTGGAGTGGATTCACTTGGAGCGGGCCCCACACTAAAAAAAAAGATTTGTAGCAGCAGCCGCTGCTGCTGCCAGCGCTTGTGGCCTTGTAGGCTGGCGGACGCCAGGGAACCCACGGCTCCAGCCGTGGGCCCCACCATGATGTGTATTTTCCATCCAACCCATTCATTTGGTAGGCCCCCTCCTAAGGTAGGCCCCCTTCAAAAATCAGCCTAATCTAAGACTCAGGTGGCCCACATGATAGGAAACAGTGGGATTGGGTGGCTGCCATTGAAACTCTTTTGGGTCCACAGAAGTTTTGGATCAAGATGAAATTTGTTTTTCCCTGTTCATCCAGGTCTGTGCGACCTTACCAGCCGTTTGGATGGAGAACAAATGTTATGGTGGACCCTACGTGGGACCCACAATGATGTATGTACTTTATTCACACCGCCCACTAGGGACGGTGGAACCCACCATGGTGCACGTGTTTGCACTACACCGTCCAGGGTTGGACGGTGGGACCCCTGTGAAGCATGTGTTCTCTCCATGCTGCCCATTTATATGGAACCCACCATGATGCAGTTGTTGCACCCAATCTGTCCATCCATTTTAAAAAGCTCATTTCTTGGCATGAGCCAAAGAATGAGCTAGGTCCATTGTTCAAATGGACCCCCACCTTGTTATGTCATGAGGCCCACCTTGTTATTTGTAAGGCCTATGGGTTGAGGCCCATTTGATGTACAATATGGGGCCCGATTGGTGTGGCCCTTTTGATACATATAAGACCCATAAGATTAGGCCCATTTGATGCAATCTAAGGCCCACGGGTTATGACCCATTGCAATGCGCATAAGGCCCATTGGTGCGGCCCATTGATGTGGCCCACTTGACGAATGAAAGGCCCATATGGTATGACTCATTTGATGTATTTAAGGCCCAATGGGATGAACCTAAGGCCCATTGCAATGTGTGACCCCAACCTGGTTCATGTAATGATATTCACTACGGGCTACGCCTTGGGAGCACTGTTGGTTTGACGTCTACATTGCAAGTTTAATGTTGGTTAAATGTCCACATTACGACTCTCCCTAGGGCCCATTAATAGGCCCGTACTTGTTGCGTGTAGGCCGTCTAGACCCATCTGCGTTGTAAGGATAGTTCATTACTTTATTACATGTTTAGTATAGTTCCATGACTCATGATCATACGCATCATATGTATGCTTGATATGAGAGGTGACTGATCATAGCATATGCCTTCAGGCAGGTTGTTTATGGGCTCCCGGTTAGGCGGTGTTGCCTTACATGAGCGCACGATATGTGTAGGATCTGCTGCATGACTGGAAAGCATGATTCATGCATTTCGCATTATGTGATATGGTTACTGTACACCCTAGCGACATCAGGGTTGTAGCCTCCAAAGGCGTATCGTGGTTGGAAGGATTGGATACCGAAAATCTTGTTCTACATGGGTTGCTATAGATATCCCTGAGTGAAAGTCCCTAAACCCTTATGGTACAAAGAGGTTGCTCCAATGTCTAGACCGAGTGGGTACATGAGCGCCGAGTGCCGATTACCAGCTGACCGCGCTTTCCATTATGTCGTGGTTTGTTGGAAGGGGGTGCGCACTTACCCGCCCGAGAGGAGGGGGCAAAGCTGGGCTGAGTCTGACCAGCTCGAGGAATGAGTCCGCTATCGACGAGCCGAGCCCGATATTGGCAGGCGGGTAGTGAGGTCTCTTCCACTTACCTTATTGTGCGCGATGGGACGACAATCTGGTTTAGAGTGTACTAGACCCCAGTGATATCCCAGATTTGAGCTGTATTGATATGTGATTATAGATGAGGATTTGTATGCTTGAGTTGCATCTCGCATCGCATGGCCTTGGATGACCAACATCATTCGTGTCTTACATCGCATAGCCTTGGTACAACTAGTAGTATTCATGAACCCATCAGCATGTTCCGCATTACTCTGATACTGCATACCGCATTACTACCTTGCGCACACACTTTCACCACCCTCTAAGCTTTCTATAAGCTTATGCACGACCGTTGCGTGCAGGTGACGTTGGGATGCAGCAGCGCTGAGGCTGGAGCGCAGAGCAGATCTTTTTGGAGCTTTTTGTCCATTCTCATTGTATTTCCCTTTATGCTCATTGTACTTGAAAAATTTTTGATCATAGTAGAAATGCGATGGAGTTTTTGGTTGTTATTTGTGGGTTATGCCTTTGGTTATGCTTATTACCAATTAAACTGATGTTGAAAATCCTCCTTGTAGCATTCCAGGATCGGAACCTGGCGTATGGGCGCTAGGAGCCGAGAATGGGGTTCTACGGAGGCTGTCGGCGCGGATTCGGCGATCGGGAATTTTGTGAGCCCAGTTTTCGAGTTTGGGGCGTGACACTTTCTCTCAAGGGAGTTCATCCTCCAATCCATCCTCACCATTGATATTCAATAGAGTGGATTGGGGAATGAACTTCCGCATTCAAGGATCCTCCAGCTACTACCTTAATGGTAAATCATTAAGCTGGGATGCCTTGAATGCATAGATGATTAAAATCGCTCTATCTTCCTTATATGAAAATCTTTTGAGAGTAGGATTTCATTATAACCTTGACCCAACCCGTCGCCATGCATTGGTACATCTTTTGAGTTGCGGATCAAGGAGACTGAAGATTCTTCGTCAACAAAGGAGGAGATCTCCATCAACGTGCTTAATGAGACTCATCCACTTATATGTAAGTATCTAGTGTCCACAGGACACTTGTGATCATTCCTTTGTAGGATTGGGTCTTAGGTGTTTCTCACCCCTTTAAGCCCTCGTAGGAGGCCTCCGGCGGGAGTGTATGTGGTGGTTGCGTCGTGTGGACCCTTACTCTGTGGAGAGCATAAACATCTGGTTGAAGGTGAACCAGAAAACCTTAGGTTTGAGGTGAACCATGTGAAACCTCGAGTTTGAGGTAAACCTCGTAAAACCTCCAGTAGGGTTTTATGGAAGATCCTTGGCCAGTGAGCCTAAAAGTGGGTGCGTTATGTTGACCCTTGCTCGTGAGAGCATAAACAGTCAGCCTCAGTGTAGGTTGTAAAGGTTGAAGGTGAACCTGATTTAAAACCTTAGGTTTGAGGTGAACCGCTGTGAAACCTCCTTAGTGAAATCCGGCACACTCAAGGGTTGAGTGCGTCTTCCGGGAGTGGAGTAGACTGATCGTCAAACCACTATAAAAATGTCTGTGTTTGAGATTGCTATCTTTTTGATTGTGTGATTTACTTTAATATTTTCATATTTGAATATCTGAGATCACACCTAATAAACAAACACAGTCATATCCATCATAAACTAGTTTGCATACCGTTCACTTTTAAAAATAGTTTGTGATTGGATCCTCTACCAGGCTTGGAAGCCAGTAGAGTTATTTTTGAGTAATCCTAATATGAGCTTGTTGTTAGGATTAGTGTAATAGGATTTTAAATAAACCATAAAAACTTTAAAAGTCCTATTCACCCCCTCTAGGACATATCAACATATTCCTACTTCAACTAAAGCGGTCTTCATCGCTATTTCAATTGGTATCAAAGTGGGTCTCTCTTTAAGGGCTCCACTGCCTAGAGAGTGATCTTGATTGAAGTTGGGGATATGGCCAAAGGAGAGGGCTCATCGGTCACTAGGCCTCCAGTATTTGATGGCTCAAATTATGCATACTGAAAGGCTAGAATGCATTACTTTCTGAGATCTTTGGATCATGATGTTTGAGATATGGTTGAAAGCAAATACATGCCACCAACTGAACAAATCGTACTTGATAGTGGCACAACCATCACAAAACCCAAATCCAAAGAAAAGTGGACGGCGTTCGACAAAGAAAAACAGATTATTGAAGCAAAAACTATGAACGCCATCTACTATGCCGTGTCCCAAGACATCTTCAATCAAATAAGTATGTGTGGGACCTCCAAGGAAGCATGAGATCTATTGGAAACAACGCATGAAGGCACAAGTACTGTGAAGAGGTCCAAACTACAACTTATGACTTCACAGTTCGAATGTCTCAGAATGGAAGAGCATGAGACCTTTATGGAGTTTTTCATAAAATTAAATATCATTTGCAACTCCATGGGGGGATTGGGAGAAAAAGTTACGGTTCCTAAAATCTGTAGGAAAATACTTAGATCATTGCCGGAACGGTTTTATCCCAAGGTTACAACTATTGAAGAGTGTATGAATATTGATGGAATGAAAGTAGAAGAACTGGTAGGTTCCCTACAAACTTTTGAACTACACTTCAAACAAACCCAAAAATCCAAAACAACTGCCCTAAAAACTTCTAAGAAAACATGACATAAGGACAGTGAGAGCGAAAAGGAAGATGATGATGAGGAAGTGGCTTTGCTGGCACAACGATTCAGGAAGTTCTTTCAGAAAAATTGTGGCCGGCCTTCCAGAGGAAGAAAAGTGAACAACAAAACTTCCACAGGCAAATTTGGTAAAAGGACCAAGGAACCACAATGCTATGCCTGTCAGGAGTATGAACACCTGTCAACCGAATGCCCAAACAGAAAAACTAAGGGCAAGACAATGGCTGCCACGTGGGATGATGTTGAAGAGTCAAATTCAGAATCAAGTGACTCAAAAAGCGATGGAGATGAGAAATCATTGAAAATCCTCATGGTCTCCACTGCTTCAATCATTCCCACAGAATCTGAGAACGAGAAAGAACAGCAAGCCACTGAATCATTTCTATCTGACAATGAGGAAACTGGATAAGAAGAAGAAGAAGAAAAGGATAAACTGCAAGATGCTTATAATCAACTCTACATCCATTGTATAAATATCCTCAAAAGACTCGGAATAGCGGAGAACAAAAGTAAGTTGCTGCAAAAAGATTTAGATAAAGCATTGGAAATCAATACACAATTAATAAATGATCTGAAGCAATATCATACGTATAATGATAGACTTGAACGAACTAATACCTTTCTTGAAAACGAGTATGAGAAATTGAACAAACAGGTCGAGATCTTAAAAGACAAAATGGTGCTCCTTCAAAATGAAAATCATACAATCTTGTTTGACTTAGAAGAATCTCGAAAGATCGCCAAGATAAATTACAAGTTTTCCCAGAGTGGTGAAAAATTAGAAAAACTCTTAGGGATCGGAAGACCTGGAAAAGACAAGAGCAGTCCAGGATATGAAAATTTTAAATCTAAATCTGGTAATACAGCACCAATAACTGGAAGATCTGCTGCTTCAGGAAGTAACACAAGAACTCCTCCCGTCTGTCATTTGTGTGGTGATTCTGGTCATTATAAGTTCGAATGCATGACACCTAAGAGGACTCAATATAACTCTGGTCAGAAACCAACTAGAAAAATGTAGAATCTCAAGAGTCCACTTAGAAATATGGATACACATCCATCACCACCTAAAATGAAAGACAGGATAAGGGAATCATTAGATCAAGAGGGTAAGATAGACATGGATACTAGATCTACCACAGTAAAGAAATCTGTTTCTAAATGGGTAGTAAAAGAAAAACTGAATTGTCTAATGACTAATTTACATATACCCTGAAATATCAAGCATAAACGGACAAGTCCAGATCATGCATCTAGATCTGGATGTTTGGTGAAATGATGCAATTTTGCTGAGCTTCAAATGATATATCTGAGGTTCTTCACCTCCATCTTTTGTATATAAACATTTAAATGGTTATAATTTTGATGTGTACAGAAATTGTACATAGTTTTGCTGAGTATACTAGTGATTCATAGAAATTCTAAAAGTATACTTGAAGGGTCGGCTGAATACTGAAAAGGTAAAAACATATGACTATCGATATGACATTCTCGATTGATCGATCAAGGGTCGATATAATCAACGACTCGTTAGAATATGAACAACCGTATGATCAAGAATGGTATCGGGGACAGGCTCGACAAAATCGATCAAGACTATCTCGATATCATCGATACAAGGATTGATGATATCGACAGATGCCGCCTGATAAAAATAGCGGAGAATAAAATGGGGTTTGTTTTCTCAAAGGTTTCGGTCATTTTCTCTACTCAATCCTCTCGACCAAATCACTAGGAGCCACGTCGGACTACTCAAATCGTTTCACAAATCCGGTAATACCCTTCTAACACATCAAGAGTCTATTCCTCTTTCGGGTACTTTCGGGTTTGTCAGTCTTTTTGTCTTTCCCAAATCTTTCAAAATTCTGCTTGTCCACATGGGAAAAGACAAAGGAGTAGCGTCCGGTCCAAGGGAGTCTTCAAGAGCCACTCGACAAATAGTGCTCGCCTTAAGAGAAAGGGCGAGGGGCCCGGAACGTGGGACCCCCATAAGACAACGCTCGAGGCATGGTGAGTCCCAATCTGAGGTATAGGTACCGCCTCTGGTTAGATCAACATCACGTCCACCGAAATATGCGGGCAGGAAGCTCTTCCATGAGAGAAAAATAGACAGGGATTGTTTAACACTATATAATCTGGAACCCCTGTTTACTGTAATCGGTTGGTTGCCCGTCCTGGATTTCGGAGGGCCATGTCAACTTGAACAAACACGCAACTTCCTTGCAGCATGTCACTCTCCTGTATCTGATCCTCTTTCAATCATGGTCGCTCTGGACGGTGATGATGCGCTGATCACCCCTGCCACAGTGGCTAACATCCTCGATCTACAGATGTCACCAGAAGGCCTCCCTGAAATGGATCTCGACCATCCTGAAGTTCGATCCATGATAACCAAGTACCTATGCCATAATAGAGACATCCCCTGGCATCAAGGGAATGCGTTGAAGGCCAGATACATGGAACCCCGATTTCGGGTTCTGCATGGTATCTTAACCATAAATATATATCCTAGAAGTACCAATCGATCAGATCTCACAGGGTTTATGGCCATAATAGTTTACTCAATCGCCAGAGGGACAAAAATTTGCCTCCCAACTCTGCTTGTCAATCAGTTGGTAAATCCTGTTCATACCTCTAGGGATCTTCATCTCCCATATCCCTGGATTATAAGCCAGGTATGCAATGCCATTGGGTTCCCAGCTACCACTGATCATATACTTCCACTTCAAGTCTTCAAATGGACCTGAAGTTCCACAAGTACCAAGAGGATGAAGCAGAGGGGATTCAAGAAGGAGGAGCAGAAGGTGCCGGTGACCCTCGCACAGAAGAAACAGAGATGGCCGGAGATGAACCCTCTGGACCCGATCCAGCCACATCAATGCCCGGATATGCCAAACGGTTTAAGCTGGACCGAATTAGGGCATTTCAGAGGGAGGTCCACTCAGTACATGAGCGGCTTATAGTCCTAGGGAGACTAGTCCATGGTGTACAACAGACTGTGCAACATTTGGTCGATCTGATGACCTGCCGAAGGGACGACACAACGCCATCCCACTCTACTCCAGAGTGTTAATTCTTGAAACGCTGTCACACACACTTCACTCTTAACTCAGCGTATGAACATCAATATCTTTTTGGATGTTCTACACTTCCTTAGATGTATGTGACAACTCTCTAACTTGCACAGGTTGTTTTTTTTTTTTTTTTTTTTTTTTTTTTTTTTTTGTTGTATATGCCCACGGTTGGGCCAAATACTAGTGGTTACTTTTTGGGTGCCCTCAGATGGGCCTGATAGTTTTTTTTTTTTGGTAACTGTTTTCTACTGCCAGGGCTGGGCAATATACATTTTATTTTGGTTGTGTTGGAAGTGGCTGGCTATATTTCTAATATACTGTCACTCTGATCCTCTAGTTTCTGATGTGAGATGCATGTGATGTTTTTACTGAATATTTTAACTGCTATATCACTGCATATATCTGTCTGCTATGCATATATATTCATTGAAAATGATGTCTGATTCAACAACTATTTGACCATATACATCTATTTGTTATATGCATATCTCTCTCAATGATGGTTCTCCCAAATACTTATCTCTTCAGTCAATATCAATTGCTATATCTTTGTCAATGACTAACAACAAGGGGGAGAACAGTCCAAACACCTCGTACGGAAAATTGTATATCTGCTTGGATGATGTTGTAGATGTTAGGGGGAGCAGCTGCATCAAGCGAGGGGGAGCAGATACTGGGCTGTGTACATGGGTTAAATAGAACTTGTAAAATTGTGTAAAATGCATGTACACATAATTTAGGATGTGTTTGTCCAGTACTCTAGGGTGTTTTGGGATTTTGTCATGTAATTGACAAAGGGAGAGATTGAAAGTGCCCTGGTTTGTCAATTAGTGTGAGTGTTGAGTCAGTTAGACTACAGAGCCTGATAGGAAGATCATTTCAAAGCATCTGCCTCAACCGGATGTGTGCAAGATCGCCACAGGTAAATCTGAGCCTCACATCCCTTGTCCCAAATCACCAGGTATTCTAAAACCCTTAAAAATGTTAGAATATCATAAGGTTTTTAGGGTAAGAAAACGTTTTTAAAATAGAAAAATTCTCTAAGTTTTCTTGCCCTGTCGATTTTATCGATACACATCTCGATATGATCGACCTGCATTGTGAGTCCTCGATGCTCCATTGATACCATCGAAAAGAGGACCAAATATGTCCTGCAACCTTATACATATCTGGACGGAATTATCGATGTATCGATACACCTATCGATATCATCGATATTCAAATTTCGAGTCTATCGGAAGTGACTCGATAGTATCGACAGGCAGAATTTCGGGGCCCCTGTTTTTCTTAAAGAATATCATATATGCTTCGATATATCGAAGTCTCCTCAATACCATCGAAGTTTAAACCTCGATGATAACGGTAGGCCCTCGATGATATCGGTCTTGGTCGCCAAGTTCTCCAACAACACATTTCAGGGTGTTTTATCTATGATCGGGGGTCACTCGATCGAATCGATATTCAAATATCGATGATATCGATGCCGTATCGATTGCATCGAACATAGACATAAACTGTCCAACAAGCTTTATGAAAAATCCTTTTGATTTATCGATGCATCGACACAGCTATCGATATCATCGATATCCAAATTCCGATGATCTCGAAGGTCCCTCGATCACTCATGAAAACCTGAAATATTTCAAGGCAAGTCTCTCTCATTTTTCAAGTGTCGATGGATCGAATCTCTCATAGATGGAATCGAAGTTCGAAATCCGATGACATTGACAATTGTTTCGATTCATCGACCAGTTGGCAAAAGGTTTCAAAAGCTTATGACATTGAGTTCGAGTCATCGAGCGGACCATCGATGCTATCGAGAGTATACGCTCAATGATATCGAACTCTGTCATAAATGTGACCGTTTTATATCCGTTGAAACCTTTTGCCTATATATATAGGACTTGTCTATTGTTGCGGTGAGAGAAAGAAGAGAGAGCTTTTGAGTATTTAACCTTAGATCTTATACCTAAAGCCCTTTCTCTCAAGGGAGTTCATCCTCCAATCCACCCTCACCATTGATATTCAATAAAGTGAATTGGGGAATGAACTTCTGCATTCAAGGATCTTCCAGCTACTACCTTAATGGCAAATCATTAAGCTGGGATGCCTTGAATGCATAGATGATTGAAATCGCTCTATCTTCCTTATATGAAAATCTTTTGAGAGTAGGATTTCATCATAACCTTGACCCAACCCGTCGCCATGCATTGGTACATCTTTTGAGTTGCAGATCAAGGAGACCGAAGATTCTTCGACAACAAAGGAGGAGATATTTGTCAACGTGCTTAATGGGACTCATCTACTTATCTGTAAGTATCTAGAGTCCAGAGGACACTTGTGATAATTCCTTTGTAGGATTGGGTCTTAGGTGTTTCGCACCCCTTCAAGCCCTCGTAGGAGGCCTCCGGCGGGAGTGTACGTGGTGGGTGTGTTGTGTGGACCCTTGCTCTGTGGAGAGCATTAACATCTGGTTGAAGGTGAACCAGTCAAAACCTTAGGTTTGAGGTGAACCGTGTGAAACCTCTGGTTTGAGGTAAACCGCGTAAAACCTTCGGTAGGGTCTTGTGGAAGATCCTCGGCCAGTGTGCCTAAAAGTGGGTGCGTTGTGTTGACCCTTACTCGTGAGAGCATAAACAATCAGCCTTAGTGTAGGTTGTAAAGGTTGAAGGTGAACCTGATTTAAAACCTTAGGTTTAAGGTGAACCGCTGTGAAACCTCCTTAGTGAAATCCGGCGCACTCAAGGGTTGAGTGCATCTACCGGGAGTGGAGTAGATTGATTGTCGGACCACTATAAAAATGACTATGTTTGAGATTGCTATCTTTCTGATTGTGTGATTTACTTTAATATTTTCATATCTGAATATCTGAGATCACACCTCACACACAAACATAGTCATATCCATCATAAACTAGTTTGCATACTGTTCAGTTTTTAAATAGTTTGTGATTGGATCCTCTACCAGGCTTGGAAGCCAGTAGAGTTATTTTTGAGTAATCATAATATGAGCTTGTTGTTAGGATTAGTGTAATAGGATTTTAAATAAACCATAAAAACTTTAAAAGTCCTATTCACCGCTATTTAAGAAATATTTCTCTGATTTGCACTAGATTTGGATTCCTTATCCAAGCCGATCCCAGGATCTTCTATCTCATAGATTTTCCGGATCGGATGCTTTCTTCCAAGGATCTCCGGAAGGCAATCTTTCATCTTGAGCATCTCTTTGGTTCGACCCTGGATCGGATGCAATGCTTGGTCATGAATCATCGACCAACCTGTTAGTATCCTCTTATCCGGACGGCTTGTACTGGCCGGTTCATGCGTCAACTCCATCATGGTCGACTGATGATGGATGATCCTTAATCGGCTATGTGTCAATCCGTAATCGACCTATTGGCTGACCAGTAATGGCCCTGTGGCTGACCCAGAGTATAGGACGGATTGGGGCTGGTTCATAATATGCTCACGTCATATCTGAGTTATGGCCGACCCATGATTAGGTCGGCATCGTATGACCACTGAGGGGCTTTTTGAGTATCCTTGAGGATGTTTCGGTCTCCTTGGAGACCTCACCTCTTGGCTCGGGACATGTGGGCCTCGGTCAGGCTCATCGCCTTGTGAGTCCAGGCCATGTCAGTAGAGTTGGTCCATTCCATTAGCCGACTTATCAACTTGTCATATTTTTCCCCTAACATATACTGTTTGAGTTGTCCATCCAATATGTGAAGCACCTTACACATAAAATGAGCTGTCACTATAATCATACATTGCTAACAAGAGGCACATAACAAATCTTTGTGCCCCACATTAAGGGGCTTAACCCTTCTCAATTAATATTTTTTATCAGGTGGATCATATATTATGTGAAATTAAGATGAAGTCATTGTGGAGATTTGTTATCCAGTAAGTTTTACACCATCCAATCCAACTGGGCATATGTAGTTCTACCAGATGGATATTGTGGATTTGTTCACTTGAGCTATGAATTCGAGACTAATTTTCGACATAGCCTGCGTATACACACATTTCAAATGAAAGGATGCACCGAACAACTATCGAGGAAATACAAATTACTCAACATACGATAACCCCATACTAACTGCATTAGTATCTACTAGCATTGAAGGGTATAAAAAAAGTATCGGGCAAATTATCAATGTCCAAAATTAACACAAAATAAGATGACCAAGTCATATTATTTAATTACAATACTATATGAAAGTATTCATAACGCCAAGTGTAGGGTCGCGATGTAGTAATAATCTCAGTAAGACCAAGGTCGAATCCACATGGACTAAACTTGTATGTATTTTGAAAAGAATTAGAACTAGAAGAAGAACTAAATCTGAATTTTGGAATAATTGAAAGTGAGTGTGAATAATATTGATTAAAACTTGTGAATTTAAAGGTAGGAACTAGGGTGCTAAGGATCAACATGTAGCTATCAAGATGCTACTTTATTTGATTTAAGGAACACAATTAGAATTTGAGTCATATTATATCCAATTGGAAGATAAAGCAATTTAAATCAAATATGAACTTTTCATTGACCTAATTCTCAATGGAGGAGAATTGTGATGATTGGAAGGGATTCCATCACCCTACCATGCCTAGGAGACGATGGTGAACAATGGGATTTAACAATCTCATTATTTCAAAACAGGAAAAGAAGATATCCAAAGCTATCACAACATCTATTGTAATTTGAGTCACAATAAATCATAGAAAACTGAAAATATTCACTTAATATCAAACTAAAAATCAATGAAGTTCAATAAGAACAAGAATCAAATTTAAATAAACATCCAAACACGCTACAAGTTTCACCTCTTATCCCTAACTAAGAGGTTTATCCAACCATAGACGTGATTAAAACAAAATCTCTTAAACACAACATGAAAAATAAACTAGAGAAGAAGAAAAAGTCTTTGGTGGCTACTCCACCCTTATGTATGCTCCTTGAGACCTTTCCAAACCCTATAAGATGATTTAGATCATCCTAGGGAGTCCTATTTATAGTTGTGGAATTCCAACTTTCGCACAAAGTTGGAAAATTCTAGAAATCGCCTCAAATTTACGCACTCTGTGCATTTTCTCAAAATAAACTTGGAGTTTAAACTGCCTCAAATTTACGCATTCTACGCAGTTTCCCAAAATATACTTGGAGTTTTAGAATATGTTTTTTCAGGATAATTTCATGAATATGTTAGTTTTCAGGACAATTTCAGGAATCCTTTTCTTCACTTCAAATATTTGATTCTCTTCATTCCTCACTTGGTTTTCTTGGATCTTTGACATGTGAATTATTCATTAATGACTTCCAAATCTCCAAATCTTCATTTAGTAATCTTTTGAGCATAAATCTTCCTTTTGACATTAATTTCACCTTAAGTTCTTGAAATCACCTTGCACATGAAAACGTGCGTAATTAAATCAATTAAGCACTATCATGTTTATAAAACCAAGGTATAAATAGACAAAAATATGCAATAATTCACACTCAACACACCCTTAACCAGCATTTTGCTAATCTCGAGCAAAACATGCGTGAAGTGATATTCAATCTTCAATATTTAAATCAGTTTTAGAAAATAATCTTTTGTGTAATCAAGTATGAATGAGTACAATATAAAGAAGCGAGAGTGCAATTTTAAAAACCTACAGCCGAATCACAAGAGCAATCAATCAAAAAGTTTCTTTATGAATCATTTAAGAACATAAGTTCATATATCAAAATTCTCTAATGTGCGTAGTGAATTCTATTTACTTTCCATAACATACTACTATTTCATAATGTTAGTCATGCTCATCACCTCGAGTTTTATTGAATAATCGAGTACTGATTCCGAACTTATCACATTTTCCTTCTTTTTTCAGTTTTTGATTTTATATCGATGGTCCCTTTTATTTATTCATTCTTTTCAGACTTTTCATTCCTTTCCAGTCTTTTCATCATACATGACCTTTTTGTTAATCTCTTTATTTTTTAACTGGTTCTTTTCAACTTTTTAAGGTGGATAAAACTCTCCAGATTTAATTCTCAATATCTATCAATGATACATATACTAGCAATGAGAAATTCTAGTACAATTCACAGAAAGCAATTTGAATGTGGCATGTGACTTAGATTAACATGATATTCAAACTTCCTCTTAATCAATTAAATGCAAGAATTTAGACGATAGTCTACTCGGTCGATCAAACTCCAACAATTCAAAGTTCAATCTCCATCTTATCATCATACTCAAAGCATTCTTAATTCCATAAATTATCATTTCCCAAACATGTTTTTAACTTGAAAATTTGAAATATTTACAGTTTTTGCTCAAAACTAAGAACATACTGATTAGTTTACCTAATCTACACCCCCAACCTAAAACCTACATTGTCCTCAATGTAAAAGATATGAGCATGCAATGCACATAAGACAACGAAAAGAAATGGGAAGTGATGGGAAGATAATACCTGAAGAAGGAGAATTGAGGCTTTTCCAAAGTTCTTTCCAAAGTTCTTTAGATGTAAATGGGTTAGTACGAAGACTAAACAAACTGAAATCAAACTATCCTAATCCTAAATCCTATGAAAGTCATAAACCTAACTACACCTTCATCAGACTAGGAGGTCAATCCTGGTACACAGGATCAATCAGAGGCATGGACATGTCCTTTGAATCAAACTTCTTAACAAATGGCTTAAGATGATGTCCATTCACTTTGAAAACATTGCCATTTATCAGATTCTTTATCTTAATGGCCCCATGAGGATATACATTAGTAACAGTGAAAGGGCCGGTCCAACGAGATCGAAGTTTTCCAGAAAAAAGATGTAACCGAGAATTGTACAGAAGGACTTTTTGACTGGTTGTGAATGATTTTCGAAGGATGTTCCTATCATGTAACACCTTCATCCTGTCCTTGTAAATTCTCGAGTTCTCATAATCATCATTCCGGATTTCCTTAAGTTCATTTAGTTGGAGCTTGCGCAGCGAGCCAGTGTTGTCCAAGTTAAAATTTAGATTTTTGATAGCCCAGTAGGCTCTATGCTCCAGCTCCACAGGCAAATGGTAGGCTTTCTCATAGACTAGTCTAAAGGGAGACATTCTAATGAGGGTCTTAAAAGTTATACCGTAAGCCCATAAAGCACCGATCAAATGAATTAACCAATCCTTATGGTTAGGATTGACTATTTCTTCCAGAATTTGTTTAATTTTCCTGTTGAAAATCTTGGCTTGCCCGCTTGTCTGTGGGTGGTATAGAGTGCTCACTTTATGAGAGATGCCATATTTCTTCATTAAATTCTCAAATGACCTATTACAAAAGTGTGAACCTCCATCACTAATGATGGCCCGAGGCGTTTCGAACCGGGAAATGATATTTTCTTTTAAGAATCGAATGACCGTTTTATGATCATTATTCTAGCACGGATCGCTTCGACCCACTTAGTGACATAGTTTACTGCTAATGAAATATAAATATTTCCAAAGGATTGGTGGAATGGTCCCATGAAATTGATGCCCCAACAATCAAATGCTTCAATGATAAGAATGGGGTTTAGAGGCATCATATTTCGACGGGACAACCCTCCCAATTTCTGACAATGCTCACAAGCTCTATAAACTCATGAGTATCTCTGAATATCGTGGGCCAGTAAAAACCGCACTTCCGAATTTTAGCCGTGGTCTTTTTAGCAGAAAAATGACCACCACAGGCCTGAGAATAATAGAAGGAGATGACACTCTGATGTTCATTGTCTAGCATACATCTCCTTAGAATTTGGTCTGGACAATATTTAAACAAATAAGGATCATCCCAGAAAAACTGTACCTCAACGGCGAATTTTTTCTTATCTTGCGCAAAAGAATATGTTGGCGTGAAACCAGTAGCAAGATAATTTAAGATAGCCTTATAAACAAATAAAAGAAAGACAATATTTTAAATAAATCACAGTACCGAAATGTAAAGCAATCTTCAAGTAAAATAGAGAGGTCGATACCAATGTTGTTCTAAGGACAACCTTGTACCATAAAAACCAAGGGTTTATGGCAGGACAACCTTACTAGAACAATTTGAATATCAAAACTCAAACTGAAAGAAAATAAAGGAAATAGCAAGAAGTTAAATTCTAAACTATTACAACATTCCCCACAATGCTTGAAATGTAAAAGATTACAACATTCACATCCACAAATACATTCCACAACTTTGAATGATAAAAGATGCAGAAATTAAATAACCATTCAAACCACAAGACAGAGAATTGTAGTGGTTCGCCTGTGTGTACACCAACTGTTAAACAACAGCCACACAGATTTCTACTCCACTCCTAATATCCTCACACAGGGGATATTAGCGTTCACTATGAAAATAGGTTTCACAAGTTCACCTAAAACCTTCACAATTGTGTCTTTCAAATGGGCTTACACAATTCAAAAACCCCACTTTCTGAGTTTTTTGGCTCTCCTTAGATAACCAACACAATGAGATTTTTCTGGCTCAATTTCAAAAGAAACCAAAAAGAATGTAAATTACAATAATGTAAAATACTTGGATTTCTCCTTTTTGAAGCAGCCCGGAAGAACCAATCGGAGTAGAAGTTCGAATATAGAAGTTTAATGTCCAATACTCACTTTGATATGGTTTTAAGTTCTAATTGATTTTAAATTAAACCAAATGGGCTAGCTCTATTTGATTTTGATTCTAAGAAGAAGGAATATAACAGTTTCTCTTTTCAATTCAGATTGGAATGCAGAAACAAAATCAAATAAATAAAGCTAACAAAAAGAGAATCTTAAATAAGCACAAAGTAGCTTAAAATGAACACAAACTTATCTTAGAGTGATGCCTTGATTTTACTTGAATTTAATTCCTGAGAAACTCTGAAATTCGTGTTCTATTTATAGTTGTAGAAATCACATCTTCGACTGGTCGTGTGGCCACCACGTAGGTCTAACTGCATTTTGAAATTTTAAGCGCGATCGGATTAAACCGTTTTAGGATTGGTCTTAGGATGTTCATGACTGGTCGTGAGGCCTCCACGACTAGTCGTGACCATCCCATGATTGGTCGTGAGAAACCAAGAATGGTTGCTGGAGTTTGAGTCGTAGCTGCAGGACTAGTCGTGAATGAGTCGGCACTGTTCCTACGACCGGTCGAGCAGACTCCAGGACTGGTCGAAGCTCAACAAAAAATTTTCAAAAATTTGTAACTACTTAGGACTGGTCTAGGAATTTCTTGGACTGGTCGAGCTAGTTCTAGGACTAGTCGAACAGAGTTCAGGACTAGTCTTAGAATAGACCAAACACTTATAAAAATATTTTATATGAATTATTTATTCAAAATGACCTACCCTAAGGTCAAACTAAGGTCATGCAAACCTTAAATGTGAAGAATGGACATCGAGATTTCATTTCTTCAGATGTTGGTTGACCTTTGCAGATCGTGAAGCTCGAGATCTTTGATGTAGCTTGAACTTGAGATCTTCTTAAGCTTGGACTTCGTCTTGTACTTTAGTCTTGAGTTGTACTTGAACTTGAACAAGACCATGCCTTTTGATGTAGTTCTTGTAAAACTTGCAGAAGTAGTCAAAGAACTTGAATTAGAATTTCTTGAAGTAGATCACCGTTCTTTGATTGCAGCATTGATGTAGTGACTTGAACATACACGTCAACATGTGTAACATCCCGGATTTTTCCCAACCTGGTGATAGATGTCCTCAGGCAATGGGCCGATCCTGACACCTGATTAACTTCTCAAACGCTCAATTCAAAAGTCTCAAATTCCTTTTCAAACCATTTTCTTCAAAATCTTACATTTCCTTCAAAATCTTACATTTCACTACCTCGTCCTTCAAAATTTTCTAAGTATTTTCATATTAGACACAAATCTTACAGTTTAGGTGATATTGATCAATACTTATCCTAAAAATTACTGTATAGTAAATAAATAAATAAAATGGATTTTTAACCATTACCTTTTGGAATCTCATGAAATAAGTAGGCTACATGGATAGATCAGCTTCTCCTACCCCAGAAACATATATTGCACGTCGAATAACTCATCCCAGTTTGTAAAATACATCCATTTTACATATCAGATGACAAAATCACCCTAAACAGGTCAGTGACCGGCGAGGGCATCGCCGAGTTGGCGAGGCCTCGCCAAAATGCGGGCCAGGGCGGGCCGCAGTTCATTGGCTGGCCCGTTTTCGGCCACATTTTCTGCAATTTTGTTCCGACTTCAAAAAGTCATATCTCCCTCATTATAACTCCGAATTAGGTGATTCAACAACCATATTGAAGCTTAATAAGTCTAGTTTTATATAAATTTTAATATAGTTAAATATAGGTCATTGTGACAACTATTTGAAAATCATTAGTTTGGACAGCAGCCGCTTCTAGAATTTCTAGAATTTTTCTACAACACGTAACCTAATGAAATTTGGTAGAGATGAAGTAGACTTGATGATGAACTACTAGAAAAATAATTAAAATGATATACTACCTCAAATCGCCAGAAAGGGGCGTAGAACTGCCTTAGGATCGTATTCTGCCATAATTAGGGCAAAATTTGGTTAAGTATTAAACTAAACGATAAATAGAATTAGCTCGAACCACTTTAAATACGATCTGCAAGACCCAAAACTTATGGAACCGTTGACGCTACATTACCCAAAAATCTAGGATCAATCTCATTACCCGGCTGCTCTCGGGAGCATCACGAAACTCCGTATCAGATCTGGACCACACATCGAAAGTTTGATTAATGCGAAGTTAAATGGTTAGGACCACCTTGCTGGGCTTGACAACCATCTCGAAAATCAAATCCAGATAGTGTCCCAGTGCTATTAGCTTGAGCCCGGAGCGAGGAGTGTGAGAAAACGTGGTTTTCTTTAGAAATCAAATATAATTTAAGAAATCTGGGACTTGTCGCTTGCGGGCCAAATATAAGCAATCAGACCATCAGAATTTGACCCAAATACACCCTCGGATCAGGAGAAATTTTATACACATAGCAGTGTACTTGTGGCCCTCATTGAGTCTTAGTGACCGTTGAACTGAAACTGGTCCGCCACGGGCAATCTGTAAATTCGATCGGACCAAAAACGTAACTCATCCTAGATCCAATGTCTGTGAGCTTAAGTCCGACCTTTGGCTCAAGGGGGGCTTCCAGAAGTTCTCCGTTAAGACGGAACTGTCCGTATTTGGACATAACCTAAGTATACCTTGGCCCTAGGTCTAATTTGGTGAGTTTTGGGCCTATATAAGGACCTTAAACCCTCACTCTCTCATCCCATATGAATTTGAGAAAAACCTAGGTGAGAGAAGAGAGAAAAGAGAGAGAAAGTGTGAGAGAAGTGGGAGCATCTTCCTGATACTCCATCCCCCTTCTATACGTGTTTAACCATCGCTATCTAATCGCTTTTCCAGCGATTCCGGCTTCGTTCGTAGGTAAGAAAACCTAACCCTAAGATATTTTTGGGTTTCCAAGAGTGTAGGTGATGAAATAGCTGACCTGTTTCATGATTCAGGTTGTCGTTGTGCCGTAGACAAAGACATTGGGTTCAAACTGGTTTCGGTTCAAGTTTACCGACAAAAGGTGCGGACTTTAGACGTATAGGTTATGGTTTTCAAAACTTTCAATGTCAGATAATGATAGACTCATGATCTGCATGCAATTGCACATGTACAAAGTGCTGTCCGTTTCATTTTTCAGATATACGTTAACTATGTTGAATATACTGTATTCCTCGTATTTATAGAAAATACCGTATACGTATGAAATACGGATTTGTGCTTGCCATGATTAATTGCTGTCTATATATGCTAGATACATGTGTATCAACTTCTGGGTGAATGGATTAGCCTAACACCTGCTATATTAACATACGTCGTGTATGTTCTAGTTGTAGCCTAAGTGTTTGCAGAAATGTTCAAATGAATATAGAACTATGATTTATGCTTGCCATGACTATTGGTCGTGTATGCATGATCGTGGTTCATGTGGTAATCCTTTGTGAAAGGATTCGCTACGACTTGTGTTTTAACCAGTATATTATAGGTATGTTGGAATGTGTAGTCTAAGTGTTTGTGAAAATGCTTGTATAGGTATGTACTTAAGCTAGTAGTGCCTTGTGTAGGTGTTGAGATAAGATTCTCAACTACCTTAGTGATGTGTATGATTTCCTTCATGTAAGTTGTTTAGTTTAATCACTTATTGGTTTATGAAATGTATGTGTTTGGATTTCCTGTTTGCATTGTGTTTTATAACATGCTTGTTAATATGTTTGAATTACTTGTTTATTTAACTTTGCTCTGACTACTTCACATGTTTAAGTTGTATTCCATAAAAGCTGTGAAGGGTGATGGGGGAGTGGTGTAATGATTCCGTGCAACAGCCCTGGCAGCCCTAAGCGGGTAATATTGGATATATGACTGTATGAGTGAAATCTTGATCCATTACTGCTTTGACTCTCTGTACTCGAATGTGATTGGGGCTATTGTATAGTCCAGGCAATCGGTAACAGGATTGAATTCGTGGCTGAGATTCATTCTCCACATGAGATGTGTTCGACGAACCCGAGTCGTACTTCAGTTGGCGATAGTGGTTGGCCACGCGAAGTGCTTATGCACTTCATGTCATTTAACTTGTCGTGCGCTCGAGCTAGCCGAGCTCGTCAAGTAACCCGATCTGTCTAATGTATGTTCACCATTTTTGGACGCTACTGCTTGAACCTAAGGTACCGAACTTACCAGTGCAACCCCGTTAGCCTTGGTACCTCGATCAGCTAAGACTCATGAGCCAGACATGGTGGTATGGGACACCGTGGTCGAGCTGTCGGCCTACGCTGGGGCGATGTGTCTCCTCGTAGTGACCAGTGAGCAACCCAGACTCGTGAGCCAAATACGGTGGTATAGGACACTGTATTCGAGCTGTTGGCCTACACTGCTTTGATGGATGATGGGGAGTGGTGTAACGATTCCGTGTAACAGCCCTGACAGCCCTGACCATACCTGGTGTAGTGACCTCGAGCATACTCTGAATCTGCGGAGAGGCGACGAGCCTTCCAGTAGTAAACATAGTATAAGCTAGGCCTGTATTGATAAGGTGATGGGGGAGTGGTGCAACGATTTTGTGTAACAGCCCTGACAGCCCTTGCAGTGACCTAGAACCGCATCATCGTATGAGATTATCTAGGATTGACGACCCTAGAATGGATCATTGTTTGGGAATGATATAAGGGAGGTACCTTAGTTTCCCAATACTGTTGTATGAAAATGACTAATAACAACTCGGTAATTATGCTCATCATCGCACTGCATGTGCCTGGAAAATGTGGAGCACTGAGGGATGAACGCATGCCGCAGACGTAAGATGGTGTCGCATGAGGGAGTATGTTGGTGATGGCATGCATCATGACTGCATTTTCATACTTGCATTAATAAGAGTATTTAGGAGTGTTTAACTTTACCGCTTTATCATTACTACTTGATTGAATTGGTAACATGTTAACCTATGCTTTATTGTTCCACTGAGTTGATCACTCACTCCCAAGTTACGGGACGGTGTTTCGGACACCCACCAGACTTTGTCTGATTGCAGATGGCGACGCTACTCCTGAAGCGGAGCCGGACTTTTGTGACGACAAGGATGTTTTCTCGTATATGCTGTTTTCTGGCGACTTCATGTGAGCCGTGTCTTAATCGACGGGGTTACAGGGATGTTGACTAGAGGACCTTACACATTTGGTATATTTTGGAATTGTACTTGTAATGAATTAACCTGGTAACATTATCACACTCTGGAGACTCACCACAATTTATATATTTTATATATCTATCATCGTCTTCCGCTCGCAAATTTAACTGTCTCTGGAGTATGATATGCTGTTTTGGTATAATCCCATTCATGTTTCAATGCTTTCATCACAATCATCATTATCTATGTTGCATAAGTGATGCGTTGGAACTCGGGAGCTGAGCTATGCTCGACCCCCGATTTTCAGGGCGTTGCAACATGCTACACAAGACATAGATCGTGTTTTTGGCACCACAAAATTTAACAACAAAAGGGGCAAATAACTATTGCACTTACAGTAGTCCACATAGACCCGCCACTTCCCGTTCGCTTTCTTGACAAGGACCACATTTGCGATCTAATCTGGATAGTGCGCCTCCTAGATGAAGCCAACGCTAAAGAGGTTGGAGACCTTATCGCTATAGCCGTATATTGCTCAGCGTTGAACGGTCTCCTCTTCTGTTTCACTGGTTTGTGATCTGGATTCACATTCAGTCTATGGACCATGACATCGGGGGGGATTCCCGGCATGTCCTCATGTGACCATGCGAAAACGTCTTTGTTCTGCTGCAAGAAGCCAAAATCTGAGGCCGTTGGTTGGAATTCAATGACATACCGAGCTAAGCAGTTTTTCTCGGATCTGCTTCATTAAGCGGTACAGCCTCCAAGTCTTCTACGGATAAATGCTCTGTAGGTCCCCAAGGGTCAAGGACATTGACGGTGAGGGCCTGCTTCACCGACCCTTTCCTCACTGGTATCGCATATCACTTCCAAGCCTCGCGTTGATCACCTCGGAGGTAGCCTATTCTGCCCTCGGTAGAAAATTTCATCATTAGATGGTATGTGGACATGACCGTTCTCATTGCATTGAGGGAAGGTCTGCCCAGGATGACGTTGTGCAGTGATGTCACATTAATGACAAGGAAGTCCACCAAGAGGGTGACTTGATGCCGTCCTTCTCTCGCAGTCATAGGGAGGGAGATGGCTCCTTCGGAGATCACTCTTTCTCCGGCAAAGCCATGCAGGGGGGTCTTCACAGGTCTGAGGTGTGACATTGGAATCCCCATTCTTTCAAAAGCCTCCGAGTAGATGACATCAGCTGAGCTCCCGGTGTCGATCACGATGCGGTACACCTTGTGATTGGCTATGGTCATAGTCACCACTAAAGCATCGTCGTGCAAATGCTGAATTCCACGCGCATCATCTTCCGTAAAGGTCATGTTGCAAGGGTTGACTCGGAGCTCTTTCCTCGGTCGCTCAGTCATGTGGACCTAATGCTCTGGGTCGAACTTCCGAGAGTGGGTTTTACGGGCCCTGTTTGAGTCTTCTCCACCAGATGAACCACCAAAGATGGTGCGAATTTCGACCGGTTCTTCTTCAGCTTTGCTCGACTGCTCTTCTCTTCGAGCCGTTCTCTCTTCCTTGGTGTATCGGCGCAGATGACCCTTACAGATGATGGTTTCGATCTTGTCTTCGAGATCCATGCAGTCACTCGTATTGTGGCCGTGGTCGTGGTGAAATCGACAATACTTGCGCCTGTCTCGGTGTTCTGGCCTTCATACAAACAGGCCAATTCAGGACCTTTTGACCCCTGATGTTCAACAGTATTTGCTCCGTAGATATGTTAAGGGGAGTGTAGGAACGAAATTTGCCCTCAAGCTTCCTGCTCGGACGACGATCATGAGGAACGCGGTCATCTGACTTCTTGGTGGATGACTGTGGTTCTTCATTCCTCTGCCTCTTCCCTTTAGTTGGCGGCTCTTCTGCTTGAATATTTTTACGGGAGTTAGAGAACTCCTCGATATTAGTGTATTTTTGAGCTTTGGTGGCGAGCTCGGCCAACGTCTTTGGCAGATTTTTACCAATGGAGAAGGTAAATTTCCCCTCCCTTAGACTGCCGAACATGGTAGAGAGCACCATTTTATCATCATAGTCCTCCACCTGCAGTGTCTCCTCATTGAAGTGGGCGATGAAGTCCTTCAATGACTCTCTAGGCCCCTACTTGATGGTAAACAGGTGAGTAGTGGGCTTCCGACTCTTCTTACCACTTATGAACTGGGTAAAGAATAATCTGCTAAGCTCTGCAAAGGAGCCGACCGAATTAGGCTTGAGCTGTATGTACCAACTCCGAGCGGATCCAGTAAAGGTGATTGAAAATCCCCTACACATTATAGCGTCCGTAGCTGTCTGAGTTTTCATTCACGAGCGATAGGCTTCGACGTGCTCAGACGGGTCTCCGGACCTGGAATATTGGATGACACGAGGTATCCAGAATCTCTGCGGCATCACCTCGCTCATAATCGCAGAGGTGAAGGGAGGTTCGGTCTCTTCCATCATTGCCTGAACGGCGGCAGGGACAGATGAAGGCTGTTGATTCTGCTGTAGCGTTAGGATCCGATTGTGAAGTTCTGCGAACAACGCCTCCCACGGATCTTTATTTTCAGCTACGGTCTTTCTCGAAGCCTCTACTTCAGGGGTTCTCCCCCCCTCCTCTCCAGTTCATGACGGAGGTCCATCGGTGCTAGGGCCGAACTGACCGAGGCGTGTGTCGGAGCCCGAATCGTGGGATTCCAAGCCGGAACTGGGTTTTGGTCCGAAGGGGGGTTCTGGGCTGAAGCTGGAACCTGTGCGGATTGATGCTGCAACCCTTCAAGTCTCATACTTCGCGGTGCAGACTTGACTTCCACCACCGGGCCAACCGTTTCCTGGATGGGAGGCTGTTGCTGCTTCTGTCATTGCTTTATCTGATTGATTTCATTGCGTAGGGCTTGGATCCTGCTTTGCATGGCTCGATACTTACTCGCCCGATTACGAGAACGCTGGGATGGTCCTGGAGCCGACTCGGCATGAAGTAACAAGGAAGACCGAGTTTGGTCGTTCGGCTATAGTTCCACAATTGCGGATTTCTTCTTTCCTCTTGCCATTGTATTGGAGAATAGAAAATTGACTTTTTGTATCAATTTCCCATAGACGGCGCCGAAAATGTTGCTGACAAAATCTGGGCTACCCTCCACTCTGATGCTTGTACTCCGAGCCACTTTAGGGACCTAAACCTGCACAATGGTAGTGAGCAAAGGAGACCCTAGCTTAAATAGGGGACCCTCCAATGCTTAAGTTAGGGCAGGGGAATCTGGGTCTAAGTTGAGTTGTAGATAGAGAGTACCAGATATTGTGTACCTATTTCCTCCCTGTAAGATGCTATTTATATGCCCTCACCTGAGATGGACATATCCACATAACTCTGCGTATCCTGGGGGCATTTGCCACATCTCACGGGAAATTCGGCTACCCAGTTGTTGTGTGGTCGCGCGGACGTGGGCGGTTGAGTAACCGTCACTAATCGTGTGGTAATGGGACACCTGATGGTCCCCCTCATAAGTGGATTCCGATCCGAGTCCCAAAATGACCACCTCAGCGCCAGATCATTTTGAGCTGACAGCTTCAGCCTCGGATCATTCTAGGGATCCGCTCTGAATTTCGGGTAGACCTACTCATCCTCAGATCATTCCGTCTGGGGCCTCAGAGTGAAAGCATAACAGTCGTCGAATCGGAGGTCCATCCCTCGCCTATACTCACGACTCCACGCTCAGTCTTATGCCTCGAGTCAGCTCTGGATAACCTCAGACCTCGGAGCTGAGACATCTCTGATCTTCCTATAACAATATGTATCCCAAACAATGAACAAACTAGTGTCATCTTCTTTTGTCACCACAAGCTTGTGGTGGTCATTTTTTGGCAAAGCAAATCACTGTCAAAATTTTAGAATGTGGTTTCTATTGGCAGACAATGTTCAAGGATACTCATGAGTTTTGTAAAACGTGCGTGTGATGTCAAAAATTAGGAAGGATGTCTCGTCAAGACGCAATGCCCTTAAACTCGATCTTAATTGTAGAAATTTTTTACTCTTGGGGTATTGATTTTATGAGACCATTTCCTTCATCTTTTACACACCTTTATATCCTCCTAGTTGTGGATTATGTTTCAAAATGGGTAAAGGCGATTCCATATACGAGTAATGACCATAAAATAGTTCTATGATTTTTAAAAGAAAATATTTTGTTAAGATTCAGAACGCCTAAAGCCATAATAAGTAATCATGGCTCCCAGTTCTGTAACAAGCCATTTGCTAAACCTTATGAAGAAATATGTCATAACTAATAAAGCGAGTAGATCATATCACCCACACACAAATGAGCAAGTTGAGAGAGAAAATAGGGAAGTTAAACAAATTTTTAGAGAAAACTGTAAATCCAAAACAAAAGGATTGGTCTTTACGGCTAACTGATGTATTATGGGCCTACAAGATTGCATCCAAGAGCCCTATAGGCATGTCTTCTTATAGACTTGTTTATGGAAAAGCTTGTCACTTGTTGGTAGACTTGGAACATAAGGCATACTGGGTGATTAAGAAATTTAATTTTGATTTGGATAAAGCCAACACGCTTCGCAAGCTCCAACTTGTGGAATTGAAAGAAATTAAGAAAATTGTGTATGACAATGCAAGAATATATAAGGAGAGAATGAATGTGTTGCATGACAAGGACATTTCGGAGAGACATTTGAGAAAAAATAGAATTTTTTTTTGGGATAATTCTCGTCTCCACCTTTTTCTTAGAAAATTACGATTTAGATGGACCGACCCTTTCATTGTGAAGAATGTTTATCCTAATAGGGCTGTGAAACTTGTGAATCCCAAAACATTAATATGTTTTAAAGTGAATGGTCAGATTATTGAAACCATTTATGGATAATTTTTCTCTAGAGGACATGTCACTACCAAAAAAATGGGTAAAGCTAACTGTCGTGTGGTGGTTTCCCCTACAGCTTTTACCCGTCGGAGTCACCGACGAACTGCCGGCGAATTATAGTAATTTGTCGACATAACCAAAGGTTATTAAACCCTTTGTAGGTGTCATGGGTGTAACCCTAACCTTGGGGCCCACCTTGATGATGTGATGTATATCCACACCATTTATTTGTGTTTTCAGCCCATTTTAGTATGTGGTACCAAAATTTAGGCAGATCCAATACTCGAATGGACCACACCAGAGGAGTGGAGATTGCGTGTATTATTAATCTATGGTGTGGTCCACTTGGGACTTTGATTTTCTTCCTGTTTGGGATCATACCCTAAATAAACTTTCAAAATGAATGGACGGAGTAGATAAACCACATACATCACGGTGGGTCCCGAGGAGCCCTTAGTACCACCATCGGCCTTTAGCTCCGTCTACATGCAGGGGTATTAGTCGAGCGGATTTCCCACGAAAGCCTTTCTTCGCGGAAGTTCCTATGTTGGAAACTTAGGTGGGCCCACGGTGATGTTATTGAGAAATCTACCCCATCCATCCATTTTGTGAGCTCATTTTAGGACTTGGCATAAAAGTGATCATGATTCAAAACTCAAGTGGGTTGCACTCAAGTAAAAGGTGGGTGGGAAAATTCCTACCATTTAAACCTCCTTAGGGTCAAAAGTAATGTTTAAATGCCATCCATACCGTTCATAACGTCATTCCTACTAGGATGAATTGAGAACACAAATATTACTGTGATTCAAAACTTCTGTGGCCCACGAATATTTCAAATATAAATGTTCAATCCTCACATTTTTGGGCCACATGAGTATTGGATCTGGTTCATTTTTGGTCCCATGTCCTAAAATGAGTACACAAAACGGATGGTCGGGGTGGATTTTTCACAAACATCATGGTTGGCCCCACCTAGGTTTCTAGCGTAGGAACTTCATGTGAAGAATGGCTTTTGTAGGAAATCCACGTGGGGTAATACCCAATTAGTGACACGGTTTGGCTGGTAGCAGATTGTGTAATAAATCACTACGCTCGGCGAATCCAGTAAACTGTGAGATCCACCATGATTTATGTATTTTATCTGCTCTATCCATCCATTTTCCCAGATTATTTTAGGGCTTCCCAAAATTGAAGCATAAAAAATGTTCAAATCGACCACACCATAGGAAACTGTGAATTGAACGTCTATTGTTCAAAATTTCTTGGGGGCCACAGAAGCTTTGGATCAAGCTTATATTTGTGTTTTCCATTCATCCATGTCTGTATGATCTTATGAACAGGTTGGATGACAAATAAACATCACCGTGGGTCCAAGAAAGGTTTCAACTGTGGAAATCATTATCCCCATTGTTACCTGTGGTATGATCCATTTATCTTTGGATATGCTTCAATTTTGGGCTCAACCCCTTAAATTAGATGGAAAAATGGATGGACGGAGTGGGTAGACCACGTACATTCAAGGTGGGCCCAACTGAATTACTCAGTATGACAAGAGCGTACTAAGTAACTTAGTACCCAATTCGATTTCGGTTTGGCTAGTGACACTACCACCTACCAGGTGGCTAGTGGTTGGTGCTCTGTGGACTCCCTACCATTGATTTATTTGTTTTATACACGCTGTCCATACATTTTGAAAGATAATTTTAGGAATTGACCCAAAAAATGAGATAGATATAAATCTCACGTGGACCACACCATGGGAGAACAATTGTGATTGAATTTGCACCATTATAAACCACCTAGGGTCCGCTGTAATGGTTATTTGACATCTAACCTATTTATTAGGTCATACAGACTTGAAAGAAGGGAAAAAAATATATATCAGCTTGATCCAAAACTTTTATGGCCCCCAAAAAGTTTTTAATGGTGGCAGTTCAATCAACACTGTGCGGTCCCCTTGAGATTTGGATCAACCTCGTTTTTAGGATAATTCCATAAAATTATCTGGAAGAATGGGTGGATGGAATGGATGAAACACACACATCATGGTGGGGCCCATAGAGCACCAACCACTAGCCATTAGCTAGTGGCAGGATGAGTAGCTGATCCGTTTCCCCCAATCTGCGAAAAAAAAGAGGGGCGATTTCAATTTTGATTTATATGTGGATTACATTGGGTATTTTAGATTTTCAGTAATTGGGATTTTGTATATAAGGTTGGCTCATGCGGTTGAGGTCACATGCACGAACATGCTGTAAGTGATACTTTTGTCATTCTGTATTATATGTATGCAACTGATGCTTGATGTGGAAATTTGGCCTCTTTCAAGTGTATAACAGAATGCAATTGGGGTCCATGTTGATGTTCGGGTGGCACTTTTACGATGACTTTTATCGGTAGTAACAAAATTGCTGGGGGTAAGTTTACAAGAGTCTGCCTGTATCTTTAATTTCAGGTTCCATTTTTTAATGTCTTCTAGTTCTATAAAATGTGTTTGATCATTGCACACAATTGATAGCTTAGACATGGCAATTTTGGGTGGATCATTAGTTTGCATTTAGATTTGATAAAAATCATCTAAACAATGGAAAGGATCCTCTTGAGCTTATTTTTTAAATAGAAGCCCCTCCATATAAAATGGACAATCAAGATCATTTAAATAGAAGCCTCTCCATCTCCATGAAGTTCGGTGACCTTCAGTTCTCATTTTGGTTACATTCATTTCTCTTCTGATGAAGGTTTTGTCTTTGATATTCGAAGTGAGAATGGGCTGGTAATGGCAAGTCACATCAGAAGTTTCATTGTCTTGTTGATATCTTTTTCTTTTAATTGGCTTGTTGAACTCTTGTAAATTGCCTGAAAATTGAATTCCATCTTTCTACTTTGTACCTTTTAGTTTGTTTGAACTGCTGCTACATTTTGGTATTTGTTTCTTGTGTTCTATGTTTCATTATTTCTGACACCACGGTATGGAGCAAGAGGAGAGCCTTCAATCCCTGTACCAACGAAGAGTTGAAGCATCATCAAATGCATCAGGTCCTTCATTCTGAAATGTAATGTGGCAGCCAACAACCCATAATGAGGGCAAGTTAAGGTAATGCTAGGGGTTTATGTTGATGTGTTATACTTTAACCTAGAAATGATCTTCTAAGTTCAGCAATGTGTTTCCTTTTCTATTTCAGTTGTCTTTGTTAATTGAAAGGAATGGCCAGTTCTATACGTGGATGTTTAACCAGTTATAATCTGCTAAAACTTAAAAGTACAATTGCAGCAATGCTTACCTTCGTTTTCTATTTTTTGTTGGAGTTGGTCACATAGCCAACCTAATATTGCAAATGCTTTTTGGTGACCCAGCTAAGGAAAGCTGTTGCTGAACAACAGATAGCTAGTTCAAGGTTCTATTTTTTAATGTGTCTATATGCAAGTCTTGATTTGTCTTTATATTCTGTAGTGAATATTATATGATGGAAATTGGACCTCACTGATTTATGTTGGGTCAGGTATTTGATATCAATGTTTAGTTACCTGTGGGAAATGCGTAAGGCCCGTATCCTAGACCGTACCGTTCCGTAGGCTTCCGCGGTCCTCCCGGTCGAATTCCAGTAACCTACGACCTGTAATCGGTGTTTGCGTGTGACCCTAAGTCGCATCCTGTGTGTTTATGTCGACTTGACTCCAAACTTGTATCCTAGCGACCATGTCGTCACTACAGTTCCAACGCCGCATCTCACACGCCGATGCGATACCCAAGCTAGGAGTTGTGGGCTCGTATTTATTTCGAGGAAAATGTCATGCGTTGCGAATTCCGAGAGAATCTCTACAACCCATCACATCAATCAATCAATTACAAGTTAAGTACACAACGCATCCCTCTCTTACCAACATGGCATGACTCCCATCTCTCTCCCATTCCCAAAGTTAACTCTCTTTCTCTCTCTCCACCCTTCCCTTTCTTACAACATCCATTCCTCCCATCCCATCTCTCTTACAACACCCTCTCCTCTCTCATTCTCTCCACTATTTTTCAAGCTTCCATGAGAGAAAATCTATAAGGAGAGAAAAGATCAAGGCCCACTTCCAACCCCCGCCCCCCCTCCCCCATCTCACCATCCAACCGTCCAAACTTCATCATCCTCCATTAAAGAAGGAGCTTAGGAGATTAACATTCCAAGGAGCTAAAGAAGAAGGCCAATTTATGGGTGATCTAGGACTTCCATTATGAATTTGTATGATTTGAGGGCCCACTTGTGGTGGGACCCATTTGTTATATACATTGTAAGAAAGGGAGGGCCCATAGTAGCGGGGTCCCTCCCCTCCATCACGCTCTCCCTCTCTCTCTCTCTCTCTCTCTCTCTCTCTCTCTCTTTCATTTTTATGGTGGTGATGTGGCCCACCCGGATGGATCCCACCATGATGAATGTATCTTATCCATGCCGTCCGCCGAGTGGGTCCACTTGGCTGTCCATCAGGACAGGCCCAGATGAAGGTGAAAAATACAAATATCAGCTTGATCTTATAAGCTGGTGGGTCCCACACGTGTGGACCCACCTTAATGTATGTGGTATTCCCACACCGTCCATCCAGACGGTGGGACCTAGCAGCAATCGGCTGCTGTAATGACGTAGCAAGTTCTGTGGGTCCCCTGAATCCAAGCCGTTCATCTGCTGGGACCAACAACTGCGGTTGTTGTTGAGTAACGTCAGCAAGTGCGGTGGCCCACCATGATGCAGTGTTGTATCTGCACCGTCCGTGCATGTGTAGCCCACCATGATGTACGTGTGGATCCTCACCGTCCATTGCTTGGATGGTGGGCCACATTAATGTATGTATTTTATCCACCTGTCCATCTATCTGGAAGCTGGATGGACTCTAGAGTTAAAAAAAAAAAACAAAAAAATAAAAATGAAATAATAATAATAATATCATATATATATATATATATATTTATATATGTATGTATGTATGTGGTGGGCCCCATGTGGGACCCACCTGTTGACGGATTGGCTGGAGTACCCACACCAGCTATTTAGCTGATGTAGTGACGTCAGCAAGTTCCGTGGAACCCACCTCTACTGTAATCCTAACGGTCCATTTGGACGGTGGGCCAGCATCCCACCTCACCAGCTATATAGCTGTGTATTGATGTCAACAGGTCTGTGGGACCCTTGACCATGATGTATGTGTTATATCTAAGTCGTCTGTCCATTCTGGACCGGCGAGGCCCACAATGGTGTGCTGTATATGCACACCGTCCATCTGGATGATGCTGCACGAACCACCCCACGATGTATGCGTTAATCCACACCGTCTATCAGGTGGACCACACTGCAGAAAATAGTGGAGGATTGAACACCTACCATTGAAACCCCTTTTGGGAGTGCAGAAGTTTCGGATCAGCATGAAATTTGTTTTTCCACTTAAATCAGGTCTTTGCGACCGTATGAATAGATTGTATGGAAAATAAGCGTTATGCTGGGCCCTGGTAATTTGAAGGGTGGAAATCATTATCTCCACTGTTATTAGTGGTATGGTCTGGATGATCTTCCGATGTGATTCATTTTTGGGTAATGCTCTAAAAAGATCTCTAAAATTGATGAATGGTGTAGATGGTGATGTATATGAAGCCCATTGGTGCGGCCCATGTGATGTGGCCCACTTGATGTATATGAGGCCCATTGGTGCGGCCCATGTGATGTGGCCCACGTGATATATATGAGGCCCATATGGTGAGGCCATTATGATGTATATTTGGCCCAAGTAATGAGGCCCATTATGATGTATGTTTGGCCCATGTGATGAGGCTCATTATAATGTATATTGGCCCACGTGATGAGGCCTGATGTGATGTATGTGAGGCCCATATGATGAGGCCCATTGAAAGTATATTAGACCCTTGTGTAAAGCCTATTGTGATGTATTTAGGGCCCATGGGTTGAGGCCCAATGTGATGTATATAAAAACCATGAGTAAGGCCCAATGAGACGTATGTGAGGCCCTTGTGTGAGGCCAAATGTGATGTATATGAGGTCCATTGCGATGTGTGATTCCACCATGATGTATGTAATGATGTTTATGGCGGGTCATGCCTTGGGAACAATGATGGTTTGACGTCCACATTGTAAGAACAATGTTGGTTAAATGTCCGCATTGTAACTCTCCCTAGGGCCCATTGTTAGGCCCAAACTTGTGTGTAGGCCGTCTAGGCCCATCTTCGTTATGAAGATAGTTCATCACCATATAACATGCTTAGTATAACTCCATGATTCATGCCCATATGCATCATATGCATGCTTGATATGAGGAGTGACTGATCATAGCATATGTCATTGGGCAAATTGTTTATGGGACTCACTGATAGGAGTTGCCCACATGAGCGCGCGGTACCCGCATGATTGCTGCATGACTGGATAGGGTGATTCATGCATCTTGCATCTATGTGACATGATTACTGTATGCCCTAGCGACATCAGGGCTGTGGCCTCCACAGGCATATGGTGGATGGCATGTTCAGACACCGAAAATACTGTTACTAGCATCGGGGCGCCATAGATGTCCCTGGGTGAAAATTCCTAAACCCGACGGTACCAGAGGATGACTCCAACTTCGAGACCGAGTGGATACATGAACGCACGAGGGCCGAATACCAGGAGGCCGCGTCTCACACTGTGTCATGGTCGGTTGGAAAGGGGTGTGACCTTACCCGCCCGAGGGTAGGGGGCAATTATTAGGCTGAGTATGACCAGCTAGTAAATGGGTCGACTATCGACATGCCGGACAGGTATTGACAGCATATTGGCTAGGCGGATAGTGAGGTTTCTTATGCCCACTTGGACTGTGCGCCTGAGGAAGGGGCAGTGCCATTTAGAGTGTACTAAACTCCGATGATTATTCACTGAGAACTGTATTGATATATGATGTTCCAGAGATGAGCTAGATTAATATGTGGATTGGTATGCTTGAGCTGCATCTTGCACATGACATTGGCTATGTAGGCCTTGTATTGTATGGCCTTGGTGTGGCCGATAGCATTATGCCTTGCATCACATAGCCTTGGTACGGCTGGTTGCATTCATGGACTCATTAACATGATTTCACATTACTCTGATATTGCATTTTGAGCACGCTCATATTGCACACACACTTACACCACCCGCTAAGCTTTCTATAAGCTTATGCACGATTGATGTATGCAGGTGACGCCAGGACGCAGCCGTAGCTTAGTAGGAGCAGGAGCGTGCAGTCGAGCTTCAGGAGTTTCCGTTATTATTATGATTGTATTTTCCTTTATGCGCATTGTACCTTAAAGTATTTTATCATAGTGGATTTTGTGATGGTGTCTTGGTTATTGTTCTTGGGTTATGCTTGTTACGAATCAAATTTATGTTAAAAATCCTCTTTCTAGGATCCTAGGATCAGAACTTGGTATTTGGGTGCCGGGAGCCGAGAATGAGGTATTACGGAGGCTGTCGGCTCCGGATTCGGCGATCGAGAATTTTATGAGCCCGGTTTCTGAGTTTGGGGCATGACAAAATGACCCACATGCATACAAATAATCTTTTATAGTGGGTTCCATAGTCGGCATATCTCATGGTGGGCCTACTTTGATGGGAAATGACCCACATGCATACAAACAGGCCCCCAATTTTACTTCATGTCTCACCACCTTCTGGAATCTTCTTCTTCTTCCTCTTTTTTCAGGGTGGTCCTAGTACATACAGTGAATCAGCAGTTGCCAAGGCCTACCTAAATTGTGAAACAGTTCCTTGCGAACAATTCGAAACTGCCTTCAATGTGACTTTCTTTCTTCCACGTAAATTTACATATTGCTCTTATTCATTTTCTTTCCCATGTTTCATTGTGCATTCACACACCAAATGTGTATTGAATGAGCTTGGAATTTTATGATTGATTGAATGAAATTGTTGGAAACATAACAAATGCAACATCTTTTGATTGGTTTATGTTTCCATCCACAAATGTTTGTAAAGATACAAGCTACACAGAGGAAGTGGAGAGCTTATCTATTTCTTGTTGCATTCATGTTGGTTAGATCATCTTATATTGACCTTCTCCCATGTTTAGCAAGGGCCCATTCAGCGTTGCTTTTAGAAAGTGTGGAATCGTTTCTCAATAAACAACTGTTTGCAAGTTATTTTCCATTGAAAATTGGAATGTAGTAGGAACATGTCAATGCAGTTTCGGGTACTAGGCATAATTTGATTCAAACCATAATTTTCCTAATGTATTGCAATTATTAATATAGGACTCATGGTAGAATTTGTCAATCTATGTCAATTTTAGTAGATCCTGTATATTTTCTTGTTGCAGTTTCAATTTTTCCTTCAGCATTAATGTTCAATTGCGTGTTGGTATTTGTTCATGTTACTTGTAACGTATAAAACATTTCAGAATTCTTGTAAGGTGTAATAAGTACAGAGTTCCCATTTTTGTGATTCCACCTCCCTTAATCTATGGGAGGACAAGGTGATTGGTTTGTGGGTCCCTACTCATGGCTAAGTGGTAGACTCACAAGAGTTTCAACAAAGTGGTTATGAGTTTTAATACCCATTGTGGTGCGTGTTGGAGTGAGTGGGTGTGGGTGTGAATGTGTCTAGGACAGATGGTACATGGGGTTTGATTCAGTACCTGCAATAGTTGAATGTTCTCCAAACAGTAATGATGATTACTATATATAAGGTTCTCCCAACAGTAATATGAATTACTATACACAGGCATGTTTTATGTTGCCAGTCCTTTCCCATGATGTCCAATGTCTATGCATCATCATGTAATTCTCTGCTTATGTGATGAATTAGCATAAACACTATTCTATGAATTTCGTTTGAGTTCCTATGTGTTTATTTTCAATGCTAGGGACACATCTATGTCTTAGATATTATATTTGTCAATTTATTCTTGTCACTTATGGCAGAGTATAAGAGCGTACATGATGCTTATCAGATGTTTACTTTGACATAGGTGCAAACAAGTACTACTATTTATGTTAAAATGACTTACTGGCACCTGGTGGGGGTGGTAGCTTTGCATTATGCTTGGATTGGGATTTGTAAGTTCTTTTCTTTTCTTTCAAACTTGGAAAATTTTACTCTTTCAAAAATGCCTAAAATGAAAAAGATCTGTGGAAATTTAATACCAGTAGATGTTAAAGGTAGATGATTGGTTCGCCTTCTTATCTAAATGCACTCTTTGACATGGTTGCATGGAACAAGTGGGCCTTGTGAGACTTTTGGGAACTTGTACTTGGCTCATAATCCAAAGTTCGAGTTGAAGAATGTTGAGGTAACGCTAGGTTAATTACTTACTATTTAATCATCTTTCAGGTCTTCTGATTCTTTAACGAAGTTTTTGCCTGTTTAATTTTCAACAGTTCCATTTTGTCTTCTTTTGTTGTTTCTTTTAGAAATAGTGTTTCTCGAGGAACTGTTTATAATGTAGGGTATTAGTAACTTAAAATATTATGTTTCTCTGGCTGAAAATGGATATACCTCAATAGGGCATTGGTAACTTCTTAAAATATTTTGTTTCTTCCTTTTCTATTGTTTTGACTTACCTTTTCAAATAGGTTGGTTGGTTAGGGGCTTTGGAGAACATGGTTCTGAAATGGGTGTTAAGCTACTTTTGGATGTGTGCATGGATTAGGCAATTCGTTCTTTTTTTTTTTTCTTTTACTTAACGAGAAATGCCGACGGCTAAAACCCGTCGGCGAATGACTTTTTAGGCTATGGCTTTAAACCGTTGGTGTTTCTCCCGACGGCCTGTTCAATGGCTAAAAGCCAATGGGGAAGGTTAATGCCGACAGTTTTTAGCCGTCAGTGTTTCCCTATTTTTTGGTAGTGTGTTCATACCTCTGGATTGATCTCCTAGTCTGATGGAGATCCTTTCCCTTGTTTTCTTAGGAATTAGTTTTCTCTGATAGAGTAGGATGTTTTGTTTGTTAATTTGTTTATAGTTTTCTTGTATTGAAGCACTAATCCGAAGTTTACATTTTGTATTTCTCCCTTCAGAGATTTTTCACCCACTCTTTATTTTTGTTGCTCTCATATTATTTATATTGAATATATTTCACACATTGAGGGCAATGTAGAATTTAGGTTGGAGGGCAGGGTTTCCTTTAGAAAAATCTTCAATTTATGCTAAATTGTGGAACTTAAGCTGCTTTTTGTTTAAAAATAAAATAAATAATTTTAGAAGTTTGATTCTTATAAATTCAAGAGATTTTGAAGATAATCTAATGTTTGGCAGGATAATGTACGGAGTGTTGAGAATTTTTGAATACCATCGTTTAGTTAGAGAATTTCAAAAATTGAGTTCTTCATACTGATTCGTAATTGAAAATTTTATAAACATTGATTGAATCATGGGATTTCATAATTCACATCTAGCTTGCACACTATAGTCTAAGTTTAATATTGCAGTGTTAACTTGATGATTATTGATAATGATAGGAATCAAGCCTGGGGATTTATCTATCATGTTCAATGAAAAGAATTGAAAAAAAGGAGTTATAGCTAACTAAAAAATAGTATTATCGAAAAGGGCTACCTATTGAATGAAAAAAAAAAAAAAGAAGAAGAGAAATAATGTGAAAGTTGTCGATGGAAAAATCAAAAGCTGGAAGAAAGAGTGTTGACCTGTAAGGCCAGTTCGGGTTTAAGTTTTGGTTATCATGAATATTCTTTTGATTAGCAATGTTATCATGAAAGTAGAGAGCTACACCTTTGGTTGCGTTAACATAGATTCCACTATACACACATGAAACTCAATAGTTATAAAAGTTCAATTATATGATTAATGCTTTGAACTTGATTAGAATATTTACCAAGTATTAGAGTTTAGGTGGCAATTATGCTCTACATTAATGTACCTTGGATTTCTATAATTTAGATTATTTTTAAGGATTACTTGGGGTTAAAGAAACATCTCTTCCGAGAATTTTTACTTAGATTTTAGAAAACTTTTCGCATGTTTTGCTCAGGACTAGAAAAATGTTGTTTGGGGTGTGTGTGTTGAGACTCAAATATTGCATATTTATTCTTTTAATTGAATTAGTTTTCATGAATTTGAGTGTTAATTTGATATACTTATATGTGTTTTATGCATATGTGGTAATTTAGAACCTAAGAATGAAAATGTGCTTAAAATGAAGGAATTAAAGCTCAAATAGATCCACGATGAAGAATTAAAGATTCCAAGGTCATGAATAAATATTTGAAGTTGTAACACCCGGTACTTTTTAGTACTCGAGTGTTACCAAGAAAACTAAATTTATTACATACATGTGTAGGTCATTCTAACCTAATCCAACTTTCCATCATGAAACTTGAGACTTGAATTAACAGATCCACCGTTCATCTAGTTTTCAAAACTTCATCAGACGATACACCACTTAATCATTACAATTAGGCTATTTGTGCACTAAATATACCAATGATTTTCATCTAAACTAGGCTAGGAACCTTAGGAATCACCCATGATCATATTTAGAATTGATTTGACCGTTAGATCTTCATAGATCATAGAATAACCATAAGTTTAGAAAGTGTGACCTATTTGAGCTTTGAATCCGCTTCATCTCTAGCCGGATGTCCTAATAGGACCCATATAATTTGATAGACAGAGTAGATTTTGAAATGGAGCATCACAGTGGACCCCTCATGAATCTAGTGTACATTAGTGGGCATGCTCCCGTTGCACACTGAAACCAAACCCATGTCAAACTAGGTTTGACCCGACGAAATTCGAAGAGGAAACTTCCTCTACCTTTTTTTTCTCTGGCCATACACAATTTAAATGAACGACATCTGCTGCGATGACCCGTGGCCCACCATCATGCTCCATCAACATGATCTGAACCGTCCATCATGAGTGGCCCTCAATTTTGACCAAAACCCAGGCTATTTCACATGAAGGTGTGTGCGTGTGTGGGCATAAATCTAGACACATCTAGACTACGTGCATATATTTTTCCAAAAATAGGAATTTCCGTTTCTGTTTACCTCGTTGGCAATTCATGCTCCCGTAGCTTCGACTGTTAGATGAAGATTATCTTAGCTGTCCATTTTAGGGCAAGCATCGCTTCTCCTCTCCGTCGCGAGGAAGTTCAGAGGGAATCTCTCCGTTATAATCGGTTACAAGAGGTTCGATTGAACTTCATTTGGACCGTCCATCAAGGAGCATCCCAACCATCAAGAATTTGTATTTTAGGAAGGCTCCTTCATTCGAACCCACCACCCAAATGAACCTGGAGCTTCATCTTATTCCTGGTATAAGTACCACATGGAGGGTTTAGACCCTCAAGCATCATTGGAGGCCAACCTTCTTCCCCGTGCAACTCGCACCTAGTCCTCTCGAGTCGGGGCGAGATCTGGTTGAGTTAGAGCTTCTGTTGGCCATAGTGGAGAGAAAATAAGAGAGAGGGAAGAAGAAGAAGGCAGACAAAAAAAGAGAAAATTGGAGAAAGAGAGTGTTTTTGCCACACTAGCTTGACTCGAGTTGAGTCACTGACTCACTCCGACTCAATCAAATAGAGTCCAGAGTCATTCCGGTTTGAGCTATGAGTCTTGCTGGTGATGCTAGAAATAGAAAGAAAGAAAAGAAGAAAGGTAGGCTAAAAAGAAGAGAGAAAGAAGGAAGAAGAAGATGAGAGAGAGCATTGTTTTAGGTGGCTCGGTCCGAGTCTGTTGGGTCTGGACCGAGTCTTGTGCTAGGGCTGAGTACGAGCTGAAGCCTGTTTAGGTGACTCGGTTCGAGTTTGCTAAGTTTGGGGCATGTCTGAGTCTGGCCACACTTGGTCATCACCTCCGAGTTGCAGCTAAGCTCGTGACTCGCTGTTTGACTCGGTAAGAGATCCTAGTCTGTTCCTGGACCTGGTATGAGTTTAGCTCGTAGTCGGATCTCTTGAGAAGAAGAGAAAGAGAAAAGTGAGGGAAGAAAATAAGGCAGGGAAAGGAAGAGAAGAAAAGAAAATTAGGAAGAAGAGAGGAAGAATATAGAGAGGAAGAGTTGGGTGGTGTCGCATGGGTCAACTCATCGAGTTCGCCTGGGTTTTGGGTTTTGTCTAGTGAGTCCAGATGTTTTGGCCTTCTTGTGAGAGAAAGGAGGTAGAGGAGAAAGGAGAGGAAGTAACATGGAAAATAGTTGAAGTGAAGGGAAGAAAGAAGATGGAGTGTGAGAGAAGTGGTGGCCTTGGTGTGGCTATTGAAAACAGATCGAGTTTGGAAACCTGTCGCTATCGAGTTCGAAGTATCGAGTGGAGTCTGGGTTTTGTTTGGCATCCAGAGGAAAATACAGAGGAAGAAGAAGGAGATCGTGGTGTTGCCCAGCCTTTGCTGAATTGATTTGGTGAGTTCAGCCAGTGCGGCTAAGTTCAGTCAAGTGGCATTAGAGCTTGGAGTTTGAAAAGAGGCCAAGTCAAGTCACCGGATTATGATACCGAGTCTATTAAGGTGAGTCAACGTTTCCTTCCCAGACTAGAATTATGTCGATTTGCAATTATCATTGTTACCACTATTATTATCATGATTATTAATATAGATATGATTAGCCATTAGTAGATTATTTACGCTAATATTACTTATTATAAATAAAATTACAATAATTAAATATTAGCATTCAATTTATCACTCTTAATTATTATCATTGATAGTAGATCATACTATTTATTATCATCATAATGATTATTATTATTGTGTTAGCTAATACTAATTATATCACTAATATTAATAGTGATTTTGTAATTATTAATATTAATAATATTGTGGTTAATCATACATCAATTAGCATTAAAATCCTGGAATCTAAGTTAAAAATTAAACTCTAGGATGAAATTCTAAATCTAAGAAATCCAAACCCTAGGTTATGATCTTAACCATAGAAAGTGTTTAGAACTTGAATCTGATTGTACAATTTACAATTTAGGGTGGGATTTGATTCTAAGGGTGCACATACCTCTGGTGATATTAGTTAGCGATTCAACTCGTAAGGTGGTGATTTTTTCCTCTTGGACTTTCTGCTTTCATGTTAGCTTAAGTGATAGTTCTATTTTAATCTTGATTGATAATTGATAGTTATATCATGATTACTTATATTATTTATTGGAATTGATCCTCAAATCATATGCTCAACATTTATTTGGTATAAACACTTACATGTTGCACTTGAACATCTTCTCATGCTTGTGGATTGTCTATAAAACTTGAATTCTTATATATGTATATCTAGATTTGGGATGTAACTTGATTGATTTTGATTACAATGGACCGTTGAACTAGTAGCCATTTTTTTTGTGTTGGAATAAATGGAAATTTTTTATAGACCTACCATCTTGTGGATTGTTTGCGCCTTTGTGGCTTTTGGGGATAATCCATTTCTATCACATCCTTGAATAGACTATTTTTTCTATGTGGCTTTGATTGACTATTTGCCCTATGTGACTTTGACTAAATATTTGCCCTTTGTGGCTTTGTGTAACGCCCTGAAATTCGGGGGTCGAGTATGAACTCAACACCCGAGTTCCAACGCATCACTTATGCAACATACACAGTGCTGGTTAAATGTTGTCTTAGTTAGCGCAATAAACATGAATGAGATTAAACCAAAACAGTAATTCATACTCCAGCTCAATTATATATAAAAGCAAGCGGAAGACTGAAACTTTATATTCAAGTATGTAAAGTAACAAAATTTTCTGAACTCCAGAGTATGAGTACTAGCTGAGCACCAATATACATGTATTGTTTTTAAGTCAAAACCCAAAATACAATCCTCAAAGGAGGCCCTGAGAATCCCGCGATGCAGCCGGCCTAAGCGAAGCCGTCAGAGTACTGCATGAAGGAGAACTCCTCCTGGTCCTCATCAAAGTCGGGCTCTGGCTCCTGAACCAAGGCGCCCTCTATACCTGCGACAGAGTCTGGTTGGTGTGTACAATACCGTCCCGTAACGTGGGAGTGAGTAGCTAACTCAGTGGAACAATAAAGCATAAGTTAACATGTTATCAAATCAACCAAGCAGTAATGATAAAGCAGTACAAATCAAGCATTTCTAACTACTCTTGTTAAGTGCAAAATGATATGACATGATGCTGTATGCCCTTGCTAAACCACCCTCAATCGACATCATCTTACGTTCGCGAATGCTTAACTCCCTCAGTACGCCACATCTACAAAGCACATGCGGTGCGATGATGCTCATGATTACCAAGTTATTATTAGTCCATTTCAACCAGCAGTATTGGGAAACTAAGGTACCTCCCTTGTATCATTCCCAAACATGATCCATTCTAGGGTCGTCAATCCTAGTTAATCTCATACGATATTATGGTTTGAGAGGCATAGCAAAGGCATCGCAAAGGGCTCGTCACCCGTCAGCGCGGATACAGATCTCACCGTATGCGGCTCAATTGCTGGCCGTCAGCTCGAGTACAGGTCTCACCGTACTCGGCTCAATCACTAGCCGTCAGCTCAAGTACAGGTCTCACCGTACTCGGCTCAACTCACACTCTAGTTGCTGTGAAAGACTCGTCGCCAATCACAGACCCTTGGAGTGTACTCGATGTTACTACGGAGGACTCGTCGCCCGTCAGCACGAGCACAGATCTCACCGTACTCGGCTCTCGCCGAAGTATCGACAGCTCGAACACAGTGTCCCATACCACCGTATTCGGCTCACGAGTTAGTTGCGCAATGGTCACTACGGGGAGGCACATGGCCCCAGCGTAGGCCGACAGCTCGACCACGGTGTCCCATACCACCATGCCCGGCTTATGCGACTTAGCGGATCTAGGTACCATGGTTAAACGGGGATCGCCACTGGTAAGTTTGGTACCCTAGGTTCAAGCAGTAGCGACCAAACAGGGTGAACACACAAGTACATTCCGGTTTACTTGACGAGCCTGACTAGCTCGAGCGCACCACAAGTTGAGCGATATGGAGCGCAAAAGCACTCCGTGTGGCCAACCACTATCGCCAACCGAAGTACGACTCGGGTTCGCCAGACACGTCCTTTGTGGCGACATGAATCTCAGCCACAATCGCAAGTCTGGTACCGAATGTTTGGACTATATACATAGTCCCAAACTCAAACAGTTTTCATTAATAGCATGTGAAGTAAAGCATGATAAACAAGCAATACAAGCATGATAGTAGGCATGTTATAAAGCGTGAAGTAAAACATGAAGTAAAGCATGTTGCAAAGCATGTTGTAAGGCATGTGATAAAAACACTATCCCCATAGGGATACAATTGTGTGCACATTACAAGTGAGTGGTTGCGGTGAACCACCGCATGGAGGGGGTCCTACATGTCTCTAAGGGAGTCGAAAATCCCATATCAGCGCCTATCTAAGGCACTAGTACATACACATGTACACATACAAGCATTTGCACAACACTTAGAATACACTATTCCAACATACATGACGTATGTTAGCCAAGTTCGTGTTAGGGCTGTCCCTTCACCACGAGAGTATTTTTTCCGTGTATGTCGTAATCATACAGCAAATAATCATTACAATTACATTTCCAAAATCCGCACGTATGCGGAATTTCTAAAATACGCAATTTCAACATACATGACATTTACACATGAACATGTATTTTTGCGATTCCTTTCGCCAAACTAGCATTTTATCCACATATGATATAATCAAAAATTAAATAAACATGTCAAACATTTTCCCAAGAAAAATACGTATACGGTATTTCTACGTATATCTAGAGTATGTGAAATTCCATATTCTTTATCGCTAATCGAAACAGGAAACGGAAAGCACTTTGTACATGTGCATTTACATGCAGATCATGAATCTATCATTATCTGACATTGAAAGCGTTGAAAATCGTAACTTATACACTTAAAGTCCTCACCTCAGCCCTTGGAATTCCAACAAATCAGCAAGGGTGTTGGAGCTTCCGTATACGGGAGTTTCTTAGCCTAAAGAGCGGAACCGATTAGCCTTTGCGTAACCTACCACTATTCAACCTCAAATCAGACCTAGGGTTAGGGTTTCTTACCTTCAAATGGGATGGACAACGCCGGGAAAATCCCTGGAATGAGGCGGTGTAGGCCGTGGGATGAGTGGAAGCAGCAGGAGGAAGATCGGCTTCGATCTCCAAGCTTTTCTCTCTCTTTTCTCTCTCTCTCTAAGGGTTTGCTCCTAAATTCGTATGGCTGTGAGAGGGGCTGTTCTAAGCCCATTTTATAGCCAAGAACATGTCCAAAATAGACTCAGGTTCATGGGTGGCTGCATATATAGGCAGTTCGCCACTTTCCAAGCTCAAAAGGTATGTTCTGGTGGCCCTCCTTGAGCTCACCATCTATGGATCCACGTAGGATTTCGTTTTCGACTCGATCGGATTCCCAGATCGCACGTGGCGGACCACTTTCAGTTCAACGGTCAGTGGGCCACGATCAGAAATTCTGAGTACATGTAAATATTCCTAAAATTTTTCTTAATCCGAGGGTGTAATTTGGTCTGATTCCGACGGTCAGGTTGCTTAATACTGACGCGCAACCGAATGATGCCAGATCATTATTCCAGATATTTTTATTTGGATGGGAATAGTGTTTTTCACACTCCCTCGCTCCGGAGTGAAAAGAATGGCCGTGGGACATTGGAATCATCTGATTTTTGAGATGATTGTCAAGCCCAGTGGGGCGGTCCTGGTTCCTTAGCTTCGTGTTAATCGGACTCCCGATGTGCGATCTAGACCCAATACGAAGTTTCGTTTCATTCCCGAGAGCAGCCGGGTAATGAGTTTGGCTCTAGACTTTAGGGTAACCTGGAGTCACAAATTCTGCAAGTTTTGGGTCTTGCAGATCGTATTTAAAGCGATCCCAACGGATTTCATAGCTAACCGAGTTTAGTACTTAGTTAACTTTGTTAAATTTCTAAGGGATTTAATCCTACGTGATTTCTGGTCGAGGTGGTACTCGACCCAATGTACGAAAATTTACAGGTCATTACACTTTGATGAAATATTTTCCCTATGTGGCTTTGATGGATTGTTTTTAAATAAACATACAATGGTAAGTTCCACTTGTTGAATTATGATTGCCCACTAGTTGAGCAAGTTACTATTAAACATTCTAATGTTGGAGTCTTATGAGCTGCGGATGGTGGTATGTGACACTATGCCCAAGCTGTCGGCATATACTAGGCGACAAGCCCCCCTCAGTGACCTTTGAGCTTTTTTAAATTGACTGTTTGCAATTGGACTAATAATGGTTGGGCTAATTATGCATTCCATGGCACGTGGGTGTTATTGGGTGCCTGGTCGATTGTTTGGAAAGACCAGTGTATTGTTCGAATGTCCAAATTTGTATGAGCTAGTCACTATGCACATACTTGATGTATTTTCGTTGGTGACTAGCCACTTTGAGGTTGCATTTGGGTTTTGTCCCACTCATGGGTTTTGCCCAAAAGCAAGTTGGATGAGCATCCCCAGGCTAATGTGCATTCACGCATCCATACATTTAAATAATATTGTATTGTTGATTATTTTGTATATTTTCTTGTTTAAGCTATGCTTAACTAATGCGTTGGTGTATAATCTTGATGGAAATTCGCTCTGAGTTAGCCATTCATTATTTGAATATAAAACTGTACAGGTAGTGCATGTGGTTTAAATGATACTCATGTTCAAATAAATGAAGAGCAGGGTACAATTATCAGGGATGTATGTCTACATTTGCCCAAGAGAAGCTGTGTGATCTTGCAGCTTAAGTCTAGTTGCATTTTTATCTATTTCACTTATTAAATTGTTTCCTTTCTCTATTTGTTAGCATTGAGACATTAGTTTGTATAAGCTCCATGGGCAGCTGGTCGTGTATCTTGAATCGGTATGAAAACTTTCCTTTATACTTGATTTGTTTCTCGAACTGCGAACTCTTAAAATTAAAAGAATATATATATATAATATATATATATATATATTATATATATATATATATATATGTGTGTGTGTGTGTGTGTGGTGTGTGTGTGTGTGTGTGTGTGTGAAATTCGGGCTATCTTCAAAGGTTAACACGTGGTTTTTCGAAAAATGAGTACTAAACTCGGGTTACGAAAACCGGGGTGTTACAAAAGTACTAAAATTCAAGGAAACAAAGTACCAGAGTGAGTAATTGAAGATAGAATACATATAAGAAAAATAGAAGAAAACCAACACTTGTTGATTTCATCGATAGGTCTTCGATCCCATCGATAGGCCATCGATAGAACTCGATATGATCGAGCTTCATATTGAGAAAATCCAGAATTTTCCGATAGCTTGTTGGACTGTTTCTTCAATCCCATCAAAGATACTTTGATCTCATTAAGAAAATCATAAAATTTGAAAATTAGTTCCTGGACAATTTTTATGTATTCTTTGATGTTGTCGAGCACATCTTCGATCATATCGACATGTCCTCAATAGGTTTTGATCCTATCGAAGCTCATATAGAAGGTGCGCGAAAGTGTATAAATTTGTGAATTTTTTAAGGTGGTGTGAAAGTGGGTCTTTCAATTCTATAAATAGAGGCCTCCAAGATGTTTTACTCAATCTAGTTAGGGTTTAGGAAGTGATTTCAAGTGAGGTGAAGTTCTTTTGACGGCGTTCTTCCTCAATCCATCCTCTGTAGTTTGTTTTTGTTTTTCTTTTGTTTAAGATTAGTCATGCTTGGCTAATCTCTTAGCTAAGGCTAAGGGATGAATTTTTTGATAATTTTTTTTTATATTTAATTCATTTTCAATGAAATTTTTTAGGTTTTCATGTTGAATTGTGGTTGAATGTGATTGAATTCTTTGATTTGAGAAGGAATCAATCTATAAAATTGATTGATCTATTGTCGCCTCCGGGTGCATTAGATGCGTTTAATTACTTGTGATTATGAAAAGGCCTAGCTATATGTCCTAGAGGGGGGGTGAATAGGACAATGCCAAATAAAACTTATAACAGCGGAATTAAAAAGAATATGATAGCCAAAGTAAATCACAATGCAGGAAAGTAAAACAACCTCAAAATTTAGATCTTGAGAGGTTGATACAAATGTTGTTCTAAGGACAACCTTACACCAAAAACCAGAGTTTATGGTAGAACAACCTTATTTCTAGAAAGATCTTTGTATCAAATCTCAAACCAAAGAGGAATAAAGAAATAAATATAAACTGAATTGAAATAAATTGTAATCACAAATGTATTGTTCTAGGGACAGCCATACACCATAAAAATGGCAGGGCAACCTTGCTGGAACAACTTTTAAAATAAATTGAATATCAAGCTGATATAGGAATAGTAGAAAATAAATTCTAAACTATTACAAAATTCTCACAATGCTTGAATTAAATGATTACAACATTCACCACCATACATACATCCCACAAATGAATAATTAAAGATTAGAAGTATAAATCATTCAACCACAACACATGGGATTATAGTGGTTCGCCTGTGTGTTCACCAACTGTTAAACAACAGCCACACAAAATGCTACTCCACTCCTAATATCCTCACACAGGGGATATTAGCGTTCACTAACAAAATAGGTTTTCCCAGGTTCACCAAAAACCTTTACAATTGTGTCTTTGTCTGTGGGCTTACACAATAAAAAAACCCCACTTCTGAGTTTTCCTAGCTCTCCTCTGATAACCAATACAACAAGATTTTTCTGGCAAATCTTGAAAGAAACCAAAGCAAAAAGGAATTTACAATTAAATGTAAAATACCTGATTATCTCCTTCGTTGTAGCAGCCTGGTAGAACCAAATCAGAGTAGATGATTGAATGACCAAGTTCAATGTCCAGTACTCAATTACAATGGTTCTAATTCTAATAGATTTTAAATTTAAATCAAGTAGGGCTTGCCTTAATTGATTTTGATTCCAAAGAAAGGGAATAACAATTCCTCTTATCAAATTAGATTGGAATAGCAGAAACAAAATCAATTAAATAAAGCTAAGGAAAGAGAATATTAAATAAGCACACTTAGCTTAGATGGAGCACAAAATTATCTGTCAGAAGTTCGACGAAGATTGGCTTGAATGGATTAATTAATTCGATGGTTTCTTCTAAGATTCGTGCTCTATTTATAGGTGAGCAGATCGCGTGTTCGACTGGTCTAGAGAACTCTTCGACTAGTCGAAGCAATAACAGATATTTGAAAAATCAGGCACGATAAGCTTTGACCGTTTTACGACTGGTCGAAGGACTCCTTCGACTGGTCGTAGGTCACCTTCGACTGGTCGAAGGTCTCCTTCGACTGGTCGAAGAACTTAAAATTCATCACTGGACTTTGAGTCGAAGACTTTCGACTGGTCGAAGATGCAGTCGACACTGTTCCTTCGACTGGTCGAACAGAATCCTGGACTAGTCGAAGCCTAACAGAAATTATCCGATTTTTGTAACAAACTTACGACAGATCGAGGAATTTCTTAGACTGGTCGAAGCAACTCTAGGACTAGTCGAAGAAGGCCTAGGACTAGTCGAAGAACAGACCAAACTTATGTAAAATAAACATTCGATTTATGTATCCAAAGTGACCTACTTCTAAGGTCAACCTAAGGTCAGTCAAACCTTAACCATGAAGTAAGGACATTGAAACATTAGGAACTAGTGACTTTGAAGTATGAGCCTTGAAGTCTTGATGTAGTTCAATCTTGAAATCTTGAGTTCTTTATGAACTGCCTTGCACTCTTCTTGAAGTCTTGCAGCTTGAGTCATTTCTTGTGAGTAGTTCTTGCATTCAAGTTTGATCTTTGTACTCGTGATCTTTGCTTGTTGTGAGCTTAGCTTGTTCATGAATGTTGATCTTTGAGAGAGCTTCACTTATACAAGATATATAATAGTGATTTTGGCACCACAAATTTGACAACAAACAGGGATATAAAATAAAACACTTACAGATTAATTACTTAGTTCTTCATGAGACATTAACCTATCTTAATTTTAATCTATGTTGGATGTTTATGATTGAATTTACTATGTTATCTTCTAATTAGAACAGATTGGAATCTAGTTCTAATTGAGTTATTAATTCGAAAAGATGAATTGAGTTCAAGTTATATTGATTGGAGATTCCTGGATCCCTAGTTGCTTTTATTAATTGTTTAAAAATTTAATTCCTTTTAGTCGGATTAAAAACCCAGAAAATCATTTAGCTTTTGACGTGTTCACACCAATTTCCTGTAAAACATTTTCAGTCTTGCCGAGTTTATTAATACAACACAGTCCTACACTTGGGATTTCCTGACATTCTTACGGGGCATGTCAGCCCATAATATTCAACACAAGCAATGCAAAGTCACAAATGAGCATGATTCTTATTGTCAAAGAAGAACCGAACTCGTGGAACTCAAGTAGAATAATGCTGCGAGTAGAAAGATCATGGAGAAATTGATTATCCACTCCGAGACACCCTCTGACCTAAATAATGGGCTCGGGATACAAGTTCCACTAGAGGCATCCCATAATGAACTTTGGGATTGCTCGAGTACCTTCGACAACAGACGCATTAGGGAATAGAACTGGCTGACGATTCCCATTCAATATGAAGGTCAAAGAATGATGACCATGCATACATGTTAGAAATAGACCGTAACAAAAAGACCAATGCAGAGATGATCACAAAGTCTTGGGACATTCCCTCATGGATTAAAAAAAAACTCCAGTGCTAGCATGATCTAAAGCCTTTAAGACATTCAAAGACTATGCCTTAATATCCTGCAAGAGGATAAATTGCATGCCTAAGGACACCCATCTAAATAACCCCTATCATTCTTCGCCTCCAATAATCATCAAGTTGCTGACCATTACAATCGAAAGGGAACAAAATACATGAATTCTCCTAGCGAGAGAATAAATTTTTGAGTAGTTCAATTGTGAAAATGAATGAATACATACAATTTTGAAGTGTGTCAAAGTTCATGCAATCATAGACAGGTTCAACTAAGGTATGAATGGAGCTACTGAGGTAGCTCTCAATGAGGGGACACCGTAGCTTCCGCTCCTTCCCCCAGAGGCCAATTTTACCAGGACCTCCATAACTTGCTAGAGGTATCCCAAGCAGACCCCATTCACTTAACACATTTAACCCATGGTTTACAGTCTCAAGGAAGAAGCAATCGCCTCTGATACAGAGAGACACCGGTTTCACCCTATTTATCGGAAACCTCCCATTCGATTGCTCCTCCCAGGACATTTAGGAGATTTTTAGGAAATTTGGCCGGGTGGCGGATGTCTTCCTTTCCTGCTTCTCAGGAACGAACATGCCAAAGGGATTCGCCTTTGTCAGATTTTTATACGAAGCAGATGCTAGGGCAGCTAGAGAAGTATGGAATGGCAAGAGAACAGATGGGAGAGTAGTCGTGGTCATGTATGCAAGGCAGAAAACCAAACCCTACCCAAAATCAAGAGAATACCTAGTTCCCCAGGCTTCCTCAAATCAACCTCGACAGAAGGCCCTAACAAAAGCCCCATTTCTCCAAGCCCTGAGATCAGGCCCCCCTTCTGCTACTCTAGTCTCGTAACTGAAAGCACCACCCAGGACAAGAGCAGATGATGCGACAGTAGTAGAGAAACTGAAAGCTCTCCATCTGGCTATAGTGGGATATGCAACTAGTCCTTAAATCTCTATTCTACAACTAATCCAGGCCATCAGAGAATCTAGATTTGTAGCATCAACTATCGACATAGCCAGGATGTCGCACAAGAGTTTCCTTATTTCCATAAAAACTAGGGAGGAATTCTCTGACTTCCTCTCCAACCACACCCTCCAGACAAAAATGGGGCTGGAAAGGGTGGAATCATGGAACCCCAACTTGGTAATGGGACTAGAAGGGAGTTGGATCAAATTGCATGAGATACCAGCCCATGTGTGGATAGAATCAGTGCTAATCAGTCTTGACCAGCACTTCGGGAGAGTAATAGAAATTGATATAGGAAGCAGATTCAGCTTATTTCAGATGTTCACCAGAGTGAAGGTAATCTTGCAATCGGGGATAGACCTGTCACAGATCATAGAACTCTAGGAAGGCGGGAGATCCTTCCATATCTATGCAACTCTAGAAGTTCCAGCAAGTGAAAAGGGAAGATACATAACTAGATAATGGGTGTAAAACAACTTGATCCAAAGAAAGAACCTGTAGACTGAAGACCCCCCATCTGTTTGACAAAATGCCAATAGGGAGGAAAACAACTCATCATGTAGAAAGAACTGGCAGACTGAAGCCTCTCCATCTATTTGACAAAATGTCACACAGAAGAACATCTCAGGAGAAAGATCAAAGGAGGCCCTATGAGAAGACACAACAACTGTTTGCAGAGTTGAGCTTCAACAACAATCTAGGAGAACCTTAACCCCGTAGTACTGATCATCTTAGAGGTTCAAGAGCAGACGTCAACACTTCTGCTAGGCCAAATCCCCCTCCAAAAAATAGATGTTGTCCTCTCCATCGCCCTACCCCATGACAGCTAGAAACACTCTGAAGAGCTAGCCCTAACTCCAACTCAGGCATCCAAAATTTCTCATGCAACAAAGACTGCTGATAATGGTAAGCAACCAACTCCTTTACCTCTGACATGCCATGATATTTCTGTAACAGGTAAACAGAGAGACAAAACATTGCCATATCTTAGGAAACACGATAAAAATTAGGTCCCTTTTAGAAGGAGCAAAGCCGAGAAGATCAAAGGAAGCAAATCATCATTCTTTCCACTCCCCGTATTCTCCTGAGGTAGAGAACGATGATTCAAGGAAATCTTCCTGCTCGAATAGGGAGGAAATTTGTAAAGAGAACTTCCACCTACTAATAGATTTGTCCTCCTACTTCTTAGGCAGAGAGCAGGGAGATGAGAACATGACAGAGGCTAGGGAAAATGTAGCTACCTAGACTACCAACAGGTTTATGGACCTCCCCCAAGCAAGAACCAGAACGTGGCCCCCCAAGTCAGAACTAGAACCAGCCAAACAACAACATGATCAACTAAACAAGCAAAAAAGAAGCAGAGTGAAAGGAGCAGAAGATACAACAGAAGGGCCATGAACTTTTAAAGTGTGTTCGATGGATAGCTTCCTAATTTGGAACGTCCGAGGAGTGGGAAACTCTCCCACAGTAATGTCAATCAAGAGAACATTACCAAAAACAGAATGACCATGGTTGCAATCTTGAAACCAATATGCCTGAGTCCAAACATATCTAAACAGGGTTAAAGTTAGGATTCCACGTTTCCCTCTCGAATGCAGAAGTGGGAGGGAAAATCTGGGTATTCCACTCAACAGCTCTTTCAGTCCAAACTCTCATGATTTCAGATCAGGTGATTACATTTAAGGTAGATATTCAAGGATGCGAATCCAAGTTGAAAATCTCCATAGTTTACGCTAAATGCTCATTGGTGTGCAGAAGAGATCTTTGGGCAGATTTATCATATCTAGCCAACCCAGGGACAGATTGTCACGCCCCAAACCTGGAAATTGGACTCATAGGAATCCCGATCGCCGAATCCGGTGCCGACAGCCTCCGTAGTACCTCATTCTTAGCTTCTAGCGCCCATACGCCAGATTCCGATCCTAGGATCCTACAAGGAGGATTTTCTAATGTACATTTATCTCATAAGAGGCATAACCATAAGTTTTCCCAAATCACAAAGGCAACATCATCATCACATATCCATTAATATCAAAACTTTAGAGTACAATGCATAAAGGGAAATACATATATCGAAAATCAAAGCTCCCGAAGATGGCTGCACGCTCCAAGCTCAACGCTGTTGCGACCTAACGCCACCTGCACGCATCTATCATGCATAAGCTTATAGAAAGTATAGAGGGTGGTGAAAGGTGTGCGCAAGGTAAGTGTCAAGCACACAAACATCAGAGCAAACAGAAATATTGACAAGTCTATAAGTTATCTAATATTAGAGTAAGAAGAAATACTGACAAGTCCATGAATGCTATCAGCAGTACCAAGGCTATGCGATGCAAGGCATGAATGCTAATGGCCATATCAAGGCTAAGCGATACAAAAACATAATAAGCCAATATCATATACTGAGGAACCAATGTAATATGCAGATCCTGATGAGTCCACAAATACCATCAACCTCACCTAGGTCATATAAATGTAGAAATATAACAACCTAAAATGCCATATGCCACGGATGTAATGCAATATTCGGTGCGAATGGAATGACTAAGCTGGAGTGTGAAGTCGGGATGATAGTACGTAGTATCACAGGCTATGGGGTCCATCACAAGAGACTTCTATCCAAACCAGTCCCATACCTAAATTTGGATAGCTAGACTCAATGTGGTAGACTCCTGATCTCAGGTTAGTCGCGCACCCTGTAACATCCCGGATTTTTGCCAACCTGGTATTAGACGTCCTTAGGCAATGGGTCGCTCCTAACACCTTATTAACTTGTCAGAACTCAATCCCAAAGTCTAAAACCGCTTGTTAACCCTTTTCCTTCACAAATCCCACCCTTCACCACCTTGTTCTTTCAATTTTTCTCAGTACTTTCACCCTAGACACTATCTTAAACTATCTAAGTATTATAACTTGGATCGCTTTATATACAATCTACAAAGGCCCAGGTACCACCTCAGATAGAAATTACTCAAGACTAAATCCTTTAGAAATTAGGCGAGAATTAGCCAGTGTTAAACTAGAGTACCTGTGAAATTATCACCAATCACTTTAAATACGATCTGCAAGACCCAAAACTTGTAGAATTGTTGACGCTACATTATCTTAAAATCTTGGATCAATCCCATTACCCGTCTGCTCTCGGGAGCATCTCGAAACTCCGTATCAGATCTGGACCGCACGTCGGAAGTCTGATTAACACGAAGTTAAGGAATTAGGACTGCCTTGCTGGGCTTGACAACCATCTCGGAAATCAAATCCAGATAGTGTCCCAGTGAAATTCGCTTGAGCTCGGAGCGGGGAGCATGAGAAATGTGAAATTAATTCAAAATAAAATAGAAATTTATGAAATCTGGCACCTCTCGCTTGCATTTAGTATTAAACAACCTGACCGTCAGAATCAGACCAATTTACACCCTCGTATCAGGGATATTTCCCTAAACATATCCATGTACTCGGAATCTCCGATCGAGATCCACTGACCATTGAACCGAAACTGGTCTGCCACGCGTAATCTGAAAATTTCACTGAAACAAAAACTTAACTCCACCTGGATCCGGTGTCTGTGAGATTAAGTTTGACCTTTCGCTCAAGGGGGCCCACCAGAAGTGCTCCGTTGAGCTAAAACAGGGTCGCTTTGGTTATAACCTAAGTATACCTTGCCCATAAGTCTATTTTGGAGTGTTTTTAGGCTATATAAGGACCTTAGAACCCTCTCTCTCACAACCATACGAATTTGAGAGAAACCCTAGAGAGAGAAGAGAGAAAAGAGAGAGAAAGTGAGAGAGAAGTGGGGGAATCGCCTTGTCACTTTACCCTGCCGCTGCACAAGCTTAACCGCTCCATTCTAATCGCTTTCCCAGTGATTTCGGCATCGTTTCTAGGTAAGAAACCCTAACCCTAACCTGTTTTGGGGTTTTGATAGTTGTAGGTTATGAAATAGCTAACCTATTTTGTTCTATAGGTTGCCAAACTGCCATATACAAAAGCTTAGCAAACCTATCGACTTCGTTACGATTCTATGACAAAAGGTGCGGACTTTAGGTGTATAGGTTATGATTTTCAATGCTTTCAATGTCAGATAATGATAAATTCATGATCTGCTTGCAATTGCACATGTACAAAGTGCTGTCTGCTTTTCGTTTCGATTAAAGATGAAGAATATGGAATTTTACATACTCTAGGTATTCGTAGGAAGTACCGTATACGTATAAATTTTGGAAATGTGTTTGCCATGACTATTTGCTATATTGATATATTATATATGGATAAAATACTTATTTGGCAAAAGGACTCGCCCTAATACATGTTTTATTAATGCACACTATGTATGTTGAAAAGAGTGTATTCTAAGTGCTTGTGAAAATGACCGAATGAGTATAGAATTCTCATTCGTGCTCGCCATGACTAATTGTCATGGATATATGATTGTTGTATTGGCGATACCCCCTTTTGACGAAAGGATTTGCCCTAAGTCACGCCATAGCCAATATACACTATATATACTAAAACGTGTAGCCCAAGTATTTGTGGAAATGACTGAATGAACATGGAACTTGGATTCTTGCTTGCCATGACTATCCGTCGTAGGTGCTCGCGTGTTATCCATGGGGTAGCTCCCTAGTGAAAGGATTTGGCCTAATACTTGTGTGATCAACATATGTTAGGTATGTTGATGTATGTAATCTAAAATGTTTGTTGGAATGTCAGTATGAGTAGTAGTTAGTAAATTGTAATGTATAAGGGTGTTGATATAAGATTCTCAACTACCTTAGTAATGTGTATACTTTCCTCTATGTTGTTTGTTTAGTTTAACCACTTACTTATGAATCGTATGTGTTTGAATTTCCTGTTTGTATTGTATTTTATAACATGCTTGTTAACATGTTTGAATTACTTGTTTATGTAATTCTGCTTTGATTACTTCACATGTTTAAGTTGTATTCTATAAAAATTCGTGAAGGGTGATGGGGGAGCGGTGCAACGAGTGCGTGCAACAGCCCTGACAGCCCTATGCGGATAATAATAGACTTTGGTTGTATGATTTGAATCTTGATCCATTATTGCTTTAACTATCTGCAATTGAATGTGATTGGGGCTATAATTATAGTCCAGGCAATCGGTAACAGGATTGAATTCGTGGCTGAGATTCATTTGCCATGTGAGATGTGTTCGACGAACCCGAGTTGTACTTTGGTTGGCGATAGTGGTTGGCCACACGAAGTGCTTATGCGCTTCATATCGTTCAACTTGTTGTGCGCTCGAGCTAGCCGAACTCGTCAAGTAACCGGATCTGTCTAATGTATGTTCACCATGTTTGGATGCTACTGCTTGAACCTAGGGTACCAAACTTACCAGTGAAATACAGTTAACCATGGTACCTCGATCCGTTAAGACTCATGAGCCGGGCATGGTGGTATGGGACACTGTGGTCGATCTGTCGGCCTACGCTGGGGCCATGTGCCTCCCCGTAGTGACCAGTGAGCAACCAGACTCGTGAGCCGATTATGGTAGTATGGGACACTATATTCATGCTGTCGGCCTACATTGATAAGGTGATGGGGGAGTGGTGCAACGATTGCGACCAACAGCCCTGACAGCCCTTTGTAGTGACCTCGAGCGTACTCTAAATCTGCGGTGAGGCGACGAGTTTTGTCGCAGTGTATAGAGTATGAACTAGGCCTGTATCAATTTAGTGATGAACCGTTAAAAAGGTGATGGGGGAGTGGTACAACCAATGCGTGTAACAGCCCTGACAGCCTTTGCAGCGACCTAAAAACACACCATCGTATGAGATTAACTAGGACTGATGACCCTAGAATGGATCATGTTTGGGAATGATACAAGGGAGGTACCTTAGTTTCCCAATACTGCTGTTTGAAATGGACTAATAAAAACTCGGTAATCATGCTCATCATTGCATTGCATGTGCCTGGAAGATGTGGAGCACTGAGGGATGAAAGCATGCCGCGAACGTAAGATGGTGTCGCACGAGGGTGGTTTGGCAAGGGCATACATCATGACTACATTAATACTTGCATTAATAAGAGTATTTAGAATTGTTTGATTGTACTGCTTTATCATTACTGCTTGACTATTTTGATAACATGTTAACTTATACTTTATTGTTCCACTGAGTTGATCACTCACTCCCACGTTTCGGGACGGTGTTCCGAACACCCACTAGACTTTGTTTGATTGCAGATGGCGACGCTACTCCTGAGGCAGAGCCGGACCTTTGCATTGACTATGATGCTTGCTCGTATTGGTTGTTTTCTGGCGGCTTCACGTGAGCCGTGTCTTGATCGACGGGATTACAGGGATGTTGACTAGATGACACTACACATTTGGTATAATTTGAATTGTACTTGTAATTCATTAACCAGGTAACCTCATCACATTCTGGAGACTTACCATAGTTTTTATATTTTATATATCTATCACAGTCTTTCGCTTGCAAATTTAACTGTCTTTGGAGTATGATATGCTGTTTTGGCTTAATCTCACTCATGTTCAATGCACTAATACAAACAACATTCAATTATCATTCATTTTGTTGCATAAGTGATGCGTTGGAACTCGGGAGTTGAGTTTATGCTTGACCCCCGATTTTCAGGGCGTTACACACCCCAACCGAAATCCTTGCCATTGTGAAGGTACACAACGATTAGTTGCGCACCACCAGCCCGAGTGGATAGTGAATGAATGATTGAATGAAAGAGTATGCAACTCCTGCTCAATAAGTCCACATATCAGTACCGTACATCTCTGGGATCATCACCAGGGTCTAGTACACTCTAAGCGGGCTGTCGCCCCTACTGGCCCCACAACCCAGCGAGTGGAAAGACCTCTCTACTCGCTTGCCAGCAGTATACCAATGCCTATCCGGCTCGTCGATAGCGGACTCATTTATGAGCTGGTCAAATTCAGCCTAGCTTACAGCCCCCTCACTTGGGCGGAAAAGGCCACACCCCCTTCCAACCTACCACAACACAGTGGGAGACACGACCTACTGGTATTCGACACTCGGGCACTCATGTATATCCACTCGGTTTAAACGTTGGAGCATCCCCTGGCCAAGGGAGTTTTTGGGACTTTCACCCTACAGACATCCAAAATGCCCGTATGCTAGAATTAAACATTTTCGGTGTCCCATATGGCCATCCACGATATGCCTGTGGAGGCTACGCCCCTGATATCACTAGGGCGTACAATAGTCACATCACACAAATGCAAGATGCATGAGTCATATCATCTAGCCATGCATCAAACCTGCGCGTACCGCGCGCTCATATGGGGCAACTCTGCTTATTAGGGAGTCCCATAAACAACTTACCTAATGGCATATGCATTGGTTAACCACATCTCATAACAAAACATGCAGATGATGTGTATGGGCATGTATCATGATGCTATGTTGTCACATATTGATAATCGGTATCGATAACCGGTACTGATAATCAACCTCGACAATCGACCTCGACAATCGGCCTCAACAATCAGCCTCGACAATCGGCCTCGAAAATCAGCCTTGACAATCGGCCTAAAAAATCAGCCTCGACAATCGGCTTAATAAAGGCTTAAGGAAAGGTCACAATGTGGATGTTTAACCATCATTGCCCATCGATGTGTACATTTAACTAACATCGCTCGCAAGAAGTGTCCCACATAGAGCCAAACATATAGTGAGCTCGTGGCCTCACATAAGGGCCTAATATACATCACACTGGGCCATAATTACATTACATCGGGCCTCATCAATGGCCACCATTTCATCACAACGGGCCCCATACAATCACAATGGGCCACATACAATTACAATGGGCCTTACACAAGGGTCTCATACATCAAGTGGGCCGCATCACATGGGCCTAATACAAATCACTATGGGCCGCTCACACGGGCTTAACACATATCACTATGGGCCGCTCATACGGGCCTAACACACATTACTATGGGCCGTATCACATGGGCCTAATACTCATCACTATGGGCCGCTCACACAGGCCTAACACACATCACAATGGGCCGTTCACATGGGCCTAATACACATCAATATGGGCCACTCACATGGGCCTAATACACATCACTATGGGCTGCTCAGATGGGCCTAATACATATCACTATGGGCCGCTCACATGGGCCTAATACACATTACTATGGACCGTTCACATGGGCCTAATACACATCACTATGGGCCGCTCACATGGGCCTAATACACATCACTATGGGCCGCTCAGATGGGCCTAATACACATCACTATGGGCCGATCACAGGGCCTAGTACACATCACTATGGGCCGCTCACATGGGCCTAATACACATCACTATGGGCCGCTCGCATGGGCCTAATACACATCACTATGGGCCGCTCACATGGGCCGAATACACATCACTATGGCTGCTCACATGGGCCTAATACACCACTATGGGCCTCATCGCCTAGCCCTCAAATGCACCATAATGGGTCTCATCCCTAGGGCCCAATATACAACATAATGGGCCTCATTAAATGGGCTACAAAAACATCATAATGGACCTGCAAGATGGGCCGCACAAATGGACGGTGTAGATATACAATACATGTATCAATGGTAGGCCCTTGGACGGTGTAAATATAGAATACGTACACCAACATCCCATCTCATGGGCCTAATATATATATAACAGGTGGGCCCCACATACACAGCAAATGGGCCCCACCAAATGGGTAGCATGGGTACATACATCGCGGTGGAGCCCACAGCACCATCCAAACATTGTCCATGTAAATCGGCACTAACCAAAACATTGTCCAGCACCGTCCAGCACAATCTGGACGGTGTGGATGAAATAAATACATCATGGGGGTCCCATGCTGGTGAAACGGATGGACGACTTGGAGAAATACATGCATCACGGTGGAGCCTTGAGATGGACGGTTGGAATGAAGCACAAGCATCAAGGTGGGTCCGCGTCCCCTTACTGGGCGGACGGAGTGGATATAAAATAATTACATTGACGACATATAAAATACATACATCAGTGGTGGAATCCCACCATCTAGTAGATTGGACAGTGGGGATATACAATACATACATCTTGGTGGGGTCCACATACACGTGGCCCACCAACACATACATCAAGGTGGCCCTATGTACATCAGGGCCCACCGTCCCATACACATGGATGGTGTGGATATACCATGGAACAAGGTGGGTTTCCACCATCTAGACGGTGGACGGTGGGGATATGTGAAATGGCCAAGCTATATGTCCTAGAGGGGGGGTGAATAGGACAATGCCAAATAAAAACTTATAATAGCGGAATTAAACAAAGTATGATAGCCAATGAACTAATTAAATAAATTGCAATGCAGAAATGAAATGCAACCTCAAACTATTGAATTTGAGAGGTTGATACAAACGTTGTTCTAAGGACAACCTTTCACCAAAAACCCAATGTTTATGGTAGGACAACCTTATGTCTAGAAATGTCTTTGTATCAAATTCTCAAATCAAAGAGGAATAAAGAAATAAATACAAACTGCACTGAATAAATTGATTTTACAAATGTCTTGTTCTAGGGACAGCCATACACCATAAAAATGGTAGGGCAACCTTGCTGGAACAATTTGGAATTTAAAGCTTGAATCAAATAAAAGGAATTGCTGGAAATAAATCACTAAATTGTTACAACATTCCCACACTTGCTTGAAATTTCAAACTGTTACAACATTCACATCCACAAGGAAAATAGAACTGAATGATAAAAGATAAGGAATTAAATAACCATTCAATCCACAAGACAAGAAGTTATAGTGGTTCGCCTGTGTGTTCACCAATTGTTCTAAAACAGCCACACAGAATGCTACTCCACTCCTAATATCCTCACACAGGGAATATTAGCGTTCTCTAATAAAACTGGTTTTCACAGGTTCACCAAAAACCTTCACAATTGTGTCTTTATCACTTGGGCTTACACAATTCAAAAAACCCCACAATCTGAGTTTTCTGGCTCTCCTCAGATAACCATACACATAGAGATTTTTCTGGCAAATCTCATACAAAACCAAAATAGAAATTACAGGAATTGTAGAATACCTGGATCTTATCCTTTTGCAGTAGCCCGGAAGAACCGATCAGAGTAGAGATGATAGTTCAATGTCCAATACTCAAATTATTGAGGTTCTAAGTTCTAATTGATTTTAAATGAAATCACAAAGGGCTAGCTCTATTTGATTTTAATTCCAAGAAGAAGGAATACACGATTCCCCTTTTCAAATATGATTGAAATTTAGAATAAAATCAAATGCAAAAAGCTAACAAAAGGAATTAGAATGAAGCGCAAATTAGCTTAAAATTAAACACGACTTATCTCAGAGTGGAGCCTTGCTTTGATAGATTTTTCGATATATAAACTCTGAAATTCGTGTGCTATTTATAGCTACAGAAATTCGTCTTCGACTGGTCTAGGAGTTCCCACGACTGGTCTTAGGAGAAACAGATTTTTGAATTTCTGCACGGAATCAGGAAAACCGATGTTCGACTGGTCGTAGGCAGTCCACGACTGGTCGAAGGTCGTCCACGACCGGTTGAGACCCCTTCTCGACTGGTCGAGCGACAGTGAATTTAGTCGCTGGAGTTTGAATCGAGGCTCCACGACTGGTCGAGGTTCGAGTCGAGGACATCCCACGACCGGTCGAGCAGACTCCAAGACTGGTCGTGAGCGAACCAGAAAATCCGATAAAATTGAACAAGTCCAAGACTGGCCTAGGAAATTCTTAGACAGGTCGAGCCAGTGCTAGGACCGGTCGAACCAGACCCAGGACTGGTCTAAGAGCAGATCAAAAACATGTTTAAATACATTTGAATAATATATCCAAAATGACCTACCCTAAGGTCAAAGACTATGGTCTATCAAACCTGAATAATGAAGTATGGACATTGAACTTTACTTCATTCAACGAATGATAAATCTTTTAGTACTTGAAGCCTGAAGTACGAGTTTTGAGTTTGCTTTTGAGCTTCACACCTTCACACACTGCTTGTATCTTGAACTTGAATAACCTTTGCGTGAATAAAGAATACTGTGTCTTCTTTATATCTTCTTCTTTATATCTTAGAAATGTACCTTGGAGCCGCTTGAAGATTCCATGGTTGTCTTAAACATAGAACACACCAAGACATAGAACACACCAAGGTTTTGACACACAAAATTTGACAACCAAAGAGGTATCATATAATAGCACTAACAATCTCCCCCTTTGTCAAATTTGTGACAAAACATATCATATATATAAAATCACAATAGAGAATCATGAATCAGTTGTCAACACATGTCAACATATGACAACCATACACAATATGAGAGATGAATCACTCCCCCTCAATAAGACTCCCCATTAAGGAATGAGGCACACAACATCAACACAAATAACATATATATACTTCTCTCCCCCTTTTTGTCAAAAATATGACAAAGGAAGATCCATAAGCTCAAGAAGTAAAATAGAGAATGTGCATAAAAGTGTTAGGAGAAGATATTAAACCAAAGTCACAGTTATAAGTTTAACAGTACCAAGAGAAATTCAAAGTGAAATCAGTTCAAACTGTAGTTAAAAAACATTTAATCAGACCCTGAAGAAGGAGCAGGAATGGTAGCATCAATATGATGAAGGCCTTTTTGTAAGCGCCTCAAATACTTATGCATTTTCTTAAATTGTGCATTATGGCCAACATGCATATTTTCTACCTTTTCTTCTAATGCACTTAGACGTGCATCGAAATCAGAAGGAACAAAATCTGGATCATCTTCAGATGCAGACTCAATATCATCAAAAAGATCATCCATGTTGATATCCTCATCAGGAAGATCATCTCCTTCATTCGCATCTCCAACTCCAGCAGCTCCACCACCTTCGACATTATCAACTTGACCAGCGGCCAATCTCAACTTCATTTTGTTTAGGTTGGAGTTGTTGAAAATAAGGTGTTGGATAGGAGCTTCACCAACAGGCATAGTGACCAACATATGAGTAGCTAAGACATTTAACAAATATCCAAATGGAATGTCACCATGACCTGGCTGAGACCGAAACTGAATAATAGAAGAACAGATCAACGAAGGCAAGCAAACATTGGCACCACTAATGACTGAGTACAGTATACGAACCATTAGAAGAGTCAACTCAGTTTTGTTACCAGCCCAAGGATACACATTAGACGTAAAAATACGATGAAGAACTCTGTATTTGGGCAACAACCACCTGGATTTGAGAACGGTACCATTGACAGACCAAGGTGCATCCATATTACAAAGGGCTCTAGTAAATAGACGTTTTTCAGATTCAGTAACTTTATCACCCAATGTGGAAGGGTGGATTCCATCATCAATTACTGGAATATCCATTAATCCAGAAATCAAATGACGATCCACAGAAAAAGGCCCTTCTCTTGTAGTAACAATAAAAGTTAATTCCTCAAGAGAAAAGTCTGTAATACATGCAACCATGGCCTGAGCAATTGACTGAAATGCCGGCCCTCCCCAGTTCAAAATGTTAACCCAACCAACAGATTGAAGAAGAGGAACAAGATTAAATTGAGCAATATGATTAATACTCACTGCTTTCTCAACAATAACCTTCTTAGTACGAAAATCACGAACTTGTGGAGGGTCATCATTAGGATCTCTAAGATGACGGCGAGAAATAACATTAGACCTAGATGAAGAAGCACCTCTACTTAGTTCACTTTTTAACTCTAACATCCATATTCTTGAAAAGATTGAAGAAATTTCAAGAAAAACAAGATGGGTTTCAACCAAATCAGAAAATGAGGAAGAAAACCCCAAACCCTTGAAGGAAATATGAAATAATCAACACAAACAAGGAAGTCAAGAAGCAATGTTCAAGATTCTTCAACAAAATCAAGAGAAATACTCAAACCTGGAGAAATCCCATAGATGGGTACGACCGGTCGAAGCTAAGCCCATTGGAGAAGAAGAGGGAAATGAGGAAAAAGTGATTTTTTCCCCAAAAAGAAACCAGCGCGATACACGACCGTCGTGATTAGCCGTCCTCGAACGGTCTAACCACGACTGGTCGAGACTATCCTCGACTGGTCGTGTAAGACCAAAACATGCGTTTTTTTTTTTTTTAAAAATTTTCATAAAAAACTATGAAGATATTTACAATATAATATACAAAATGCATAATCAATCATCTTATATTACACATACCGAGATCAAATTTCAATTTATTGAACCTGCATTTATCGAGTGGTTTGGTGAAAATGTCAGCAAGTTGTTTCTCGGTTGGAATATATTCTAAACAAATTACTTTTTCTTCAACAAGTTCACGAATATAGTGAAATCTAATGTCAATATGCTTAGTTCGTGAATGCTGGATTGGATTTTTGGAAATATAATTGCACTTGAATTATCACAATATAAAACTATCGAGTCTTGTGCAATACCATAATCACTTAACATGCGTTTCATCCAGACTAACTGAGTACATGCATTTCCTGCAGCAATGTATTCAGCCTCAGCAGTTGAGAGTGAAATGGAACTCTGTTTCTTGCTGAACCAAAAAACTATGCAATTTCCAATGTAAAAGCAACCACCACTGGTTGACTTTCTGTCATCCATATTACCAGCCCAATCAGCATCCGAGAACCCAGCCAATTGAACACTAGTATCAAAGGGATACCAAAGACCCAGATAACTGAACTTGCAACATAACGAATAATGCGTTTAACAGCAGTCAAATGAGATTCTTTAGGATTAGACTGATATCTAGCACAAATTCCAACACTAAAAGCAATATCAGGTCTACTTACTGTTAAATACAGTAAACTACCAATCATGCTTCGATATAGTTTAGGATCTATATCTTTACCTGTAGAGTCTTTTGAGAGCTTTAGAGAAGTACTCATAGGAGTATCAAAATTCTTACCATTTTCAAACCCGAACTTCTTAACTAAATTTAGAGCATATTTAGTTTGAGAAATAAAAATTCCATCAGATTGCTGTTTAACTTGCATCCTAGAAAATAGTTTAATTCTCCGACCATACTCATCTCAATTCAGATTTCATTAGATCTGCAAACTCAACAGTCATGTCAGTACAAGTTGATCCATAAATTATATCATCAACATAGATTTGAACCATTAAAATATCATTGTTCTGCTTTTAACAAAGAGTGTTTTATCAACACTACCATTTGAAAATTGTGACCCAGTAAAAACTTAGTCAATTTTCATACCATGCCCTGGGAGCTTGTTTCAACCCATAGAGGGCTTTCTTAAGGCGATAAACATGATTAGAAAACTTAGGATCTTCAAACCCTGTAGGTTGTTCAACATAAACCTCTTCATGTAAATCACCATTAAGAAAAGCACTCTTTACATCCATTTGATAAATCTTAAACTTTCTAAAACATGCAATGGATATAAATAATCTGATTGATTCAAGGCGTGCAACTGGAGCGAAAGTTTCCTCAAAATCGATACCTTCAATTTGAGTGTACCTTGCACAACCAGTCTTGCCTTGTTTCGAATAATATTTCCCAATTCATCAGACTTTTTTTGAAAATCCATTTGTTCCAATAATATGTTTATCTTTCGGTCTTGGAACAAGATACCAGACATCGTTACGAACAAATTGATTAAGTTCTTCCTGCATCGCAACTATCCAGTTTTCATCAGAAAGAGCTTCTTTTACATTAACCGGTTCTATCTGAGATGTGAAACACACGTAATTACAAAAATCTTCTAATTGTCTACGAGTGCGTACACCAGTGAGAGGATTTCCAAGGATTTGTGTAGTTGGATGATCTTTGACAGTCCTCACATCATGATTAGATTCACTTGATGAAGTTTCTGGTTTTTCAATTATGAGAAATTCATCATTATCTGAACTAGGGGCCAAAGTATTTAAGTGATCATCTATGACCACATTAATTGACTCTTGAATAACTCCGGTCCTTTTGTTCAGTACACGATATGCACGACTGTTTAATGAATATCCTAAGAATAATCCTTCATCACTTTTAGTATCAAATTTTCCCAAGTTTTCCCGGTCACGTAAAATATAACACTTACTGCCAAAAACGCGAAAATTTGACTGTAGGTTTTTTGTCAAACCACATTTTATAGGGCGTTTTATTATTTGATTTGCAAGTATAAACACGATTAATAATATAGCAAGCAGTATTAATCGCCTCAGCCCATAAATTCTTAGAAACCTTCATGCTATTTAGCATAACAGTTCCCATTTCTTGAAGAACTCTATTTTTTTTTCCACAATGCCATTTGCTGCGAGTTTTTGGTGCAGAGAATTCATGTGATATTCCATGACATATCAACAGAACTCAAAACCGCTATTTTCAAATTCGGATCCATGATCACTTCGGATCTTATTCACTTGAGAACATTTTTCAGTTTGGATCGTTTGATTATCTTTTTCACTTCATCAAGGGTTCTGATTTGTCCTTTAAAAATGAAACCCAAGTGAATCTGGTATAATCGTCTACAATAACCAGAATGTATTTTTTACCACCTCGACTTTCCGTTCTAGTTGGTCCTATTAGATCAGTGGAGAAGTTCGAGGGTCTTGGTCTTGATGTGGTATTGGAGTTCACCTTTTTGTGAGATCTCCTAGTTTGTTTACCATACTGGCATTCACCACATATTTTATCTACTTTTTGAATCTTTGGTAGACCTCTTATTAGTTCTTCTTTGCTCAATCTATATAAATTCCGGTAGTGTACATGTCTAAGGCGTTTATGCCATAATTCTGTTTCATTGGTATGGACCATGTAACACATTTGATTAGTTGAGCTGTCATTTCTCACTATATAGCAGTTTTCAGAAGTTCTGAGACCAGTTAATATCACAGACCCCTTCTGTCTATAATCTCACCACCTTGATTGGAAAACTTCACACTATGATTGTTATCGCATATTTGAGATATGCTTAACAAGTTGTGTTTTAAACCCTCAACATATAAAACATTCTTAAATAAGGGTAGATAATAGAGGTTGAACCGTACCTTGGCCAATAATTTTGCAATTGCTACCATCACCAAATGTGACTGACCCATCAGTCATATCTTGTAGATCGGTGAAAAGAGCTTTGTCACCAGTCATATGCCTGGAGCAACCACTGTCTAGGTACCACTTTGAAAGGCTAGTTGCTTGAAAGCAGTGTGAGCAACCAAGCAGTCAACTTTAGGAACCCATTCATAACAGTTTTAGGTTTAGGAACATATTGGTCTTCTTTGTTTATATTTGTAAGAGTGACTTACAGAGTTAGATTTTAAAAGTTCCTTGAGTAAATCAACTATTTTTTCAGCTAAAGGATTTTTCATCTGATTTTGAAGTTGACATAGCTGCTTCTAGGTTTTTGAAAAATTTTTGTTGTTTTGACAAAACCTTGTGAAGTGTTTTTCTCTTTTGAATTAGAGGATTCTCCTTTCACAAATTTAGGTGGAGAATTCTTCTGTTTATGAGGTATTGTTTTATCATACCCCAATCCGGATCTATCGCCACATTTTTTTGAACCGGATAGGAGTTTTCTAATTTAGAATCACCTTGGGCATACCTCCAAGTTTCCTTAGAATTCGAAGAGAAGACACTTCATTCTTTAATCTCTCAATTTCAGATTTTAAATCAACAATCAGAGAGTTTTTGAATTCTAAATCGCTTTTTGATTTTTCAAAATAATCTGATATTTGAGATTTTTCTAAAACAAGCAAGTCAAAACAATCTCTAAGTTTAGAAAATTTTTCTCTCTGAAGTTTAAGCTTCACAGCAATTTTACAACTCTCTTTGTATAAGGCATTGTAAGCATCTTGAAGATCTTCTTCATTCTCATGATCATTATCCAAATTTTCTTCACTGGTAGAATCATCGTGATCAGAGAAGGTAACTTGGCTAGAGTCATAAGGGCTTTTACCTCATTGCCCGACTCGGTTTCAGAATCTTCTGATTCAGAAGAAACTTCAGAGTCAGATGATTCATCCCATGTCGCCAACATACCCTTCTTTTTGGGTTTGTCCTTATTAGGACATTTGTTTGCTAGATGCCCATACTCATGACAGTTGTAACACTGACTGTCTTTCAATGATTTTCAAAGATTTCGAGTTTAGATCTAAACTTCTTTTTATCATTTGATTTTTGAAAATCAACTCTTTTCTTACTTTTAAAAATTTTGTAAAATTTTTTGCAATAAGAGCTAAGTCATCTTCAGAATCGGATTTATCTTCTACCATATTTTTGGAAGATTTCAAAGCAATTGATTTTCCTTTAGGAGCTTTAAAATTTAATTCATAAGTTTGTAGAGACCCAACGAGTTCTTCCACCTTCATTTTGTCCGTGTCACGAAGTTCCTGGATTGCGGTTACTTTAGAATTGAACCGTTCAGGAAGAGAGCGTAGTATTTTTGCACACACTTTACTTTCTGGGATTTTATCACCAAGACCCCACATTGAGTTTACATGTCATTTAATCTAGTATAGAAGTCCATAAACATTTCATTCTCCTCCATATGAATTTCTTCAAATTTAGTTGTGAGGAGTTGGACTTTAGATTTTTTGACAATCGATGTACCCTCATGTGTCATTTCTAAAATATCCCAAGCTTGCTTTGCAGTATCACAGGATATGATTCTTTTGAACTCATCCGGTGATAGTGCGCAAGTAATTGCATTTAGTGCTTTAGCATTAGCACTACTCTCACTTTTCTGAAGTGTGGTCCATTGAAAGTATGGTGTAATTTTCATAGATTTAGAACCATAACTCCAGTTACTTCCATGACAGGAGGATTCCATTCAGTCACTGTGGCTTGCCACACACTCTCATCCATTGATTTGAGGAAGATCCTCATTCTGGCTTTCCAATAAGCATAGTTGGAGCCATCAAATGGTGGAGGCCTAGTGACTGAGAGGCTATCAAAATTTGACATTATTATAGCTTAGATCGTTAGCTCAGGAAATAAATCCAAATATAAAGAAATAAAAGCGAGCTATTAGGCTTTGATACCACTTGAAATGGCCAAGCTATATGTCCTAGAGGGGGGGTGAATAGGACAATGCCAAATAAAAACTTATAATAGCGGAATTAAACAAAGTATGATAGCCAATGAACTAATTAAATAAATTGCAATGCAGAAATGAAATGCAACCTCAAACTATTGAATTTGAGAGGTTGATACAAACGTTGTTCTAAGGACAACCTTTCACCAAAAAACCAATGTATGGTAGGACAACCTTATGTCTAGAAATGTCTTTGTATCAAATTCTCAAATCAAAGAGGAATAAAGAAATAAATACAAACTGCACTGAATAAATTGATTTTACAAATGTCTTGTTCTAGGGACAGGCCATACACCATAAAAATGGCAGGGCAACCTTGCTGGAACAATTTTGGAATTTAAAGCTTGAATCAAATAAAAGGAATGTTGGAAATAAATCACTAAATTGTTACAACATTCCCACACTTGCTTGAAATTTCAAACTGTTACAACATTCACATCCACAAGGAAATAGAACTGAATGATAAAAGATAAGGAATTAAATAACCATTCAATCCACAAGACAAGAAGTTATAGTGGTTCGCCTGTGTGTGTTCACCAACTGTTCTAAAACAGCCACATAGAATGCTACTCCACTCCTAATATCCTCACACAGGGGATATTAGCGTTCTCTAATAAAACTGGTTTTCACAGGTTCACCAAAAACCTTCACAATTGTGTCTTTATCACTTGGGCTTACACAATTCAAAAAAACCCCACAATCTGAGTTTTCTGGCTCTCCTCAGATAACCATACACATAGAGATTTTTCTGGCAATCTCATACAAAACCAAAATAGAAATTACAGGAATTGTAGAATACCTGGATCTTATCCTTTTGCAGTAGCCCGGAAGAACCGATTAGAGTAGAGATGATAGTTCAATGTCCAATACTCAAATTATTGAGGTTCTAAGTTCTAATTGATTTTAAATGAAATCACAAAGGGCTAGCTCTATTTGATTTTAATTCCAAGAAGAAGGAATACACGATTTCCCCTTTTCAAATATGATTGAAATTTAGAATAAAATCAAATGCAAAAAGCTAACAAAAGGAATTAGAATGAAGCGCAAATTAGCTTAAAATTAAAACACGACTTATCTCAGAGTGGAGCCTTGCTTTGATAGATTTTTCGATATATAAACTCTGAAATTCGTGTGCTATTTATAGCTACAGAAATCGTCTTCGACTGGTCTAGGAGTTCCCACGACTGGTCTTAGGAGAAACAGATTTTTGAATTTCTGCACGGAATCAGGAAAACGATGTTCGACTGGTCGTAGGCAGTCTACGACTGGTCGAAGGTCGTCCACGACCGGTCGAGACCCCTTCTCGACTGGTCGAGCGACAGTGAATTTAGTCGCTGGAGTTTGAATCGAGGCTCCACGACTGGTCGAGGTTCGAGTCGAGGACATCCCACGACCGGTCGAGCAGACTCCAAGACTGGTCGTGAGCGAACCAGAAAATCCGATAAAATTGAACAAGTCCAAGACTGGCCTAGGAAATTCTTAGACAGGTCGAGCCAGTGCTAGGACCGGTCGAACCAGACCCAGGACTGGTCTAAGAGCAGATCAAAAACATGT